>JAABNX020000119.1:14999062-15009542 GCA_015163995.2 Mormyrus lacerda | reverse complement strand
TCAGCTGTTCAAACCCAGGTGTGAGGACTCTTCAGCCAATCAGTCCTCTAATTAGTAATCTAATTATGGAGTTGCAGCAAAAAACCTGCATATACACCTACCCTTTGCGGATAAGATTGGCTAACCCTGGCTTAGATTCAACAGAACCAACAGGGACACGCAACCATCATCAATAGCCATAAGCAAGTCATTCATGATTCTTACTAGTGCATAAAATCATGCAATTATACTGCAGGTCAGGAGCTTCAGTTAATATTCACATTAAACCCCAGCATGGTATGAGTATTTCAGAAACTGCTGATCTTCTGCGATTTTCATGCACAACCATCTCTATGGTTTACAGAGAATGGGCCAAAGATGAAAAAACATCCAGTGAGCGGCGGCAAAAATGCCATGCTGATAGCAGGGGACAGAGAAGGTCAATGGACAAACTGGTTCAAGCTGAGAGAAAGGCATCAGTAACTCAAATAACTCGTTACAACCAAGGTATGCAGAAGAGCATCACTGAACGCACGACATGACCAACCTTAAGTAGATGGGCTACAGCAGCAGAAGGTCACATCGGGTGCCGCTCCTGTCAGCTAAGAACAGGAAACTGAAGCTACGGACTCACCAAAACTGGACAATGGAAGACAAATGGAAAATGTTGCCTGGTCATGATTCTTAATTTATGCTCAGGCATTTGGATGATGCGGTCAGAATTTGCCATAAAGAACATGAAAGTATGGATCCATCTTGCCTTGTATCAACAATTCAGGCTGCTGGTGGTGCTGTGATGGTGTGTGGGACACACTCGTGGTACATTTTGGGCCCCTAACTGAGCAATGTTTAAATTCCACCTGAGTATTGTTTAAATGCCGCAGCCTACCTGAGAATTGTTGCTGACTATGTCCATCCCTTTATGACCACAGTTTACCCAGCGTCTAATGGCTACTTCCAGCAGGATAATGTACCATGTCACAAAGCGCATATCAAATCAGATTAATTTCTTTGACATGGCAATGAGTTTACTGTACTCAAGTGGCCTCCCCAGTCATCAGTCTAATAGCACACCTATGGGATGTGGTGGAAAGGGAGATTCACATCATGAAGTTGTAGTTGACAATTCTGGAGCAACTTTGTGGTGCTATCAACATCTGAGGGTTGTTTCAAGCATCTCGCTGAATCTATGCCACAAAATATTAAGGCAGTTTTGAAGGAAAAAGGCAGTCCCAATACTAGCAAGGTGTATCAAGTGAAGTGGCCAATGTGTATACATCGCGACATAAACTGGATTTTAAAAAGTAATTAATTGCATAGTTTTCTGAGATTAATTGCAATTAATATTAGGCCGACTAGCCGTTGTTAGTCTGACCCACGTTGGTGTTGGCAGCTTTCATGTCTAAAGGAGCTGGAGTCAGAAGTGGGTTATGAGGTTGTTAAAAAAATCGATGGTGCAGGGGGACGGCAGTGGCAAACACCACCAAAAATTTGAAAAAAAAAAATACCACCAAATTTGAATGTGGCAGGAACCAGAACAAAGACCGTGGTGAAACTTCCCTTCACATCCCCCAGAGCACCTGGCGGCATGGCACAATGGCTGGTCACTCATGAATAATGCAGTCCACCTGGCATTGGCACTGCAAAGGGAGGCACTCCAGGTTCTCCTCATCCTTACCCAGGAGGAGCACTGGGACTACACTGCTCTCCTCATTGCACTGGAGCGTTGTTTCTACCAGTGGCCAGTTGAACAGTCTATGAGGGAGAAGCTGGTGAATCAGCAGAAATGGGAGAGCGAGGCTCAGGGAGCATTTGCTGCCGATCTCTGCAGCTAATCAAAGTGAGGTTACCCAAGTTTTCCCCATGCCGCTGCAGGAAGAGCTGGCACTCCATGCTTTTATCAGACAAAAACACCAGTGTGGCTCCACCAATACCTTCTGCTGCAAGCACCCAGATCCTAAATCTAGACCCGAGGCAATGATTATGAATTAATGTGAGTATGGTCAGTCGGTCTGCATATATATGCAACAAGTTGTTTCAATTAATTTGCACAAGGGTACACTCTTGTAAGCATTCTCAAAAAATGTAATTGCCCATTTTGTAGGGTCACACCAGCAAGCAACATACATTCTGGAGTGCTGTACACTGCAGCTGAACAATCAACAATGACGTTTTGCTCCATCTCACCTTCTAGGCGACACAAACCCCCGGCTGTCTGGGCCCAACTTAACCCTATGTTAGACATGGTGATGGAGAAACACCCTCTCATCAATCACTTCCATGTCTTCAGTGACAGTCCAGCTATTCGATACAAACAGAAGGGCATCTTTTACCTACTCTCAAAAGAGCCTTTCAAGAAAGGCTTCAAAGACAGCAGCTGGAACTAACGCAAGCCATGGAAGAGGGATCCAGAGGGTGTTGGGGGTAAGCTTAAAAGATCAGCTGACAAAATTGTCTGCGATGAAGGGGATATTCCCGATGTAGAGGCCTTGCTCCACCAGTTCAGGAACACGTGAACTTTGATGGAGATTTTTCTTGTGGGAAAATGCAGAAAAAGATAAACGCCCCTCCACTTGTGCCAATTAAAGCAACAGTGAAAATCCACCAAGTTCTTCAGGAACAATTAAATACCAGGACATCACTTGCCTTTGCCAGACAGACAAAAGTGAACTTGATTGTGCTATGGACTGAAATTCCATAGCAGAAGAACCATCATATCCAGAGGTCATCATGAAAGACAACATCGGACATGGTGCATTGTCGACATTGTTCTACTGGCCAAAGTCCATGAGAGGACATTTGCCGTGACTATATGACCAGATTGGCCTGATGAAAGAGTCACAAGCTTTAAATAAGAGGTCCATCCAACTAGAGAAGACACCTGGGTTACTGGTTTGTTACATAGTTTACCGTTGCTGAAGCATCTGTGACATCAGAAACTGAAAAAATGTTCCTAAAATTTCCTTTATCTGTTCAGTACATTTAATGGATGACGGTAGAGTGAGGGGCGCTAATAAGATGTCATACAAATTCTATTGAAATTCCTTTTTACTATATAAGAAGTCTGTTGAAATGACTTTGTGTCTTAAAATAGAATGCTTTTTTTGGCTTATAATGCCTATTTATTAATACTTAAAATACTTTCTTCCTTGCTTTATGGGTCATCAGTCCTACTTCTAGGAGCCTGTTATGAATTGTCCTAGCAGTGCACTTCACACCTGCACTAAATGTTTCCCATTCCTTTTGTAGGTCACTTGATGTCATCCTCCAATTCATGAGAAAATATTAGATAAGTTAATGGTCAACTCCGGCATTCAAATGTCGCCTCCAACCTTTACCTAGCTGGTTTTTGGTCATTGCCAGTGTCTCCTGTTTCATGTTGCTCTCATGTACTGCTGTCTTAGAAACTTTGAGTCTGGAAGCAGATTACTTTGCAGTGTAGCCTTCTGCCAGCAGAACCTGGATTAAAAATGCAGATTTAAAAAATATATATAGAGTGGTCTCTTAATTTTTTCCAGAAGTGTATATCAACACTTATGGCCCTATTTGATTGTTTTGTTTTTGCTTACAACATGAACATGTCCACGGTACCCAGCATCTGGTGAATAGTATAATTACAAAATATGAAATGTAATGTTATAACCGCTGAGCAGTGTAAGACCGTAACCTACTGGAGTCTATAAGTAATCTACGGACAATGCTGCCATCTGACGGCGTAAAAGAGAAAAGCTTTAGTACATACGTATACTTGTGTGTAATGTCACGGGTATGTTTTGGACGTGTTTTTTAAGCACATACCGTGCTAATATGTAACGTGTTGACGCAGAATAAAATTACGTGTCTGCAACGGTTTTTTTTTTATGCCGCCTAAACGCGGATATTTTTACCGTTGATACAGGGGGAAAATGCCGTATTGATACGCGTTTTGTCTTTCGTTTTCTGCCCCAACCGCCTTTCATATTGGACTAAGTGTGCTGAGTGGGACAAAGCCCCCATGTGATGACTGTTCATAAAGTTAAACATGAGTAATAAGTGGATAGAATTAGGACACCGAACACAGTGCTCAGAAGGACTGTGCTCTCGTCTTTAATTTTTCCACAGAGTCCAAACTACGAATGCAATCGCACGCACTCCGTGCTACAGCATGCCGCGAGGGCACAAATACCTTACAATAGAAACGGACATGCTCACTAAACACAGTGGAATAAATATATCACAAGAAACACAAATAAATATTTTAACACAAGTGTATTAAAAAATAAATAACCATCTGATAGTTAAAATACAAAAAGGGAGGGAAATGAATAAAGGATTCCGATCGAATCTTTTAGAGTTGACCTAACGCAAAAGATTCAATATACTGAAAATAGCTGTAGTTTCCATCGTTACCAACAAAAGTACCTTAAAAAATGTTTCTTTAAAAAAAGCCTTGATATTCCGTTATTTGTTGAACAGGCATATGGCTGAAGCAGATATCATTGGGGTCCGATTGGGTGATTCCAACTACTAATCAGCGACTAATCAGCTTGTAACCAGGAACACGTGATACGAAGTGAACTATAGCCTGTACTATGAAGCAGGGTTACTGCATGGCTTATCGGGGTAACTTGTCGGATTTAAGGTACCACAGTTTAAATGGACTTCATATTGGTTCACTTACATTTTGCCCAGACTACTTTTAATCTGACAATTTACCCCTATAAACCGGTAACCCTGCTTCATAACACAGGCCCCTGGGCTCCCTGCAATAGCGGGTATTAACCGAAAAGTTGGAGGTTTGAGTCGACACAGGGACGGAAACTTTTGCAAGTATTTTAAATGCAACAAAACCTGCTTACATTTGGTTCCTCTTGAAAAATAATAACAAAAGATCTTCCCGTATTCTTTTTGTAATTTTGTAATTCTACAAATTACCTTTTCCTGAATCAAAATGCCACTGAAACTGAATGCCAAAAATTGTATCATTGTATGAGGCGATTTGAAAGTCAATGGATATCCCCAATAAAGTCAACTGTATTCTGGTCTTACTTGCTTTCTGGCAAAGTGATTGTTTCCATGCAGGTCATTTATAAAAAGTAATTATCACAGGACCAGTCATTAGCTGCGTTAAAAGAATTTTTTGTTAATTTGGTCTTGATTTGAAAGCATTAAGTGCTAAAACCAGGTGCACGCTAAAATCCATTTGTGCATGTTCCTTGCGCCCCCTAGAGGATTCTACAGTACATTTTAATGGGACAGGTCTGACTTAAAATTTAGGGCTTTGACAAGGAATGTGAAACAAATTACATAGTTATGCTTTTCGCAAAACTTTTAATTAAGTATCCATATCTGTACCTTTGTATAGTACAGTATGGAGTCTAATAATAGTGCACTTAAATGAAGTATTAAGCACTTGAAAAAAACCCCTTGTATTAGAATATTAGATTATTTATCCAGTTTAGCAACATATATTTTGATTATATAGCCAGCAGTAACTTTTCATCCACTTTTGGACAAAGCTGAAGTTAACTGCTTATTCCCCAACTTCTTCATAGTCTCTTTAGATTGGGGATTCTCTTTCAACACGGAAGGCCATGTATGCAAAAGGCTGCAAGAATGTTTTCAGCATTTTATTTTACTAAGAAAATAGAAATTATTCAAATGTTTTTTGTCACATGGCCATTGGCTCTGAAATTAAACTTGTTTTAAATAAAATTAAATTGGGAATCTGGGTTGCATGCTGTGTTTGATTCCTCAGATATGATTATTATTGTTATCATCATCATTATTATTTGATGATTATTTGAAGATATTTCACCGTACATTTTTCGATTTAATGTCCTCTGAAATTGGTACTCTTTCATTAAGACCTACTGTACAAACAACACATTTTCTGCCCAGGTTAAAGGCTTCTTATTTGCAGTTTTCCTACTGAGGAGTGCTCACAGTGGCACTGCTGTGCAGTGTATAATAAAGACATTTTGGAAAAAAACAAAATAATGTACAAACAAGCATTTTAGCCATAGTATTTATGTTTATTTCATACAGTATATGAATTTCACAAAACTCCCTGTAATGAAAACATGGCAAAAACATGGCAACTGCATATGTTGAGCAAATCACTTGAGTAAGAAGGTACATTTCCAAAAGGGATTTGGAGGTCTTGTTTATCTTGGGCCAAGCAAATGCGAAATGCATAGCATGCAGCAGGTATGCCACTGCAAGGAAACACTGAAACTAGCCTGGTCTTGCATAGTGCCCTTTGTTCTTATACCAGCTGAAGGATTTCCTGTTCCCTTCTACTCTTGGCTTTGGACATGTAGTCCTTTGTCCCAGTTTGACCAAACCCACTGAGGCATTCATCATAGATGATATCACTGATGACGTTCACTTTGTTTCCAGATCAGTGCCAAGTCACTGACCAGTTTAATCCAAAGCTCTAGATGTTTAACCTTTGTCCATGAGATCTTCTTTTTTGTGGTGCTCAACCCAACTTTGTGTCGTTCCTGTCTCATCTAGGGTGGCATATTGTGTCAAATATGCAGACTTCATTACTGTTGGAGAAGTTAGCTGTGCTAAAAAACAACTAAACTGAAATGGAAGGATTGCATTGTAAGGGAGTACATTGCGGAGAATATGTTTTAAGTTGATTAAGTGGGGGAAGGCACTTCTCTTTCTCATATAGTACATGTTCATTGTCTTGTCAAATTATTGTAAATTTAGAGATCTAGGAAATTCGCTTAGTCTTGTGTTGCACTTAACATAATCATTGTATATTTTCAAGATAACAGGGTTACCAACTCTCACATCTGGTGTGATACTTAAAGCCAATTCATCCTTCAGTTTTCCGCGTCTGCTTTCAGTCGTGGACAAGGGGACATGATGTAAATTTTGTCATCAGGGTTGGCTGCGGACTGTCACAATAATATACAGCTGCACAATCTCAACGCCACTCTCAGGCCTCTCCTGGTTGGGTTGACGAATGCGCAGAGAATAATGAAACATGTACTTTCCCAGTTTCACAAGATTTCAAAGTGCAGTTTATCTGATTGATGTGTTTGAAAAAAAGTCCTATGTATATATCCGTGCATGATCAGAGAACAAATTGAAAAAAAATGCATCCTATGGCACATTTAAACTTAAAGGCCTGTATTAGCAGCAGAATGTGTCACGTCTTGTGTATGAACGGGTAGCCGGGAAAAAACTGGGTTTATTGCCAGATCTGGGAACAACACAGGACAAACGTCAATTACAGAGCTGAGGATACAAGCTATGACGTGGACTTAAATACACAAGACTAATACACTGTGGGCAGTGGTGGCTTGATGGTTAGTGAAGTGCACTTGTAATCGAAAGATTGCAGGATCAAATCCCCCACCAGCTCAGTCACCACTGAGGTACCCTGAGCAAGGTACCGTCCCCAATCATTGCTCCCCGGGTGCTGAATTAGCTGCCCCCTGCTATGTCATGAAAGTCACATATGGGTTAAATGCAGAGGACACATTTCATTGTTCTGTGGTGTGTTGACAATGACCACTAATCACCAAATTTTAATTCTAAGGGATGGAAATGCAGTACAGCTGAGAACAATCGGAAATTCACATGAGGTAACGAGGGGGGCCTGGCACACTGAAGGATCGTACGAGCAGGTCATGACAGAATGGTCATGCAATTTAGGTTTAACACAAAACAATGTCCCTGCATGTTGCTTGCAGCATTTATTGAATTGTCCCTCTCTGAGTTTTTCTTTATTGCACTGTATTGCACTTGAGATCTGAAGAAGCCTGTAATTCAATAGCAAACGTCCACTGCAAATCTCTACATGTACATGGGTGTGACTAATCACTATTTTATGAATTCATCCTTTTTGTGTCAAAGTTCACAATGTTTCAAATAAACACATGGACAAAAACTGAATGCAAATTAGTTCATAGTCATTTAATAGAAATGTTAATAAATAGTAATAAATAAATAAATTACAAATAGGAATAAAAAGGGACAAGCCGATTATTTCAACAATTTCCCTCTGAATAAATAAGACAAAAGTTATGGTCTTAACCTATCCTATCTTAAACTTACCTTATCCTATGTTATGTTATACATTGTCATCTTAACTGTTTCTTAAGCTTTCCTATCTTAATCTTATGTTGTAAAGTCTTATCTTAAGCTATCTGTTATTTAGTGGGTTCAGGCAAGCAGGCGAGTGGAGCCTATTCAGACGGGTAAACGGGGTTTTAATGGAAGCAAACAGGGCTGACATCCACAAACGTAGCAACACTGCAATGACAGATCTAGGGAATACTGACTGAGACACGGACTAAATACACATGACAGGCTAAACTGAACAAGCAACAGGGGAGTACAATCAGGAATTAACACGAGGTAACGAGGGGGGCGTGGCACACACGAGGATCGGACAAGCAGGTCATGACACTATCCTATCTTAATCTTATGTTATAAAGTCTTATCTTAAGCTATCCCATCTTAATCTTATTATACAGTCTTAACTTAACCTTATCTTAACCTATCCTACCTTAATCTTATCTTGTCCTAAGTGCTTATAAGAGATCTCGCCTCACTATCTGCAGGATCTATGAAAATGTTGCTACTTATATCAGACAGATAACCCATCAACACAGCCCTCTCCAGGACCCCAGGGATGGTGCTCAGTTGTTCCAGCATATCACTAGGTAATATGAGGTCATCTTCATCAGCTCTATGCTTTTTGGTCACAGGACCACCCTCATTATTGCCATACAAATAGTGAGCCTCAGAGCTTTGTTTCCTCCATTGCTGGTAGCTGTAAGCTGTGCTCAACAATTCTTTCCATAACTCTTGAAGCCAGAAATAGGTTATGCACCTGTTAAAGGACATGCTACAATAGTTGCTCACGTAGTAGGAATTGAACCGATTGAATCATGCCAATTTTTCCACAACAACAGAAAGTGACATAAACCAACACAAATCAATTTATGGCTGTTAGTGACAGATAGATGTAACACTTGGCAGTCAGTATTGCACATTGTGAAACATACTGCCATTTCATTGGAAACAGGAAACAAATACTTGAGAGACTTACGCGCTGGTCTTGGCTTGGGCTGTTTGTGTTTCAAGAGGGGAACTTGACCTATAAAAGCATGCCAGTTAGAGCACAGATTCCCTCTTATGCAGACCAGCATTTGCTATAGCGAAAAACAACACGGCAAAGGTTTATGTGTATCAAATATAGCAACCCACTCAGTCCAAATGCTGGCATCAACAGCTGTAAATCAATTCATTTATATATCTTACACTTGCCATATATTGCATTATTTCTTCACTCTCAAGGAAGCTAAGCTAAGATTTCTGCTTTTTCTGATTTACAATATGTAGACTGTTTATTTCAGATGTGAAAATATGGTGCTAAATTTTCTGGGACACTTATACCTGATTGCAGCCACCCTTTTGCAATCTGAGTATGTAATGCAGACAGTTTGGGGCAAGCAGTGTATTCAGAGTCACATTCATCCACTGACAGTGCACAGAGCTTGGTCGAATCAGCACTGTCCCCCAAAGGTAGTGGTAAGCGTGACAGACATCAGCAGCTGCATTGTCAGCTCCTGGCCTGCATGCTACCGTGTAGTTAAAGCAAAGGCCTGTGATCAGGAGGAATACCAGATCTCCTGGCACATCACCGCCATGTTGCCCCTGAAGGTAGTAGAGGCCCGTCTAGTTGCCGCAGAGCAGCCGTCGTTGCCGGCTTATCCCTACAGAGAGGCACGCCTAGCTTTAAAGGGGCTAGAGCAGTGTGGGACGCTATCCTGCAGGTCCAGCGGACTCTTAAACACCACCCCTTGCCGCCCTGCTTGATGTTCCCGACCCGGCGCCTGTTGATGTTCCTGACATACTGGACCCAGAGACAGACACACCAACCAGCTGGGTCCCAATCCCGGCAACAATCCCTGCCAGTTCTGCCTGCTTTGCAGCCACCTGTTCTGCCTGTATGTGCTGTTCTGCCTGCCCAACTTGTGCTGAAATCGGCTAATCCCAGCCGCTGCACCCCCGGAGGCCCCTGCCACGCCGCTGCCCGTTCTGGCTTCGCAGCCTGCCTGCCTGCTGCTGTGTCACCCACAGCTCGCCTGCCTGGTCTTGACCTGCCTGTCCCGGTGACTGTCATGCCGCCCAGCAAGGCTCTGGTAACTCCAGTCGTGGCAGCCTCATTGCCATCCACTGAGACCCCTGCTACGTTGCCACCCAGCACGGTCCCAGTCCCGGTGACTGCAACACTGCCTTCCAAGGTGCCTGCTGCTCCACTGTGATGCTGCTCTCCAAGGTTGCTGCGCATCCTCTGCTGCTGCCTGAGGCCCTGGCTTCACCAGCTGCTGTGCCACCTGCAGCTCCTGCTACAGCACCACCCACTGAGGCTGCACCACCCGCTCTGCCTGCAGCTGCCCCACCTGGGCTCCTATCTCCGCCTGCAGCTGCCCCACCTGGGCTCCCGGCTCCACCTGCAGCTGCCCCACCTGGGCTCCTGGCTCCGCCT
>JAABNX020000119.1:14964635-14982476 GCA_015163995.2 Mormyrus lacerda | reverse complement strand
TTGGGCTGCTGCTGCGGGAACCTGCCCCGCTTATCTGCCGGGGGCCGTGAATGCAGAAGTTCCTGCAGAGACTGCAGGTCCTCGTAACCTTGACAAACGGCAAATGTTTTTTTTGTTTACATCATTCCCGCTGTCTGGTGAATCAGCCTGGATACGGATGTTTTATAGGGAGTGTCCGGTGACGGCTCCGAATTCTGCTTTTAATTAGGAAACTAAGGATTTATGTCTTCGGGCATATGTAACTCGAATAAAAGATGGACTGTACTCCTGTTTCAATCCCATTTGTTCTGTGTTTCCTTTTAGTTAATATTTATGCAAAAATCCCAGGAATGGTTCTGTTTTATCAACGGCATGCTTGCTCTTTGTTTCCATTGTAGTCTTTTATTTTAGTATTATTATTATTTTTGACAAACTTACTTGTTTGCATAGCCTTTGTGTGCACAGTGCAAGTGCCTTTTATGAAGGCCTGTAAATCCTGGGCTGACGTCCCGTTGCCGCGCATAGACCGTGGCGTGTCACAGACACGTGCCGCGCTCACGGCTGAGCGGAAGGTACTTGTGTCCGAGGGAGCGAAGTCTGTCTCGTGTGTTGGAGGGAAGGTCTATAATGCGTCCACGTAAAACCATTTTTGAAGTACTTTAAGTAGCTAATTTAGGTTAAGGGCATAAGCAGAATTAGTTTTGTGGGACCTTTGGGATTGAGTCTGAAAGCGGAGGTTAAAAATACATAACAGGGAAGGTTTTGTGTGATGGATAATGCCTTCTGTTTAGATATGCATCAGTACTGCAGGGGAAGGTTGTGGGGGGGCAGGGTGAGTCATCAGAGAACCCTGTAGGATCCCTGTTCCCCAGAGGACCCAGAATGATATATTCGATTTGCAGCCATCTCTTCCCGTCAGTGCGATGGGAGGGGGTTGGTAAAGCAAAATTTGACAGAGTGGGAGATGGAGGCAAATCCAGTGCGCGGTGAGTGCTAAGTGACCATCCGTGTCTTTGCCTTCTGCCCCACCCAGAGCACTGGCAGCGCTGCCCGGCTGGCCGTCTCGCCCTCCTCTGGGGGCTGCTGAGGGGGTCTGTGACCTGCGTGGCCACATTCAAGCATGTGAGGGATTAACAGCAGGGAGGTCTTTCTGCTGTGGTGTCCAGAGTCCAGTCTTGGTGGATAAACTGTGGGTGATTTACGTAATTCCATACTTTTTAAAAGCCGTGCGTCTAAAAGAAAATGGGCTGCAGGAGAATGACAGCGTAGTGTCTGCCAGTCTCGTTAAATTGGGGTGAAACCTGAAACCTCCCCTCTTGTGCATCTTTTATGTTGCCTGCCTGCTTGGCTGGTTCTCCCTAAAGGCCATTTTTAATGGATTTGCTATGGGCTGAACTAATGAATTTGCCAGAAAGGTTGAGTGCCTCGTGCCTGTTGTGCGCCACCACTTGTGAATCTGTGTAATGAAGGTAAAAATGCATGTGCCCGTTCAATGGTGAACCACAGACCTGGAAGTTGCATAGAAATGGAATTGTCCCGAAGGCAGCCTCCTGGTGGGGCTGGTTGTTCGAGACTGCCTGTTGTGGGATTGAGAGATCCCGGGAGATCCCAGGTGATCCTGCATGTTCCTGGAACTCCTTCCAGAAGCAGAGATAGATGGGCTTTCTGAACCGTCCACTGGTTTTGAAGATATTTCCCAGAACGATAAGCTGATAAATTTCCTTGGCCTGTGTTTTGTTTAGTTAAGTGTAGCGGCAGCCTGACTGTCCTGTCTGAGGTCAAAGGTTAATTAATGCTGTCTTTTTCCTCTGTTCTCGTTCAGAAAGTCTCTCAAAACATCCTCCGGAAAAAACGACCAACCCCATGCAGCGCTCTAATTAGGACACGCTCGCGGTGCTTTTGATGGCCTTGTTACCGTGGCACCTGGTAGCTCTTCAGCAGTGTTGTGACTCTATGTGTCTTTCATTTAGCTAACTTTTGTTCACCTTAAGAACTCCTGATTGGTGTTTGAGCCTTGGGGGGTCTGGTTAGCATGCATAGTCAGAGACGACGTTTTAGATGGTCTTGGGGGAGGGGGGGGGGGGCGATATGTGGCACTGTTGTGTTACTGAAACTGAGGGTCAAATGGACAATGTCGCATTATCTCCTGGATTGCGATCTTTGTGGCATGAATCATTGCTGTGTGCACTATTGTGCTTGGTGTAGTTACTTGCGCCGCTCTGTGAAGGGTCCCGTAACGGCTGATGGGAGGCTTTAGGCCTCTATTTCTCTGCTCTAATGGCTCTCGGAGGCTAGTTTCCAAATTTGTAGCCTTTTTAGCTACAGAAAACCAAGAAAGTAAAGGAATTGGAGTATTTTTTTTCCCTCTAAAACAGAGTGTGCTCTTAGATACAGCCTCTGGTTAATAAATGACTAAATGGACTCTTGTCTAAAGTATTACTAATTTAAAAACGGGGAGAGGGTGCTTAAAATAACTTCCTGAATGTGGGAAAGTCAAAGTGCAAGTTTCTATAAACTTAAATGCTCACTGCTTATAGCCAGCTTAGCGATGGTTATGAACAAATGTCAATTTTAAAATATTTTGCTTTTTCCCTATTAAGCATTATTGTTTTTGAAAATGGTATTTTTCTGCTGGATTTCAGTTTAATATAAAGCTGCTCACTACTTTATTCTCAGATGCCGTTTTCTCCATAAACACGCAAAGTAATTGTAACCGATTTGATGAACTTTAAGCTTTAAACCCTGAGTCTTTAATTCAGCATAAGCAATATTCTTAATGGAGGTGATGGGTATGGACAATGCCCATTGGACACATTGTGCAGAAATATGTTTGTAATGATTATAGGGAAAACCAGGAAGATCTTTCACTACCTGCCTTTCAACTTAAATTCGACGAATGCTCTTTGCACGGCCACTTTTTGTTTTTGATGAAATTTGGCATGTGAAGCACACTTCCCTTCCAAAACTGTAAAAAATTTCCCTGTCAGAGAGAGTGCCTTTTCTACATCACAGGTGGCAAAAAAAAAGGTAATTTTAAAGTATGACCGTTACTGTGGCCGCTGTATGGCTCCACTACAGCTAAATGGAAAGGCCATTCTTTTGGATTCATGGTATGGTCCAGTAAAGTATAAGTTTCACTTTCCAAGGTAAAAGTTCATCTGCTTTTTTTTTTTTATTATTTTTTAAAATAATGTACATATGTATTACATACACTATCCATGATCTGGTAACTCATCCCATGTTCGGCAAACCACACATGACAATAATATGCAGTGACAATTCTCACATGCTGTGTGCACTCTACACTTATTTATGGAAGGCTACTGTTCTGTGTGTTGTTTTTTGTATTGCAACTGGAAAACAAAAATATTCTCCCTGGGGGCTCAATATCTGTGCTGTTACCTTGAATATGGCTCTTTGAGTCCCAGTGTCCTGGCCTTGCGTGTGGGAGAGATTGTGAGATGAATTCAGGTAGACGCGTCTTCCTGGCTCATTCAGCGTATTTCTCATCAAGCCGTGATTTGCTGGCATGTCCGGCACCAGTTCACTGCTTGGGTTTGGATCCAGGTCACCGTTCTTCCCAGTCACACGCCTCTGGATATCTCCATCAATCTCCATGATTACGCTATAGTCTCCTCTAGGGGTTATTCTTTCATGGCCAACTGTCTATCATTTTTGAGATCGATAGCAGATTTAAACATTGAGTTTAACGTGAGAAAGAATCGACATTGAATTATATCATATTATATTTGAAGGATTTGTCATATAGGTAACTTTGAATACTTTGATTGTACAGCTTTGTAAACCAGGGGTTTTAAATGCGTTGTTGTCAGCATGTATCCGCCAGACAGCTGGATATTCCTGTGACACTGAGCCAGGTGTTTGTGGGGATCTTTAATGAAATTAAATTATTTGCCGTTTGCAATGCTTCTCTTTCACTGCCACTACTTGGTCTCCATGAGATGCACAGACATGCATATGGGTGAGAGCAAGTTTTGGGGTCACAACACAGGGTTAGCCAGTGTCCAGTGCCACTGGAGCTGGGGGTTAAGAGCCTCGCTTAGGGGCCCTGTGACAGCATCAGTCTCCCTGCCCTGGTATTCGAAGCAGCCCCCATCTGATCACGGCCTCGGAGCCGCTCGCTGTCCCCAGGCTAATATCACTACCCAGCTTAACGTTCACCATGACGCTGCTCTGCTCTGGTTCACTTTTATAATGTTAAATCCACCATCTGCCAAACAGTTATTATCTTGCATCTCCTTTCATCATGTTCGTATCTCTTCCTCTTCGCGCTCTCTCCTCTCCTCTCTGCTGTGCTGTGTCTGCACTTGGTAGGGGCGTCGATGTCACTCTGTGATTGTGCGCACACAGAGACGACGCCTACATAATAGTGCGTCCCTCCAGGCATGACGAGAGGCGCAGGCCCTATGTCACATGTGACAGACGGAGCTCATCATGCTGTATCCCACTTTGGGGGGGGGGGGGGGTCTCTGCCATCCCTCGGGATCCCACAAATCTCTGCTTCTTTGGGAGCCCCTGCTGATTGGACAAGTACCCCTGAAATGGATACAGTGAGATGCTCTCTAATGGAATTAACCCCTCCTCGCCCGCAGGTCCACCATTACAGAAAGGCCGTTTATAACGGGGGTGTGTAATGCACACCCAGCCTTCTGAGGCTGCCGTCTAAATGGCTTCAGCTCTGTTTTGGGCTCCCTGTCCTCCAGGATCATTTGATGCGATGGTTGAGGCTCAGAACACTCTGCTGTCAGCTCAAGGTCCTAAAATGGATTTTTCAGCCTGAGCTTTTACAAACAATGTTTGCTTTGTGTCAGTATGAATCGGCAGATCAATAAACAAAAATCCATTCTTGACCATATTGATGATTTTTTTAAATAGACAAAGCATTATTATTATTATTATTATTTTTTATTTATTGTGTTATTTTTGTTTGTTATTAACAGTAATTGGATTATGCTTGAGGCCATTGAGGCAGCTTTCTGTTTGTCAATATGTGCTTGTAACAGCTGATATGGATTATATGAAATCTGTATGTGTTGAGCAGAAATGTGCATTTTTTTGTGTTAATGAGTGACTGCAGTCTTAAAAAGATGTTGGTCAGTGTCAGCCATGATGATGGTGATGGTGATGATGGTGATGACTGCTCCCTGTACGCTCCCCAGGCCCCCCTCGGCCGCGCTCCAGATGGATCGCATGAAGATGTTCAGGCGCCGTTTGTCCACATCTCTGCGCGGCTCCAGGCTGGTGGGTGACTCGCTGTCGGAGCTGGCCGAGCAGGTGGTGCTGGACGAGTCGGCCGTCCCCAGAGACAACGGTGAGGCGGGGGCTGCTGGTGGGGTGGGGGCTGCTCAGTCATCTTAGTCAAGGCAGTATCACTTAGTTTGGCTGCTAATCTGAAACTTGGAGTATTTGATACGGGTGAAAATAGTGGAATGTGGAAAAACATAAATGCTGAAATGATGGTGACGTGAGACTCCATGTGTTACCAAGTCATTTTCCTTGTTCCGATTCAGCTACTTCTGCCCAGGGTGAAAAGGTGTATTTATTTATTTTTTTTTTGCACAATCGCAAAAACTGGGTGTAATGACTCTTTTAGCATGATTTGACGTTTCCTAACCCCATAGTTACCCTATTGCAGGGATCTTCAACTCTGGACCTCGATTCCAAATCCAGGCCTTGTTTTCAGTTCTCCCAGGTAGTTAGTTTAATAATTACCGATTCTGATTGGTCAGAGGCTTCACACCTGGCTCACAGGTAAAGGAAGGCTGGAAAACCAGCAGTGTTCGGCCCTCGAGGACCGTGAGTTGAATAACCCTGCCCTCTTGCGATGTTTTCCCTTTATACTTTGTTGTGGATACATTCAGAAAAAGCTCACCAGCTCTTCCTAGCCCATGTGCGTGTATCGTAATTTGGACGATGATCTCCACAAAGCCTGTGAGCGTGTCGGGCAGTGAGAGACCAGCAGTGAGGCATGCTGGGATATGCAAGCATTTGTCTGCTGATGCCATTGTGGTTGTACTCATCATTGTTGTCGTTGTCCCAAGCCTGCCGTCATGACCGTTCCTTTTCACACCTTCATGCAGTCCTGTGTGACGGTCCGTCTCTAGGCTGTGGAAACGTGGCTGCCTTCAAGGACGGCTGTTTTGTGGGTTGTTCGGGCAGCCTGATTGCTTTGTGGGTGTCATAATTGTGTCCTTTAGTTGTGTGGGCAGCTTCTCTCATCCCGAGGGACTTGGAGCGGCACTAATAATTAATCCATTATCACAGCAGGGTAATCACTCCATTTCTGGTACTGCTACAGTTGCAGGAAGCGGCAGTGAGCTGTTGTCATGTTTTATGGCCATGCCACTTTATATGGTGGCCCCTGATATGGACGCTGCTGTGCTCTGCTGCTGCATATTTGGGAATGCCGGTGTCCTCTGGTGGCCATTGGAGGTACTGTGCACACCTTACTTGTCAGGATCAGGCAGGAAGTCCTGCACTCACATTCTCTGCTCTTGTCTGTGTGCAGATGCCCAGGGCTCCTCTTCATATCACTGTAGTCACATGCAGTGTTAAGATCTTTAAGATGTACTCACTTTTGGTCTAAAAAATAAGTTAATCATTTACTCCATGTTTTATGGCTCTTGATACAAGAACTCCAAGAATTTAAACTCTCCAGGTTTCTCCAGATATGATCTGCATTTTCAATGTCTGTTTTTTATCTTTGAAGTTCCCCTGATACCAATGTGATGGCCTTATCCGTTAAAGCGAGACGTCACCCGCGAATCTAGCCCAACGTTGGCATGCTTTTTGCCAAAGTCAACCGTCATTTCCCGCCGTCACCCAGCTGTGTCGCCGGAAAGCCTCGTACCACTTGGTAGGTTCACATGCAGGACGGCTGCCTGCTGCTTGCGTCATGGGTGGCTCAAGTGTACTAATCAGACCCCCGGCCACAGCCCAAATAGACATTAAGCCCTTTGGCAATTTCTTTATGCTTCTTTATGGGCATGTCTTCTTACCTGTGCTTTTTGCACCCACCTGCCCTCCCGCACCACCTTTGGTGTTATTTTGGCCAAAATTGCTAACTAGTTTTAGATCCCATCATGCCTGAGGAATAACCCAGCAAGGTAGGCCTGTATCCTAACTCCAAGCAAGGTAGGCCTGTATCCTAACGCCAAGCAAGGTAGGCCTGTATCCTAACGGCAAGCAAGGTAGGCCTGTATCCTAACTCCAAGCTCTTAGCTTATTTAGAATTGATATCATTTGAAAAACAAACAAAAGCTAATTGTGGCTACCGTTAACTGGTTAAGCAGATTTTCTGCCGTCGGTTTGGAACAAAAGGCCGGGAAGAAGTCGCTGAAATGATTGGCCTGTTGAAGCCACCTCGCATTGTTTAAGCCATTAGCCATAAGTCACTAGGAAAGGCTGCTGGTGACTTGCTGCTTCGTTTTGTTTGTCCTCCCTCCGGCTGCTTCTTCAGGGGCACCTGTCCTCGCTGGGCCTCATGATGGTTTCTGATTGGTGAGCCCGGTCTAGCCACATCCTGCTGACTCTTTCTGTCGTCGCTTCCTCACAGACAGCAGGCAGGGGAGGGGGTCTTGACTGTGGCCGTTCCCAGACAAAGCCCACCTGTCTGAAATGAGCAGCCTGCATTTGTATTATTATTTATTATAAATTCCCTTTTTGCCTACCCAGTCTTGCTCTCCATGAGACACATACACAGCTGTGAGCAAGGTTGGGGGTCTCAGCACGGGGTCAGTCAGTGTACGTCTCAATCAGCCAGTAACTGAGGCTCCCTGGGACTGGAGTTTAGAGCCACTGCTTTATTATTGGCTGACTGGGAGGTCATCCCATCAACAAAATGTAACAAATTTTCCCTTCGTTATGTAGCGGCTCCCACATTTTTAATAATCTGACACCTTTTGTATGTCTGTAATACATTTCCCTGCATTTTGTAATAAAGAATTACATATTGCAGTGGTTATTGCAAAATGTGGCAGTTGCACTTTTTAGTGATGAAAGTGTAACACTGTAATAAACAACCAAGATTAACACTTTGTCAAGTTATTATATAATGTTGCTTTATAATGCATTGTAACAATCCATGCACAGCGTACATCACAGGGACATTTTCTAACTCATCTGTCTAAATCCACCTCTTTTTTTCCCCCTCTTCCCTTTTTCTGTGTTTTTTGTGCCTTTTCCTCCCATTGCATCACCCCTCTCTTCTTCCTCAAAGCCCACAATGCACCCTGCTTCCCCTCCCCCCCACTCCTCCACCTCTCCGAGCGCTCCCTCTTTCCCACATGGGCATGTCTGGCTCCAGCGTTGGCCGACTCCGTCCCAGGACCCCATGGCTGTGCCAGAGAGACCCCACTGCATTCTATCTGGTTCCTGCTGATCCTCTGACCCCATGGCTGTGCCAGGGAGACCGCACTGCATTCTATCTGGTTCCTGCTGATCCTCTGACCCCATGGCTGTGCCAGGGAGACCGCACTGCATTCTGTCTGGTTCCTGCTGATCCTTCTCGGAGTTCCTTTCCTGCTCATGCATTGATCGGTATTCAGTTGGCTGCTGGATTTGAAAGGTTTTATATTGCATTACTACTGTCTCCTCCTGAACCTTTTATCATCTGAAGGCTCGCTTCCTCACACTGGTAATGCCCTGTCTGCCTGGGCAAAGGGCCATAAATGACTGTGCCTTGTCTTGCTCACATATTCCTCCATTTGTGTAATGCGGGGATGTAGATTAATGTGATCAGTCAGGTACGTACTGTGATGCGAGTGTGTCTGAGGTTCTGTCTTTTTCTCCTCATTTTAAACCCCCTTTCCTACACTGCTTCATGTTCTCTCTCCATTATCCTCCCCCCTTCCTCCTAAATGCTTCTCATCTCTTTCACCCCTTGAATTTCATGTTTTACATACAAAGGCTACACCTCTGATTTTCTTAGTGCAATTTCATTACCACCCAGATACTCATTCTGTCCTTGCTGTAAGTGTATTAAAAAATATTTGAATATTTGTAGCAGGACTGGAGTGGAGTATGAATCACTTTAACTTGTCTGCTTTTCGCATCTGAATGCTGGGTGGATAACATGGCGAATGTTCCCAGGGAGCTCCACCTGCATGCCGTACCTGTGAATCATCTCCTCCTGAGCTGTGCACTTCAGTATGTGGCGCCCCCTGGAGGTGTCTGCTTCCTGACTTTTTTTTTTTTTTTTTTTAAATGTATTTTTTTAAAGGAAGCCTCTTGGTTGCAGATTCAAGACCAGTGAAGCGCTGCCACGCTCTCGCTCTGCTTTAATCCACTTACGTAATGTCCGCACTTGCGCTTGCATGTTTAGCTTCAATAAATAATGGATCTGGGGCTGCAAATGAATTTTAATATTCTCTCTGACGTGGAAATCGGCTGACTTGTCTTGTCCGCTGGTGACTCATCCTCAGGCGTGCTGCCTTCCTGATTTTCCCGTCTCGCCCATCGAGCTGGGGGGTGTGGGGGATTCTCCTCCCAGAGCTTAGACCCCCCCCCCTCCGCAGTACCCCTACTGTTCATGTGGGTGTGTTCGTGATACTGAAAGTGTTAGGTGTACTTGTTACTGAGAAGTCTGGGCCGGAGGTGGGAGCAGGACCACGAACCCACCCCACAGGAGTGCTGATTCACCGCTGCCTCACTCTACAGTCCGCTCACGCTCCCCCCCCCCCCCCCATCCCCTCCAATGAATCGGCATGATGGTGCAGTTTCTCCAGTGCACGCTCAGGCCAGTGTCCAGTGTGGCGTAGCTCTGTCCCTCTGCCTCCCGTCCCATCAGACAGGCTGCATTGCTCAGGGAGCAGAAGCCCGTTGCTGCTGTCCGTACTAAACACCTGCAACAGCATCAGCGACACTCATGGTCTCCTGGTCAACATCTGTCGTGTTGAACTTTTAAATGTTACGGTTCAGCCCCCTCCCCAAGAATTAGGGGGGTTGGCAACTTTCAAGAAAAAGGCTTGGAAACTGAATTGTGTGTCTTTTTTGAATTTATGAACTTCATTTTATTTGCATGGCTTCCGTTCAGGCTGAGCTCGCGTGTCCTTCCTAGTGGAGCTGAAAATCTCAGTGAGGGTATCAGTCATGCTGCGCCTGCCCTGCTAGGAGACATGAGGCCTGTGGAGTTTCTTTTGCTCCCACTCTAGGATGCGATTTATCTTTGGGCCGGAGCTGTGATTTAAGAGGAGCACTGAGGGTTTCTTTGCGTTGCCCCCTGCGGAGGAATGGCAGTATGGAACGGAGAAGCTGCGGACGGCTCCTGTGAGGAAATCATTGTTCTTATTTATTCTTCTGTCCATCAATCTTACAACCACTTCTGCTGATCTGCGTCATGGCGGGTGGCTGAGTGGGAAACACTGTGACCTCGTACTTCCATGGATGTGACTTATGTTCTCCTTGCGTACGGCGTTTGCCCGTGTCTTCCAAGTTGGCGTGTTTCTGCTGGTTACTCCTCCCACAGTTGACATCAGAACGTGTGTGTGTTTTTTGCCACCGTGCCTTCTTTGGGTCAGGCTCCTTGCACAGTGCTTACAGAAGGTTGGTGGATTTTTGGGGCCCCCATGGTACTCAGGTTTCATTACGTGACCCCATCATGACCCCACATTCCGTGGAGCTTTCGTCTCACGCTTTCGTTGCCGAGGCTGTCATCTGTTGAAGTGGTTTGGCTTTTGAAGTCAGGTTTTGTGATCCTGCACTTTTCCATAAGAATACGGATCAAAAACACCATAATTAGCTATTTTTAGAGTGCTGTGTACACTGTGCTTTTCAGATCTTGTTGATCTTGTGTTTAGCTGTTTTTCAGTGGCTGTTTACACTGCAGTGCTTTGATGGGCTACATTTGTCATTTTATTGAATGGAAATATGAGAACGATTCTGTGGGTGGTGCAGTATACAGGACTAAACTCGTGCTTTCTTTGTGTATAAGGCTGTGAGTATGAATGTCCTTCCGCTTCTGAGCCATTTTATCAGCCCCCTGACGTGTTACTTTGGGGGAGAATAATTTCCTCCGAGTATAAAAGTTCTGTTTACCCTCTTAATAGCACAGTAAGTTCTCTGTTAGCTCGTTTACACCTTTGTTACATAGACCCATGCTGGCGAGGCCTGGCTGTGGGGCTGCTGGTGAGTCACCCGTGAACTGAATGGAACTGACGGATAACCAGTATCTCATGCCCAGTATGCGTGTGGGAGCAGCCTGGCTGCTGGCACCCCCCTGACATTCTCTGATTGGTTAATGCGATTACATAGGCCAGATTGACTGACTCACACAGGCGCTCTCACACACACACACACGCACGCACGCACGCACACACACGACCGTGCAGACTACAGGAGACATACTCTTGGCAATTTTTTCTTCTTCTACTTTTATTTTCGAAGGATTTCTTTATCTCTCCCACCCCCCCAAGCCTATGTTTAGTTCAGGTTTTGTGTCCTGTCTTTATGCTGACACCCTGCCGGCCAGCGCTGGAATGACACCAGAAACCTGAGCTGGGTGTCTTGGCTGTTCATCTCGGGCCTGTATCCCGTAGGGGAGTGATGAGGAGGAGGGAGAAGGTGCAGCTGCTCCAGTGAGAGTAGCAATGAGGATGTTGGTTTTGGGCAGTATAGAACAGTAAGCCTCTGTAACACCATGTTTGGCTGATGGGTAAAACGCCTTTTCTTCCGTCCATGTTACTTTTTGATAGAAGTGCACACTGCACAATGTAAATATTATGGATGGTGAATATTGCATCCTGTGCAGCATATTTAGGGGGGGGGGGACAATAGGGCAGAGGGCCACCCTCTCACAAGGAGCCTGCGTATCTAGGTTTGCGAGTGTCCTGGATAAAAACCAAGATCTAAGCTTTTAATGACCTCCTGGGCACAGCTGTCAGCAGTGTGTCTGTCTGCGGAGAGGATGTCGACCGCATCGAGAGGTTCATTTACCTCGGCAGCAACATTCACGTCACTACTGACTCTTCCTATAAAGTCGGTAGATGGATTAGGGGAGCATGGGGGGTCATGAGGTCACTGGAAAGGGGTGTGTGGTACTCCCGATGTCTTTGTAAGGATTAAGATCCAAGTCTTTAGAGTCCTGGTGCCCCCTCTTTTGCTGTAGGGCTGTGAGACATGGACACTATCCGATGACCTGAGACAATACCGATAGAGTCCAGACTTTCTCTTCGGCTAATCCTTGTGTTGACTTTGTCCCGAATGAAGCTCATTACCTGCATTGTGAGGGAGCGTCAGTGACGGCACTACGCCATGTGGCGCAATTCCCTTAGTATGGTCTGGTTCACAGGATCCTCATTGCTGAGGACCCAAGTGGCTGGACCAGGCCTAGGGGACGCCCAGGCGACACCGGACTGTAGCAGTATGTCAGTCTGTGGGGGGGGTTGCCAACCGGAATCCTCTTTTGCGGATGCAGCAGCGGCCAACCTGATGACCTATCACACGCCCCCCCCCCCTCCCCCCATGAAATCTGACAGCTCAGTACCATAGGGGTCAACTTCCGCTTCCCTTACCAGGTGAAACGCTTCATACAGCAACTGGAATGAAGGAAATGCATTGATTGTTCATCTGTGGTTCTGTTTTGACTGCCCTTATGTTTTTTAATGAAGCCCTTTCTCTTCAGTTTCTGTCCGGATGTTTCCTTTACTGTTTCTCCTCAAGTGCTTGTTTTGCTCAAATACAGTTTATTATATGAACGGTCAATATTTATGGATGACGCACTGTGTTTCGCAAACAGGTTGTGAGAATTAGGAAGTGGTGTGTCATTCCCTCGGCAAATGAGAGGAGGTGCGGCACAGCAGGACCTGTCAGAGGCGCAAATGTGTGTTATTGTTCGGGCGGTGGGGTGACTGATCGCTCCAAGCGAGCGGCTTCTCGGTCCGGGGGCCACCGGCTGGGCCGTTTGGCAGCTGCCCGTTAGCGGGCAGGGTGGCCCGCGGCATCACACGTTTCTGTCAGACTGAGAGCATCGCCGTCGCTGGGGTAATCGTACTGCACGTGTGAGGGACTCGCGATCCGCCTCGACTTCGGGCCTGATGGCCTCGGGATCATTGACCCAAAGGCTGCGCGTTTAGTCATTACACAGAAGCGTCCGGGAAACGAGCGCTGGCATTTATGTTTGTTGGGCCAGTCTGGATGCCATTTGAATGTTAGTGTTTTATCCATTGTGTTTTAAACTCATATTTAAAAGAAAATAAATAAATCATGTGATATTTGTGGTTCCTGTTCCTCTTCCCTCCTGCCATGGTTTTGTGTTCAGTCAGACCTGCTCATTATGTCTGGCATCTCATGGGGATGAATGACTTCATTAACATCCCATTCAGTGACCTCAGTGATTGGGGTGGGGGGGTCATTTCAGTTTCTTTTACCATTTAAGTCTCTGATTATACAAGCTGTATTGAACAGCTGCTTGAATGTGTCTTTCATGTGACATTATAGCTACATTCTTGATTGTGCGCCTTCACGATTATAACACTGTCTCCCCAGGTCTCGGCGGATAGTCCTGGGGTGTCCTGCGGGATGTCTGCGTCATGCCCAGGGGGATGGGGATGTGTAATTGCGGGATCCATTACAGCAGAGATCCCATCTTCCACCCGGTTGTCCTCAAATGGTGCATGTTCAGGAGGCCCCACCCCCACCCCCAGCCCTGTAAAAGGGCCAAGAGGAGCTGGCAGGGGCATCAGGCCTCATCGCAAAATGCTGATGGGCCGGACCCAAAATAGGAGACACGTGCCGTCGTCCTCAGTGGGAAAACAAAGCCGGGGTCGTGGGACCGCAGCTCCGCAGCTGGGCCCCTGTGTGTGGCACCGTTGTTCGGGATGGATCCAAAATAGACAGTGTTCTGTGCTCTGGATGTGTGAGGCAGGATTGCACTGCTTTGCATTTACCCCCCCCCCCCGACACCACAACATCGCCAGCAAAAAGGAGGGTGGGGGGTTGTGTTTGCTTTCCACCATTCTCATTCTGGCGTAAATAATTGGCCGCCGTCTCTGACTGTCCCCCCCGGGTGCTCGGAAGGCGTATAACAATGAGGGAGGGAACGGAGAGGAGCGCAGGAGGAGGAGCAGGGGGAGGCGCCGCGGAGGAGCAGGGGGAGGCGCTGTGGAGGAGCGGCGGGTCACGTCAGAGCTGCTGGCCGCTCCCCCTCATCGCGTCCACTGAGATCGGAGAGGAGCGGGAGGGCGGGGGGAGGCGTGAGTGGCGACTTGTTTATGATACGTGGAGAGAGACATGGAAAGGGAGGGGGGGGGGCGTGTTTGCCCCGCCTCCTCTCGGGGCCTGTGCATGCACCTGACCGGGCAGCACAGACAATAGGAGGGAACGAGAGCAGGAGAGAGCGGGCGAGCGAGAGAGGGAGAGAGCGGGCAGTCCCGACAGTTGGAGGCGGGGGCTGTGAGCGCGTGAATAGCGCCGCATAGCAGTTAGCAGGCAGGCAGGCAGGCAGACACAAAGGGGGTGGTGTCGCTCACCCAGCACTGACATCGCGGTGGGGACAGCGCAAGCCGCCAGAGAGGGATTGGGGGGCTTCGCCTCATGGATTTTCTTCTGCATTCGCGGTCTGACTCCAGGTCCTGAGCTCACGTACTGCCATCACCATCCTGATTTTTCTAGTTCTGGCTGATCCCGGATCCCGCCCTGACTTCCGCAGTAGGGGGGTCCCAGCTCGCCCTGACCGATTGACACCTCCCCCCCTCTCCCGCCGCCCCCCCCGACTCAGCAGGCACGGTGGCGACAGCGGCTGGGGCTTTGGGGGCTTGGGTGTGGGAACACGCCCCCTGCTGTCCGTGGAGCTTCTCTCGGCATCCTGCCAGATCAATACCCGTAGTCTAAAGTTACTGGAGGGGCTGCTGTCCCCATTTGGCAGCACCGCGAGGAGGCAGCAGTGTGTGCGAGGGCTGGATACTGTCGCTAGTGGGGGGGGGCTGCCGGTGGTTCTGTACAGACGCTGTGGTGGGAGTGTTTTTATTTCGGTCCGGCTTTTTTCTTCTCCCCCCTTTACTCCCCCTCCGGGCGGCGCCCCGGGATGGGGGACGGTGGCCGTGAGCCTCAGCGGCTCTCGCCCTTCCGCATGCTCAAGTTGCTGGAGACGTGCCGCCCCGTGGGCAATCGCATCGGTGAGTCGGGATCACGCCGTTGAGGCAGAGGAGGACAGAGGAGTCTGTTCTGGGATTGGGATGGGGGGCCGGGTCACTGCAAACTCATTTACTGTGTTCCTAGGGAGTCGGACCTGCTTACTGCCGTGTAACACGGCTGACGTCACTCCTATTTTGCTATAGTGAGTGCTATAAAATGTAAATGGGAATGGGCAATAGCTGATAACTTACCTGGTTTTAGTATAGCCGATATGCGTGCTCAAGGAGCGTCCTGTGTGTTTGCACTGTGTGGGAGTGTCTGTGTTGTGTTTAACTTAATGTTGGTGTGGCTCAGGCATGAGTGTGAGTATGTTGTACCTGCAAGAGGGCTCATTGTGTGTGTGTGTGTGTGTGTGTGTCAGAGTATGCTGCTTGTCTTGGCAGAGTCAACAGCCTAAATTCAGAGTTTGGTTCTGCCTTTAGCTGTAGATGTTTGCACGCAAGTGGGCGCTGCTGGGGGCGATGGCCATGCGGCGTTCTCCGTTGAGCTCGCTGGGTACCTCTGCTGAAACTGGCTCTGGCTGAGGACGCGGCGCATGGGGCGTAATGCGCCTGTGCCGTCGGCGCGTCTGTGGGAGGCGTGTTAACTGGCTGTTGCAGCAGCTGTGCCCTCTGCTGTGACCTCAGCGGCGGCGTGAGGAGCCGGGAGCCGGTTTCTAGTAGGCAGCCTCTGCTCTGCACGCCCCTCGTCCGAATCTGCACTTGGCTGCTGATAACTTGTCTTAGGTTGGTGTTTGGGCCGGTGTTTGCAGCACTTGGTACCCTGCCCTCCCAGGTACGGGACCCTCTGAATGGCACTGAGCCCTGACAGATGACTGCATAGGGTTTGCGTTCCGACACACGACTTTATGCTGTTTTTAACAGTGCTCTGCAGGGCCTGTTTGGCAGGTGACCGGGTGGTGACTGTAGTGATTTGGGTAATGTAGCCCCAGGTCATAATTCAGCCTCGGGTATAAAATGTGCCCGCTCCCCTCCCCCCACGGTTCTGGGCTCCCAGTACAGCTCAAATGATTTTCTTGTAATGAGCATTTGCTGGGAATCCAGCAGAATTATAAGACATAAGATATAATGCCTCCCTAAAGCAGACCCCCCTCAGTGTAACAGAAGCCGAAGGAGGAAATGGGAGTCTCACTCACCCTAGAACCTCTGCTTCCCACCCCACTTTGGGAATGTGTTAATCATGAGGCACCCGCTGCATGCATGCTGGGTAATTTCCATCAGTCAGCCCTGCTTCACTTGTGGTGTCAGTGATCCTCGAAACTCTGGCACTGGTACGGCCCTGTAAATGCAGTGGTACGGCCCTGTAAGTGGAGTGATACAGCCCTATAAGCGCAAGCGCGGTGGTACGGTCCATCATCCCTGCAGTAAATTCTGTGCGCTTGCCTGTGAGCAGATTGTGAGTTAGGAGGTACCAGGGTGGGGGGGGGGGTGATTTATTTAGAAACTGAAGTGTCATTTTCATTTGCTAACATCTTGTGTAAATAGAGGGCTGAGGAAATATAAGCTGGGTTCTTCTGTGAATAAATAAGTGAATCAAATATTCCGAATAAATAGTAAATACCCAACTTTGTTATGAAATGATATTGTTTATCTGAAATAACCATGCTTTATACTGTAAATGCAGCAGAAATGATCAGTAGTTCGAGACTAAGTATCAGCATATTTCCAGAGGAATGGGACTCGATAGGTAAAGTACTGGACTGACCAGTTTGGGTCTGACTGCAAGATTCTCATCCAGATACTTGTACTGTGGAAATTCTCCTTTCCGGAATGGATTTTATGTATGGGATAAATGTCCAAAGAAAGTAATAGCTGTGTGTGTGTGTGTCTGTCTGGGTTTTTTGTGCACACAGGCATCGTGCATGAGAACGTGAAGATGGGCTCAGATGGCGAGAGCGACCAGGCGTCTGGCACGTCCTCCGACGAGGTTCAGAGTCCGGTCAGAGTCCGCATGCGGAACAACAGCCATCGGCGCATCTCCAATGAGGTACCTGGGTGGGCTGCGCCAATCGTATCCCACAATGCACTGCATGCTGTGGAATAGACCTCACATGCAAAGCCCTCCAACCTCACTGAGTGTACAGTGCTGTGCAGTGAAACTGCAGCTCTGCATTTTTCTGAGCTTCCCTGCTTAAGCGGAAATCAGTCCTTTTGGATTTTATCAGATGTGACTCGCATTGATCTAGTCACCAAACACAGCCTGGGTTTTTTTATTCCGTGTCTGTCCCCCCTCCCCTCACACAGACACACACCCCTGGCCCCTTGTCACATAAGAGCTTGATCTGGAAAAATCTAAAATGAGGCAATTAGTTGTATTTTTTTAAGCCAAGAATCCCACAGTGGAAGATGGAAGGGATATATGGTGGGAGGTGTCCTGTTTTATGGGAACGTGACGACCTCCCCCTCCTCCTCCTCCTGCAGCCCTCTATCGGGTTCAAAGGGGGTGTGTGCTGGTGTGGGGACAGGGGCAGAAGAGGGAAGAGTGGAACGGGAATGTCGCTGCCCGCTTTGCACCATTCAGACCCGACACCTCCCACCTGCCGCATCTGTCTCTGCACGCATTTGGGCTTGTGTGCGTGTGTCCGGGGTGGCTGTGTCGGTGGGTTTGTGTGGTGACTGTTTAATATCCTGCGCTGATACTGGGCCTGACCTTGTGGTTTTACAGGTGTTTGTTGGCTTTGCCTTCTCACACACACACACACACACACACACA
>JAABNX020000119.1:14950479-14964535 GCA_015163995.2 Mormyrus lacerda | reverse complement strand
ATACTGGGCCTGACCTTGTGGTTTTACAGGTGTTTGTTGGCTTTGCCTTCTCACACACACACACACACACACACACAGAGGAGTGTAACGGTACACGCATTTGTGCCAAATGAATGGAGAGAATGCGGAACCTTTGTCTGCTTGTGTGTTTCCCCCGGGCATCATTCGGAAGGGCGCAGCACTATGCCTGCACGCATACGTCCTAATGTGAATCTGGAAGTTGGTAATGTGAATACAATTACAGCACAGAATTTTTTTTTTAAATTCTACACCATAATGGATATTTATTTTATGACAATATTTGTGTTAAGCTGAAAGCTGCTAATGTGAACACAGTACAGATCAGGTACAGTAGTTTTCTAAATGTGTGCATTAATGGATATTTTATTTTTATTTACTTGAGAGAATATTTATTTTGATTTTATTTTTTTCATTAGTCGGTTGCTGCAGTATTTACAGATTTTTTTTATTCAAGAAAGACAGTCATACTTTATTTAGGAATCCACTGTTTTGATAAAGGAAAAAAAGAAGCATTTTGTTTTCTCTCTTACTCCCGCTTTACCAATAACGTACCAACCCGTGAATTCAAAACTGAGGTGCGTATCAAACCATGATTTTTGTGTACCGTTATAGCCCTATTACACACACACACACACACCCTGTCCCACACGCTGACAGAGCAGCAGGGATTCCACTCCCCAGCCTTAGTGTACATCTCCTCCTCTCTGCCTCCTTCTCCTCCACACAGGACATCAACAAACGGCTGTCCCTGCCAGCTGACATCCGCCTCCCGGAGGGGTACCTGGAGAAATTCGCCATGAACAGCCCCCCCTTTGATAAGCCGCTGAGCCGCAGGCTCCGCCGCGCTTCCCTGGTGAGCGACTATCCCAATGGTAGGAGGACGGCACGTCATGCCAGGCCATGGCAGAGGTGCTCAGGGGCTTGACATCAGTCCCACCCCCTGTGTAAATTCACCAGTGTTTGTGCAAATGGTCACGTTACACTTGGACACCCAAGCCGGCCTCTCGTTCCTTATCTCATCACCTGTTTACCCAGTAAGTTCGTTTGTGACACACGGTTTCTGTCCGAATGGGCGAGGTCGGGCAGGGTGCAGGCGGAGTGGCCCGGGACCGTGACAGATGTCTGCAGCGTTGCGGAGGACAAGCTCTGACGTGGTCGTCACTGTTCCCGGGAAGCAGAGGGGACTCGGTGGGAGGGCCGGGAACGCGATGTGTCGGAGCCGTGGAGGAAGGCTGTGCTGTTTACGCTCTGCTGCTGATGGGGTGTTAAGCACATTCATTTTCACCCCCCCCCCCCCCTCGCCCTTATCTGAGCTTTGGAACATTCCTGGAATTAAAACAAAAACATACACTTTGAAGGAAAGAGCAAAATCTGTGTTGTGGCAAGTGGCTGTGAGCAGATGTGGTTGTTTTGGTCCATCACTATGTAACGCCAGACTTTGCGAGAGGCAGCAGAATCTTCCATTTTTCCACGTGGCACCGCTATCCGAATCCTTGTGTGGCGCCTGTTCACCAGTGCGTCTGATGTGGTGCAAACGGCAGTGCCAGCGCGCCCACCGCCGGCTCCCGAGTCCTGCAGCAATGCGGCTCGGAGCGGGCCGTGTGCACGCAGCCCTGGTCAGCTGACCGTTGACTCCTGCGTTCTTCCGCTCGTGTTTGACCAGCTCTTGTGCCCCCTCCCCCGCCGTCTCTCCGTCTGCCACTGGCACTGTCCGCATGTTACGATGCGAGTTGGGTGCCAAGCCTCCCCAGCACGTCCCGGTCTGACGGCAGTGTAGGAATGCTGCTCCTCCCAGAATCCTCTGGGGTCTCCACACAAGCCGAGGCGGTCGGCTCAGCTTTGTGGTGCAGTTTCCTGCTGTGCTGTCCTCTTCAGGGTTCACAGTCATCCAAAACAGTGCCTTGCTGGTGCAGGGGTGGCCATACTATGGTTTCGAGGCTTGTTCAACTCAAGCCCTCATTGTATGAGCTGGTAAAAAATAATAATAAAGTTCTCAGTGTTGGGGTATAGATACAAATGATCAAAGCGCCACGTGTCTAATACGGCCCCCTCGTCTAATAGCTCTTTCCCAGCAGCCCCCAGGTGGACTGGCTTGCTTCCCCATGTTTGAAGCGGTTTAGCGTTGGGCTACTTCTCTTCTCCAGGAGTCAGCTGCAGAAGATTAAAGGCAGAGGCTCTGAAGGGAGGTGTCAGGATGTGACTGTTTTTGTGGGGTGTGAGTCAGGCGCAGTGGTGATGTAACAGACATCTATAATTCAGCATGCCTTTCAGCAGGCTGCGTGGGTGGCGCTGGGCCGGCATGTCAGACTGACACCTCCGAGAGGGCGCTCGATGTGATGCGCTGAGGACGAGGGCTGATGGCGCACTGGCGTCCGGAGAGACCGGGTAGAGACTCGGAGATGAGGAGGCTCAGCCTTTATATCATTGACACGCAGCAGTGTTTTCCAATCCAGTCTTGGGGGACCTACAGACAGTCCACATTTTTGCTACCTACTGGGACGTGGGATGGAGCAAAAATGTGATTGAGATGATGTATGGTTTCGGTGTACTGCTGTGTATGCTTCATGCCATATTCGCTCATAACGCGGCCAGTAAGCCTGACGCTAATGTAGATGGGATGGGGGGGGGGCCAGGGCAGGTTGGGTCACAGTTAGATAGGTGGTGTTTGCAGGGAGAGACTGAGAAATGAGCAGAAATGAGGCGGATGGAGATGCCAGCACAGTCTCAAACCAAATGTTGCGTATTGCACATTTAGAGAGATCTATGTAAAACTTGCTTGGTTACGATTAGGTTCAGTGCGGGTTGTGGCAAAGTGAGGGATCGGAAAGGATGGGGCAGAAGACTGGGGAGCTAGAACTGGGGGTGCAGGTTAATCAAATTCTGCTGTAGACTGCGTCTTAGCCAGTCAGGTAACTCATGTGATACTTTCCGTACCAGATGACGACACAAGATGGCACAACACACGTTTAAACAAAGTCAAATGAAGTTAACCCCTGACCTCTGCTGGCGTTGCTGGGTCCCCTCCTTTGGTACTGTGCTGTAAGTCATAATTAATTATTCAGCATGGTGTGCTCCAGTACGATCTGTCTGTCACCAGGTAAATGTATGCGGCGCTCGAGTCAGAATCGCAGCTTTTTACGGCGACAATGAGGTCCGGGTGTGCGGCTACCCATCTGCTAATCTGCAAGCCGGCCTCTGGTGTTATTTAGCCTGCAGAAAGGACCGACAATGCTTAGGTCTGTGCATCTGTGAGCTTGTAAATATTTCTTGACAAATTGGCACAATGTTTATCTTAGGGGTAGTTTAAGTGGCGGTGCCGTGTGACTTGGTTAGGACTTTCTGCTCCGCATAAGAGTGTCATGGTTTCGAATCCCGTTGTTGACAGAGTGAGCAAGGTTCTTAACCCCGATCACTATAGTTATCGCATGACCCTGCTTCGGGGAAATGTATGCCTTTAGGTTAAGGCAACATGCATGCGATCGGTAGGTTACCGATTCCAATCCCATTTTCAGGCAGCTGCTCCAGGGACTCAAATACTCCATTCTGGACGGGCGCCTCTTCAGGGGTGAGAGAGCAGCGGGATGCTGTCATGTGCTTGCCGTTCCACGTGGTGGGACTGATAGAAAATTAGGGGAGGCTTTGCACGGCTTGCAGTGTATGCAGGGCCTGGGAGATGCTCAGAGAAGGGGGAGGGGGGTTGGTTCTATGCATGTTTGTGTAACTAACAGAGGGTGCCTTGTTGGCCTATCTGGTGATGGATGCAGCTGAACCACAAAAACACTTGGGCCGTGCTGTGATTGGCCAAAGAATATTGATCACTCTGATATTTCTATGCATTTGTCAGTCACTTGCATTTTTTCCTTGGACACCTTTGTGTGTGTGTGTCTGTGCCATTAAGCAAGTCACTGAAATCGTGTGGGTTATCATTAGCTTATAAGTGTTCCAGTCATTTTCAACTATAAAGTTTAATGAATAAAGTCAATATTTTTTTTATTATTATGAGAATCATAACTGGAAAAACCCACAGGATCTTCAGGAAGGGAAGCATAGCAGAAACGGCCAGTGAGAGGGTGTGGCGGTTCCCCTGACATTGGAGAGCCTGCAGCTGGGGTCTGGTGTTTATTAGCTCAGATCACTGAACAGGCAACTGTGGACCTGAAGTCGGTGTCATTTTCTCGTGCGGAACAGGCTCGTGCTGGTTTGGGGATTGTGGGATTGCTCTTAATAAAAATGGCACTTGTGCAGAGAATACACTACAGCGGCACTTCCCAATCCAGTCTTCGAGGACCTATAGCCAGTCCACGTTTCTGCTCCATCCCAACTCCAACATGGACTGGCTGCTGGTCCTCGAGGACTGGATTTGGAAACTGCATTACGGTTTTACAGGAAGTCAGTTACAGTGTAACAAGGGGGGACTGAAGTGCAGGGCGGAGTTTCACGGCCCTCTTCGGCTGAACATTTACAGTGCCTATTTAGGCATCAATGCGTAATGAATTGTCAGATGCGATATATTATTCTGGGAATCTAAATTACGGCATTAAATGTAAAACTGGAAAATTATGTGAGAGCAAGCTGTAAGATGTGTGAAGGTCGTGTTTAAATCTTCGGCCGTTGCCAGGGATTGACAGAACCTTCCTGGTTATAATGGGGTGGGGTGTTGGTTCAGAATTTGAAAGCCAAATATCCTGGTTGACAGAGGCCTTTGGACGACTGTGCAGTTTCTCTTTTGGCCTGAGGGGACTGACAGAGGGGCACGTCCACATTGCGGCTCGCTGTTTTCCGGAAGGCTCAGTATGAGTCGTGAGGGTCAAGGTGGCACCTGTGAGCCACAACAACTTGGATGCTTTCATTTGCATGGAACTGGCATTCTTGCCCTGACTGCCACCGCCTTGCCGCTCCAGTTGTGCCACCTCTCCTTACAGTGCATCACCAATTCCCCCCCCACTCTTGTGCGTTCGTATGGTTTGGTGTGTGGGCAAGGAATGGAGGTGACATTATATCCACAGAGTATCTTCGTCTCTCCTGCATTGCATGGATAGAAAGGTGTCAGTCGACTCCCCTGCATTTCAGATGAGAAACTGTGGATTTGTGCTAAGACTGTGTCTTGTGACGAAGCTGATTTGAATGTGTTAAAGGGAATGCACTGAATATACACCCCAGGGACTGTACTAGAATAGAACTGACTGTGAAACCTGTGGGCTGGGTGCTGAGAGAGTTTTTCCTGAACCTCCTGTCTTCCTCTTCTGTTCTAGTCTGAAATCGGCTTTGGGAAGCTGGAGACGTACATCAAGCTGGATAAGCTAGGGGAGGTAAGAAGGCGCTGCCTGTGAGGTGTCAGCCATGCAGACTGACAGGGCGCGCTCATTAAAATAAAGCTGGGATCTGTCAGTCTGCGCCACCCGGCGGGGAGGCCCGCCTTGCAGGATGTGATTCCTTCAGGACCACGGACAGCATCTCCGCAGCAAGGCTGTCTGTTACTCCACGGTGTCATTAGTGTCTCTCTAAACGATTAAAGCTGGGAAGCCGCATTTTAATTTGATACATTTGTAATTTTAATTGATTTCATGGATTTGCATGTTTCTCACCTTGATCACTGTACAACATAAATCTAATTATACTAGAACTGTGATGGGTTTGCACCCCATTCTGGGCTGTTCCCTGCCTTGTGCTTCTGGGATAGGCTCCGGACCCTGAATAGGACAAGTAGTTACGATGGATGGATGGATGGATGGATAGATAGATAGATGATACCAGAAAGTATTCACCTTTTTCTTCAAACTAAAATACAACAACAACAACAATAGGGAGTGTAAACCTTTCAGGGAGGCATCTTAAATACCTCTTAGCCTCTAATTTCCTAATCCTCAATCCCCTGTCCCCACGTCTTGCTCCAGGGGACCTACGCCACTGTTTACAAAGGCCGAAGCAAGTTAACAGACAACCTGGTGGCCCTGAAGGAGATCAGGCTGGAACACGAGGAGGGGGCTCCCTGTACTGCTATCCGTGAAGGTAACTGCTGCTTTGACAGCTTAAATACTGCACCTATAAGTTAATGTCCCCGTGTTTCTCAGTCTAGTGTTTGGGAATGAGATTGTTAAAAAGTTCAGGTCTGCTGTCAGTCCGCTTGACGTTATTTTGTCCATCAGTGTCACTGCTGAAAGACCTCAAGCACGCCAACATCGTCACCCTTCACGACATCATCCACACTGACAAGTGCCTGACGCTGGTGTTTGAGTACCTGGTAAGTGGACGGGCCTCCCTGGGCACACAGCCTGCCTTCAGCCTCTCTCGGACCCTGAGGAATGCTGCATCTTCTTTTGCTGCAGGAGAAGGACCTGAAACAGTACATGGACGACTGCGGGAGCATCATGAGCGTGCACAATGTCAAGGTGATCGCCGGCACTGGGCACGTTTTTGGAGTGGTACCCCATACAACACAAAGGGTCATGGGCACCTTACATGTGATTTGACATCTTCTCTGTTCTTCTCCCCGTTCCTTCTTTCCCCTGGTGTCCTGGCTGCTGCTTCTCCCGCAGATATTTCTCTTCCAGCTGCTTCGAGGTCTGGCCTACTGCCACAGGCGGAAAGTGCTGCACAGAGACCTCAAACCCCAGAATCTGCTGATCAATGACAAGGGAGAACTGAAGCTGGCGGACTTTGGTGAGACAATGGTGAACATACACCAGTGAGTTACACTGCCTAGTCAAAAAAAAAAAAGTCACTTGAGATTGGATCACTATTACAGCTCAGCAACATTTTGCAGCAATAAAGTGAAGTTAGCCGAGTACCTGAATCTACTGAACGGCCAAGTTATCCCGTCGATGGATTGGATTTTTTCCTTCCCTGATGACATGAGAATATTCTGGGATGATAACGCCAAGATTCATTGGGCATGAGGAATCATTTTCACACGTGAATTGGCCACCACAGAGTCTTGACCTTAACTCCATTGAAAGCCTTTGAAATGTGCTGATGCTTTACAGAGTGGATCAGATCATCTACCACTGATACAAGAGCTTGACGAGAAATGAATACAAATCTACATGGAAAAAAATGTTGAGCTATTGCATAAGCGGGTGGCAACAATGCATTGATGAATGTGCACCGTAATCAAATCTAAATGAATGTGCACCGTAATCAAATCTAAAGGTGATCCAACAAAATATCAGTGTGTGACTTACATTTTTTTTGTACAGACAGTGTATGTTGCTGCTGTTCTTCCCTGTGTTACAGTAACAAAGGTTTTTTTTTTTTTTAGTAGTAATTACCGTCATCTAATTCTGTAATATGGTAATTTACTCTTGATTTTTCTGTGCCCTTTCTAGGTCTGGCCCGAGCCAAGTCTGTTCCCACCAAGACCTACTCTAATGAGGTGGTCACATTGTGGTACCGGCCACCTGACGTTCTTCTGGGTTCTACGGAATACTCCACCCCCATCGACATGTGGTGAGGATGCATGCACCTAGAGCAGGGGTGCCCAACTCTAGTCCTGGGGGGCCGGAGCCCTGCACATTTTTGGCTTTCCCCTCATTTAACACACCTGATTCAACTCCTTGTGCTACTTACCACACAGCTCTTGAGCTGAATCATTTATGGTGGAACAGGGAAAGAACTAAGCTACACAGGGCTCCGGCCCCTCAGGACCTTGAGTCATACACAAAAATGCACGACATGGCCACAACCTTTCATCTATCCAACATGCAAATTCATGAATGGGTTGTGAAACGTCCACACTCGCACAGAGGACCTGAGGGATGCAAAGTATGCAGGAGTTTCCACATAGGTTTTGCTTACCTGAGTTATGTAGTTAGTATCTCACTATGCTTAAGGACTGTATAGACTATAAAATATTCTGCCATCATTAAATGCCACATATAGCAAGAGCTTCAATCATGAGGACTGTTCATTGTGCTGATATTTCATTGGGGATGGCTCTTGGGAGTTTGACTTGCACAAAAATGTTCTGAGGGCAGAATGAAAATGATTGGTTCAGAGAGAGAACCAATCAGATTGTAGTAGAGGTGGGTTCAAGTAACTAGAGGAGATGGGACCAAGACATCTGATTGGTTGATTCTGCCTCTTCTGCTCGCTTTGCCCCACATCCTATCTCTGAACCAGTCATTTTTTTTTCTGCCCTCGGAACATTTTTGTAAAATTGCCATCAGCTTATGGATGATGGTTAGGGTGATCTTGACATGGAATTCTCAGCAAAGTATTTCTCTGAGCAATTATGGACAAACAGGCATATATCTTGAGTGCTATGTTGCATACATTGATGTATACATGATGGATGACAGTTGATTCTGAAGAACAACAATCAGCTCATTCAGGTGGAATGTGGGGATCCTGTTGAAGCAAGTCCTTGTTACCAGAGAAAAATAAACTTCTGTAATTCAAATAGTAAACAGGACACAGAGTGTTTTCCTGGCATGGTTTAGATCCACTCAACCCTGTCAAGCCTGTAATCACAAGGTCGCCGGTTCAAACCCAGCCTCAGCATGAGCAAGACCCTTAACCCCCAGCTCCCCAAGCCCCAACAGGCGGCAGCCCTTCGCGGACAGCTTGCTCTACAAAGAGCAAGTTGAGGGAGGCATGCAAAAGAATTTCCCCAAAAAAGGAATTTCCCTACGGGGATCAATAAAAGTTGTGATTATTATTATTATTATTATTATTATTATTATTATTATTATTTAAAGCCATAACAAAACCATTATGATGCATTTCAATCCCAGTGGGAGAAGAATGAATGCCCCCATTTACAAGGCATAAAGTGACCCCTGAATGGTTTGAACGGTGTGATTATGTGAACCGTGCACATCCCAATCACCTGATCTCAACATAACTGACCACTTGCAGGAGATTGTGGAGCAGCGCATTTTCCACCAGTGACAAAACACCAGATGGGATTTCTTGCAGAAGAATGTCATATCTCTGTAGAGTTCCAGGACCTTTCAGAATGAGTTGTATGGTGCACCTGGTAGTGCGTGGTGTCCCAGTGCCCCAGTAAGACACTTTAGTGGATCTTTTGAAGCCCATCTGCATGCAGCAGCAAAAGAGGTTTTGGTTTGGCGCAGCCTGCTAATGCATCATTTCAAATGAGCGATGGTGGCAGTATGAGTGCTGAATGCTCATCATGCTTCAGCAATGTGTCCCTATTTCTTCACCCCACTTCATTGAAGCTCATTGCTGGGAGCTGGGAGTTTGTCCTGACCCTAAAAAAAACCTTTTTGAAGATCACAGCTGTAGCGGCTGCGTTTGGCTCGATTGCCTTGATTGTTTTTTGCCTTCTCTCAAAGGCTGAAAGGCTTAGGTTTGCTTTGAATATATATATTGCTTATTGTGCTTTTTTTAATTTCTTGATGTTAGAGCTTTGCTGACTTTGAACTTTTCACATCATTGACCAGAGGGAATGCTCTGCTCCTGCCTGCTGTCTGAACCCCACTCTGATCACAAGGCCGACCTGACAGCTTCTTGGGGCGAGCAGAAGAGAGCCAACTGACGCCCCTCCTCCCTGCTTTATTTTCAAGGCCCTGCTACAGTCCATGGTGCGATTAGCTGTGTCTTATACTTAAACAGAGTCTGCTCGTGGTGACTCTTCCTCCCTGACACACACAAGGCAGGGCTCTCCACAGGGCCTTGCTCTGGTCTGCGTTTTCAGTTCGCTATCATTAGCTGCAGGGTCGGTCTAGGGTGCCAACTTCCCAGCCAATTTCACCCGGTCTGTGGCTTAGGGCACCACATCGGCTAGGATTAGTATTGGTCAACTGGCACCATTTTGTTTTTGAATTCACCCCATTATTTTGGTACATGGGGAAAGAAACCACTGCGATGACCATGGAGTGGCTGAGAAGGTACAGACAGCGCCCGTCCTGTTAAGTGACCTGCAGATGCGCTAGGGACGCCCCGGTACAGGTCTACATTTGCGTTGCTTGTGTATTCAGAGATGGCGCCTAACGTGACTTCGCTCTCAATGCGTGTGTCTCGTGAAGTACAATGTGATACTTTTATGATCTCATTCTTTTTCATTTTTATCTATTTTAAATTTGTTCCACTTATCCCTCCTTCCCCAGGGGTGTGGGCTGTATTTTCTATGAGATGGTAACAGGGAGGCCTCTCTTTCCCGGATCCACAGTAGAAGATGAGTTGCACCTGATATTCAGAGTCTTAGGTGAGGACCCCACTTCCAGCTGCGCGTGTGTGTGTGAGGGAGGGTGGGGAAATATTCCTTGAGCTGCTATTTCATCCCTTGCCCCCCTTCCAGGTACTCCCACAGAGAAGACCTGGCCTGGAATCAGCAGCATTGAAGAATTCAAAACATACAAGATCCCACGCTACTATGCTGAATCCCTGGTGAAACACGCACCCAGGTCTGCCTCCTGTCGCTCAGCTTCTGGTTCACTGCTTTCATTCCACATCTCCCTGCCTTTTATCACTTCTGTCCTGCTGCTGCCATATTTTTACCTTTTTCCGGTGTTGTTTGCTTGTACAGTTTTTATTTGCAGCATGTAGTATTTTTCCTTCTTTACTTTTCATGGTTGTAGCATGTGACTCAGAGGAATAGGTCTCTGTGCCTGTGATCAGATGGTCGCCGGATCGAGGCCTAGCCTCAGCAGAATAATCATATGTCTGGGGGCCCAGTAGCAAGGTGCTTATCCCCTAATTCGCAGGGGTGCTGCATGCTGGCTGACCTTGTGTTGTGACCCCCAAGCTTGCTCTTAATTGTATATGTGTCTGTTTGTCTCATGGAGAGCAAGATAGGAAAGGCAGGAAGAGAATTTCCCCATGCAGTTCATAAAAGTATGACTTCTATTCTGTTCTATTTTTATTCTCATTGAAGGCAATGATTACATTTTCATTTGTTTTTATAAAGTGTGGTTTTCACTCCTCTTTTGTGAATTACAGTGAAGGTGAATGTTCTCCGTATGCTGTGTTTTTTTTTTTTTTTTTTTTTTTTTTTTTTTTTTTTTTTGGAAATGAAGTGTACCAGTATGCTAAAAAATTCTCGTCCAGTTTCTTCGAGAGCAGTGACAAACTACCGAGTTCTTATGTTTGCAATATAGCACTTTCACCTAAAAACACTCAGTATACAAAGAAAGATCAATATCCTAAATAGCTTCTTTTTAAAAATGTTTTAAACGATGGATAAAAACTGACAACAGTCCGCAAAAAAGATTCTAGTATGCATTAACATCTCAGAGAAAACACTGGACATTGTCCAATGGGATAAATATATATCTGTCAGAATATGCCATTGTTACTGTTAATATTGTCGCATTGTCTGTATAGAGAAGTAGAATCCTACTTAAATTACCCTTGTTTTACAGGATAGACAGCGATGGACACAACTTGCTATCTCAGCTACTTCAGGTTGGCCGCTGTTATTGCTCTTTTGCGCCCTCTGCTGCATGAGGCCTAAACTACCGGAATAGTTATGCAGGTTACATGCAACATTGTGGTATATCCTTTTAGCCTTTAGCTCTACCCTGTTCTCCCATTTTTTTTTAGTTCGGGGCCAAAAAGCGCATTTCGGCCGAGGAGGCTCTCCGGCACCCCTACTTTCACAGTCTAGGGGAGCAGGTGCAAGCGCTGCCTGACAGTAAGTGTCCAAGCAGACCGGCACCGACGATTTCCCTCTCTTCCCATAATGCTCAGCTGCAGTTCATCCCATTCTAGCTCATCACACAAGTACATTTATGCCAACAAAAGATGTAATCAAACTTAAGTCATTTTGGCACTACCGTTTATCTATAGTCTTTTTCAAAACTAGAAGAATCAATTTTGGGGTCTGGCTTGAATTTTTTTCTGTTCCCCATTCGTAGGCGTCATGTTTGTAATTCGGAGTGGATAGTAAGAGTCTGTCACTCGCACATTTCACCATTACGCCCACGCCAATGTTCAGGAGGTTCAGCTGAAGCCGAGGCTCTGGTTTCCCAGTGGAAACTGCTGCCTGCTTCCCCTTTATTCCCCTTTCTTTCCCTTTTGTAACTTTATACATACAGCTTGAAAACACACACACACACACACACACACACTCCCAATACTAATGTCTCTCAGCTCTCTGCCTGGATATTTTGTCCCTGAGGGGGAGACGTGGACGTGACCGAACTTCTTACTCTTTCAGCTGCGTCCATATTTTCAGTGAAGGGGATTCAGCTTCAGAAGGATCCAGGGAAGCGGTCCACAGCGTTCCCAGAAACGGGTAAGCTTCTGTGAATAATGGGGAGGAAGGAGAGGGCCCTAAAGCACGAGGAGGACGAAGGAGTTCTTCCTGTAGGCCTGCACCCCCGTGCGCTTGCTTGCCTGCTGCCTCCCTTTCTGTCTCGCGTCTCCTCCTCAGATACCCTCTGTCCAGACTGAGCCCCCCCACTCCTTCTGGGCCTTGCGGGCTCTTGGACAGCCTGGGGTGCCACATCCTGGCAAAATATCCAGCCAAAGCATGTCCCTAATGCCACATGGTGTGTGGCCTGAAACCTGCACAGTATGCGCTGCTGGTACAAGGCAGCTGATACCATCTGAGCTGAATCTCAAGATATCCTATCACAATCAGTCTCTGTCTCTCTAAATACAGAATCTGCATGTAGTAGGAATGTAAGGTTGATGCTCGTTTCCAAACTGAAGGTGATGCTTCCTGTTTTCCTCCTGTGTGCATGTCTGCCCCTTTAAATGCAGATACTAGTGATGCTTCACTGACCATTTGCTGTATTTTCTAGGCCCCCTTAGCTAGTGCTCTTGGTTTGCTTTGCGTCGTGCTCTGAACCCTTTGTAGAATAGAGAGCACTATGTAGTGGGGTCAGGACAGTTCCTGAAGCTTCATCACCAGCGGATACTGGCACTTTGCTAGGCCTTGTCTATGCATAAACTGACCACGTTTTTTTTTATGACTGGTAACTTGTTTTAACCAGCTCAAAAAGATTACCTGCTTCTTTTTCATTAATTATTTGAGAATAATTATGATTTGAATTAGCCCAATTTAGCAGGAAAACCGTGAACCTGGCAACCCCGGGGAGCAGGGTTTCCGTACGTCCGCATTTTAGAAAACATGTTTGACGTCTGCCCTTGGTGGAGGAGCCTCTGCGCTGCACCAGTTACTCTTTCTCTGCTGATTCTCTTTCCTGGTAACATACTTTCTGGTGTTCAGTGGTTCTGTCTCTTCTTTCTACTATCTCTTTTTTTTTTTTTTTCTCACCCCCGCTCCTCCTTTGTTCCTCGTTTGTGTCCCCCCCCCGGCCCCCCCAATACCTCTTAGCATCCCTTAAGCTGAGCTCAGCCCCCTCAGAGTTTTTCCAGAATGATGATGCCAAAACTGAGACTCTCACCTTCACATCGCCCTCTACAGGCTGAGTGACCCTCCCGCACTTCGGTAAATGCTGCTTACGCTTCCTTCGCATGCAGACCTCTGTGTGTGCGCGCTTTGATGCGGTCTTATTGTCTGTGTGTGCGTGCTTTCATGCGGTCTTATTGTCGTTAATATTATTAGTTCACCGGCTGTTTCTAAATGCAGAGAGCAAAGGTCTTTGGTTCATTTTTTTTAAAACCTTTTAGTGGCTTCTGAGCAAGAGGAGATCAGCATTCTGCTTTTAATTTGTAAACCTGGTTAACGTTTGCCGTCTTTCTGCTGACTATGCTGACCACAGAATGATACAGGCTGGAATGCATTTCTGGGTGCAGTTTGTCTGTCTTGTAATGACTCCCTAGAAGTGACATTTTGAACCCGAATGAAATGGGTTTGGTTTTAATGACGTACAATATATGCCTAAAATATGACGCCCCCTTTAGTGTTTTTAGGCTCCGTATCAAGACCAGTCACTTGTTTATCAATGAGCATCGCCGTGTTGGGTTTACTGTCCCTCCCCCACAGCAGCACAAGACGAGCTCTGAATGGAGGCTCTGCATACACTGAGCCCTGGGGCTTCTCTGTACTACAAGCACAGACGGGGCCCCATGCTGTAGGTGCATGACAGGATGTGCCCCCCCATGTGCTCTGTGCCATTTCTTGGTCTGTGTTCAGTCATGTCACGCTTATCCCTGTGGGGGG
>JAABNX020000119.1:14933586-14950469 GCA_015163995.2 Mormyrus lacerda | reverse complement strand
CCCCGTCCCCCTTTCAGGCCGGGCGAAGAATCGCAGGCAGAGCATGCTGTTTTAGCCCGTGTGGCTGGACTGTCATAGTGGAGCTCCGACTTGCTGCCCCAAAACATACAGAAGAAGAAAAAAAAAAGAATTAATTGTGAAGAAAATCAAGCACATGGAAATTAAAAGAAGAATAAGGCAAAAATAAACTGTTGATGCTGCTGCCATGCTGGAACTGGGAATATTTTATACAGTTTCAAATAATTTTTCTTTTTCCTAAGACTAGCATTGTTAATTTGCCTGACCTTAAGGGGCTGTCACTCCAAGTAATTTAAAGTAGCAAAGGAAGGTGGCCGAGATGCCACCCTCCACTTAGGACGATCTGCAGAGTTTCTTTTTCATCTCGCATCCTGGCATCCCGCCACCTCTGATGGCGACCGCCGGAACGTGTGGCGACAGGCAGACGGTGCAGAGTGATGTTTTGTTTCGGCATGTCACTAGCGATATGCAGCCGGGGTGAACAGCGTAATCGCATAAAACATTAACCTTTAAGGGGACAAACTCTGTGTCTTGTCTGAAGTGTCTTGCACTGCAGACAAGACAGCTGGTCTCGCGTATAAACCACACACTATTCACCAAGGTCAGTATAAGCAATGCAGCTGCACAGCTCAGGGCAGATGATCTCTGCATGCTCCCTGACAGTAGCCATGTAACAGGGCCCAGCAGTGCAAAGCTCTGCCTGACCTATGAGGCTTCATCTTTTGCATCGGATAGGGCTCCAGCATCATAAAGTAAATTTGTCCCAAACCTCAAAGACCTTTGAACATTATACCTTCACTCAGACTTAATGAATTCTCTCATTATTCTAAAGCAATTTCTGCAGCAGAGAATAGTCTACTTCTGACTCAGGTTTGCTGACTGTTCATCTTCGTCTATACGTCATTGCATACAAACTTTTATAATTTGTTATAAAATTATACTGTTTCTTTTTGACGTTTTTGCTACGATATTGTATTTCTGGATTTCATTCCCTTTCCCCTATGTTCTGGAAATGCAGCTGTGTGTGGCAGTTAATATCTCTTGTGAGACACGCTACTTGGAGTGTGAGTCTGTAAAAACACACAGTGGACCTGTCCGTAAGGCCTTTGCATGCTCCCTCAGTGACCTGTGATCCACACCAGAGCTACAGTACCAGGAACAGTAACACTGGCTGTCACCATAGAACAGGCTTGTGGAATTCAAACAACATTAAACTCTTAAAGTGTTGTTTTACTAGTTGTTTTTAAAACATACTACATAATTTCTGTTATAATTTAGTCATTACATAAAATGTAATATTTTTTGCTCAAATCCCAGCATTGTCTCTCTTGAGTTACTTAATTTGTGTGTGAAAACTGTGGATGCTGGAAGGTGGACTAGTCCACAGTGGGCTTTATAAGCCGATCATGAGCCAGAAAATATTGTACGGGGGAAATGTTTCTGCAAGTGACCAATAACACAGATTAAAAGTTTGAATCATTATTTTATTTAAATTTGTTTGTTTGCCCTCTACCTGCCGTTTAAAGCAATCTCTAGCCACCTTGACTGGAGTAACAAGACTGATGTGTCAGATGGAGATTTGACTGACTGACTGCAGTGATCCTGCCCTCCCTGTGCATGGAACTCATCTTTTGCCTTTAAACAGCACCTCAGTTTTTCAGTGACTATAGGTGACAGACATTCAAGGTCAGAGAAATTTAGAACTGTTCTTGAAAGTGATTGCCAACATATTTTAGATCAGTTAAATTAATGGTCATTTAGAATAGAGAGACTTTATTCATGTCTGTGAGGAAACTCTCTTCACCTACCCCATCATCATCTCAATGAGTGACGACACACAGGTCAGAGCAAGCTTGGGGGGGTTCAGCCCCACTAGAGCAGGGGGTTAAGGGCCTTGCTCAAGGGTCCATGGACACGTGATTGGTTTGCCAAAGCCGGGGCTCAAGCCAGCAACCTTTGGGTCACGGACACAAAGGCTAAACCCATTGTGCCTGTAATCAGAAGGTGTCTGCTAGTCTAGAGTCTGCTCTTAAACATAATCCTAAATTTAATACGACAAGTTTTTTTTTTTTTTTGCATAAAATCAAGTAAGTCTTTGAATATACCTTACTAATGTTGGACTGATCCATTAATTGAATTGGGTGCTGTTCCGTTGCTGAGAATATTTGTTAATAAACAGGATTTATTCATGAGGCTGTACATTGTCTCATAGACTTGATGTGTCACACGTACATACTTAACTGCCAAGATGTTTTGCCTCTAGTTTATATTTTATAACAAACACATAAGGCAATACTTATTGAAATCACTATAAGAAATACAAGCAAAATGATTATTTCCTGGTATATGTGAAGTTTATCAACTAAATGCCTAAAATCAGGTTTCTGATTTCCCTTAAATTATGCCTGTTTTTCTGTGTATTCACAAATTATGTGCATGTGAATTTGTAACATTTGTTGCCTATTAGAAAAATATTTGAAGTACTAAAGTACTTAGGTAAATATTAAAATGTAGCAATATAAAAAGAGATGTACATATGAGAATTGGGGTGGAATTCACACCCCTGGTGTTTATGCCTGGGGATCAGGCCTACCACACACACACACCCCAGGCACCCATGACATGCAGTCCCGCCCTCCTGGGCCCAGGCATGTGAAGAGACTGACACGTTAACGATGCTGAATGTTGTGCCTTATGAAAAATTTCAGACCACGTTTAACATTTTAATTGTACTTATGTAGAGCAGCAAGTTTAATGAACGCCGCTGCCGTTGTGCTTTGAAAACAGTGTTTTCGGTGAATTTTCTGGTATGTGTGCAGTTATAACGAAAACATACACTGGTGTATGGAGTTTCTCGTTCAGAACAGGAACAGGTATTTATTCAGATGAGGCTTGCAGTCTTTCCTCAGCTGTCAACCAAAACAAACTATTGTTAAATTTAATTTAAGTGCAAGCACTGAAACTACAGAATCAAGGGAATGTTCACAGAATGTTCGTAAAAGGATACAAAAATGTAACCTTAGTAGAACTCTCAGGGAATGTTACCTAAAGGTTTTCCCAAGGTTCCTCAAAATGTGACCTTTAAAGAACATTCTTGGAACATTTCTAAAAGGTCACATTTTGTGGAACCTTTTTCGAACGTTCCAACAACGTCCTCTAAAGGTCGGAACCTTTAGGGAACGTTTCCTGAACGTTCCGTTTTGCTGGGAGGTTGTCAAAAGGGAACCAATGCAGAAGGAATGCACTTATTCCGAGATGATTAGCAAATTTGTTCAGGCACTGTATTTTAAAATGGCTTTTCTACCCATATAAATGCATGGCAATGAATAAAATATCACACCAGAATTTTTTGAAATTCATCACTGCTGCATTGATGCCTGTGAACTCGGCGTCAGACTTAGATTTAAAAAGTTATTCATTAGCACAGACATTACATTATACCCATGACGCTTGATTTCTGTAGCAAAAAAGCCTGTATCAGTTTAATAAGCATTATTATCTGTTTAAATAATAACATCGCAGTGATTAGAGTAACATGGGTTTAATAGGCTGATGGGTACTCTGTATAAATGGCAAAGATGCGTCTTTTTCGCTTGTGTGCTTGACTATTCGTGACATCGTTAAATGGTCTCTGAAAATATATTAAAGGGTTTCTAAAATAATTGAAGTCGAAAGTGTTTTAAACAGATATGCTGCACACGTTTTTCTCATCCAGTTTCTATCTATAGTGAGAAAAAATGAACGACAAAACAGTAACACTTACTGGTGAGGGAAAAAAAGTAATGATATCAGCAGGAACCAGATTTAACACATTAGGCATTTCTGGGATGAGAAAACACATTTAAATTTGTTAATAAGATGGTAGGGAAAATAGAACCATTTGATGGTGTATTGGGTTATCTCTGACAAAGGAGTAATCAGATAGATTACCCAAAAAATTAAAGAATGTAAAAGAGAGTCTTGTCGTCCAGCTTTTTGACAAGCGTATAGGAACCAGAAGTTGATTTGCTGAGCCTATTGAGCAACCAAGGTCAGATTGGGGAGCATGCAAGCTCATTGCCTCACCCACCACACAGCGAATCTCCTCAGGATCCCAGCCGGCAATCCCCCAGGCAGATTCACAGTCCAGTCCCACCCTCCAGAAATTACCATCCATCTGCCGCAGCCAGGTGTAACGTGGGTGTCTCCTTGGTCTGGTCCAGCCACTTGGGTCCTCAACAATGAGGTTCCTGTGAGCCGGATGGCCGTAGTGCCATGCCTGATCATACATCATCTGCCATATAAACATAAAGGAACACCACCTCCTCCCTCTGGAAGTTGTCAATTAAACACCCCAACCTGTGACATGATCATAGCCCCTATTAAACTCTGCCCAAAATGCCTAGTATTCTGTGTGTGTGTGGGACCAGAAGGTTCGGTTCACAGTCTCCTCTTTAATTCATCGCAAAGGTCTTCTATCGGGTTGATGTCAGGACTCTGTGCAGGCCAGTCAAGATTCTCTACACCAGACTCGCTCATCCATGACCTTATGGACCTTGTTTTACAGTATACACTGGTGCATAGTCAGGTTGGAACAGGAAGCCATCCCCAAACTGGTCCCACAAAGTTGGGAGCATGAAATTGCCCAAAATGGCTTTGAATGCTGCGGCATCAAGAATTCCTTTCACTGGAACTAAGAGCCCAAGCCCTGAAAAACAACCCCACACCATAATCCCCCCTCCACCAAATTTAACTTGGCACAATGCAGTCAGGCAACACCGTTCTCATGGCAACAGCCAAACTCAGAAGCGTCCATCGAATTGCCAGACAGAGAAGTGTGATTTGTCACTCGAGAGAACATGTCTCCACTGCTCTGAAGTCCGCCGCTTTACATTATTGCGTCTGACGCTTTGCATTGCAGTTTGTGATGTAAGGCTTGGATGCAGCTACTCGGCCATGAAATTCTCTACACACTATTCTTGAGCTAATCTGAACACAAAGTTTGAAGTACCTATTGACTCTGCAGACAGTTGGCGACTTCTGCACACTGTGCGCCTCAGCATGCGGCCTACCACTTCGCGGCTGAGTTGCTGTTGTTCCTAGTTCCCCACTTTGTTTTAATATCAGTAACAGTTGACTGGAATATTTAGTAGCAAGGAAATTTCATGAATGGACTTATTGTACAGGTGGCATCCTATTACAGCAAAAAAGGAGTGTATGGCAGAGGAGCTGAATCATCTGCACCCAGGTAAAGAATATAAATTGTGAGATGTAGAAGAATAACAGCTCTACCGCCTTTTATTTGAACATATGAAACACCACTAAAAACTCTAGGTTGATGTGTTATTTGAACAAAGATTGCACTTTTATTTATATTTTGTGAAGTCCCTGTTCCCAGCTGCTATGCTCATTCAGTTGCAAACTTTTGTTTTTCCCATCTTCTGACATCATTATACGACTTTTGGCATTGAGCAGGTGATGTAATGATTCCAGAAAATGAGGACACACTCACCCTTACCTCATGCCTCACCTATTTCACCACAAAAGGCTTAGGTGGAACAGAGGTGCTCCCAGTCGATGTGGTGTTTCTGCATTTTCACCTCGCGCAGAAGCATGTCTCTTTCCTCAGGCAAAAAGTGAGCTTTTTCCAGGTAAGTGTGTCATTGTAATAGCAATCTGCTTTAGATCATTGCATGTTATGCCCAAAACACACCTCAGAATAATTTAGAATGGATAACCTTTTTGCTCTTTGCGCTAGCACACAGTCTGGTTTTTACGCCGTCAAAATAGTCAAATGGATTTGGACACGTCCATAAATTTTGTGCTTTGCATTTTAGGCTTTGCATTAGATCCACCCTTTATGTCACGTGAATGAAAAAGGTGTCATAACTTTGTCAGCACAAACCTATGACATTTGACATAGTTATATTAATGTGACACAGGAATTGCCAATGTCAGCATTTTTATGACCGCTACAAAAGAACATAAGAACTATACAAACGAGAGGAGGCCATTCGGCCCATCAAGCTCGCTTGGGGAGAACTTTACTAATAGTTCAGAGTTGTTAAAATCTTATCTATCTCTGATTTAAAGGGACTCAAGGATTCAGCTTGCCATACTTTGACTATTCCATACTCTGACTACATGCTGCATAAAGAAGTGCTTCCTTAAATCTAGCTTGAAATATTCTCCCGCTAATTTCCACCTATGGCCACGAGTTCTTGTATTTGAACTAATGCTGAAGTAACTATTTGGTTGAACAGTATCCAAACCTGTTCGAATCTTATAGACCTGGATCATGTCCACCCACAGTCTCCTTTGCTTGAGGCTGATTTGTGTTTGTGAGAACTCTGGTTGCTGCATTCTGTACCAGCTAAAGTTTATGTAAAAATCCAGATGGGCAACCGGAAAGGAGGGCATTACAGTAGTCCAGTCTGGAAGTTACAAAGGCATGTATTAATTTTTCTGCATCACACAGTGAGAGCATCTTACGAAGCTTGGCTATGTTCCGTAGATGATAAAATGCAGTTCTAGTAATACTTCTCATGTGAGCATCAAAACATAAATCTGAGTCAACTACAACGAGAAGATTTCTAACCACTGTGTTAGGTTGTGTAGGAAGGCCACTAATGCTGAAGTGGTGAAACTTATTTCTTGCAGCCTTGGGACCAATTAGCAGCACTTCTGTTTTTTCTGTGTTTAACATTAGGAAATTTTTGGACCGGATATCTAACAGACAGTCTTCTAACCAAGATAGGAGTGATGTATCATCAGGGTTAACAGATATATATAACTGCGTATCATCTGCATAACAATGAAACCCAACACAATGATTTCTAATAATTTTACCAAGAGGTAGCATGTATAGGGTAAACAGTAGTGGGCCCAGTACCGGTCCCAATGGGACACCATATTTGACTTTGGTGGCCTTGGATGATTCATTGTTCACATGGGCATACTGATAGAGATCAGTTAAATATGAGCGGAACCAAGAGAGTGCTGTTCCCGTAATGCCAACTACACCTTCTAACCGGCCCAAGAGGATATTATGGTCCATATAGAGTACGGTGTCGAATGCTGCAGTTAAATCTAGTAATACCAACAGAGATATACAGCCACAGTCAGAAGCCAAAAGGAAATCATTCATTATTTTGACTAGAGCAGTTTCTGTGCTATGGTTTGGTCTAAAGCCTGACTGATATAATTCATTAGTATTTTTTGTAGGAAAGAAGACAACTGACAAACTATAACTTTTTCCATGATCTTTGAAATGAAAGGAAGATTTGAGAGAGGTCTATAGTTTCCTAAAACACTAGGTTCAAGATTTGGTTTCTTTAGGACGGGTCTAATAACAGCCATTTTAAAAGGTTTTGGAACATATCCAAGCCTAAGAGATGAGTTTAACACATTTAACAGGGTATTGCTAATCTGCGGTGCAATTTCCTTGAAGAATATTGTAGGAATTGGGTCTACGAGGCTAGTAGAGGATTTACAAGAGGAAATTAAGCTCAAGAGTTCTGGGTGTTTAATAGGAACAAAAGATTCAAAGGTCTCATTATTGGTACGCATAAGACTAGCAGGAGGCTGGCAGCCATAGGTAGTTAAGGAGGTGGTCCATACACAATAACAATGCTGATTTGGGGTGAAGAGCTAGAAAGATGAGCTAGCAAAGCTAAGAACAAGAGTTTCAAATGTGCTGAAACTCAAACCACATTTCTCAGAGGCTGGACTGATAAATCACAGCAACGCCACCACCTTTGCGATTTGGTCGAGGGTTATGCTTATTACTGTATTCAGCTGGAGTAGATTCATTTAGTGCCATGAATCCATTTGGTTTAAGTCAGGTCTCTGTGAGGGATAGGACACCAAGAATAAATTCAGTAATTATTTCATTTATTTATAGTAGGAGCCAGTGATCTTACATTCAGAAGTCCAAGTTTAAGCTTAAGCCCTGCACCACAGCTGCTTTCTAGTAATGGTTTCATTGTAACTTTTATTGAGTTGTTATGGCACACACTATGGTGGAATATGCTTCCATGATTAAAAATGCAGGGAACAGAAAGTCTCAATAAAATGAATTCTAGGTGACGATTCTAAGCGACTAGCAGGCAGTCGGTTATGCCGGTTTGCCTGCCGCCTGGACTTAGCTGTAGTTAGTCAGCGATGTGACTCGAGGCTATGAGCTATGCTTTTAGACAGGAAGTCGGCACCAGCCCACGAGGGGTGAATACCATCCCTCTTCAAAAGCCCAGGCCTACCCCAAAACATCCGCCACTTGTTTGTATAACCCACACCATTTATCGGGCACCATTCCGACAGCCAGCGATGTAGCGACAATAATCTGCTGTACATTTCATCACCACGTCTAGCAGGGATGGGGTCAGAGCACGTTACTAACACACACATCTTGTTCGTAAGGTTGCACACCTCTATAAAATTTGACTTTGTGACCTCCGATTGCCTCAATCGGACATCATTAGTGCCGACGTGGATAATAATCTTAGAGTATTTACATTTACTTTTAGCCGAGATGTCGTCTCTCTGGCACCAGGGAGTCAATTAACTATGGTCACTGGAGTCGCTACTCTCACGTTTCTTAGAATAGTGTCGGCAATTGCTAGAGCACTTTCAACAGGTGTCTCAGCGGGAATTTCACCGAGTGGGGAGAACCTATTGGAAACGCGAATGGTGCCGGTGTGAGTTAGGGTTGGATTTACGGTTATGTCGCCGGGTCTTCACCCACTTGCCGAGCTGCGAAGGCTCTGCGGGGGGGAGACTGAATAGCTATGGCGCACATATCCAGAGCCGCTAACACTGAATCAATAAAACTCTCATTCTCCTGAATGTCCTGTAATGTCCGGATACGTCCCTCTAAGACTACAATCTTCTCTGTCAGCCTAGTGACTAACTGATACTTCTCACATGTACACGTACCGCTAATGACTGGAGAAGAATAACTAAACATATTGCACTCAGAGCACGAAACAGGAGACATGGCGTTGTACTTACTTGAAACGGGAAGACTGAGGTTCTGAAGCTGAAAGCACCTTCTTGATTTAATGGAGATCGTGGGTCGGTGCTAGCGAAGGGTTAGGGTTATTTGATCATTAATTGCTAACACTGTCTGTATTCAACTGATCCACCAAGAACATTGGAACATATTTACTACTTTTCCTTACAACTGAAACAATGATTAGTGACCATATTAAGTTTTAAATAAATGACTTTACTATGTTTAATAAAATATTCTCAAAATTGACTGCATATAAAATTCATTTTAATAAATCTAATATAAAAATGTTTCATTTACAAAAAAATAGTGTATGAAATTTATGAAATAATTTGCAGTCATATTTATATGAATCATAATTTGATTAGGAAAGAGAATGTACATATTATCCAAAGATAAAACTAAATGAAAACTGAAGAACCAGTGTTGAGTATTTACTTGCAGTGGTACTCCAGAAAGCGGAGATGGAGATTGCACTTCCAGTGTAGGATTTGGAGGCTCTGTTTCAGAATCGCATCTTTTGCACTGGATCTGGGCCAGCAAAGGGTGACACACCGGAGATGATCTTTTTGTCACCCTGACTGCACAATCAAGGAGCTGAACCACTAATGGGACACAGGTGAAGTTGTCCATATTCACCTTGTAGTTCTGATGTTCTGGAGCTGTGGATGCAAGCATTATTACTTTACATGACACTCAAAGTTCATATTTGGCTCTTGTGCCATCAACACTGCCTTAGTACACGTCAAAGTTCCCTATTGGAAATAGTAGTAAGAGTTAGATCAAGTATGAATAATTTCAGATCACTTACATCCCCACATTCCAGAACATTCACACCTGTCCCTGAACAATGCACCATTCAAGCAACCCTCCAAAGAAGTTACGTCTCAATGTTCCAGAACATTTGCACCTGCACCTGCATATATCATTCAAATATTAAATAAATAAATATTATTTCCTGTTTACATATAATCGCATCTCATTCTAGTTGCTGTATGATCCATGGGATAGTAACTACACTGTAACAAATTGCTGTAGTTTTTACAGCAAAATTCAACAGTGAATTACTGTTTTATCATTTTACAAGCTGTAACTGTACTTGGCAATGCATTGTGGGTAAGGAAAAAAAATCAATATTTTGCAGTATTTTTACAGTGACTGACAAATCCAATTACAGCTATGTGCTATGTCTGTATTTCATACACTTTACAACAACATATTGTGTACTGTGTCACTGTTGCATTGTGGGTATGCACAGGTCACTTTTTGTTTAAGCTTAAGTAAAATTAACCTCAAGCAGCACACGAGCGAGAAAAAAAAAGGAGACGACGTAGAACACCACTGATAATTTCATGTACTACTTTATCATTTTAACTATTAAAGCTAATTTAGGCAAATTAATTATGTGTGTGCCATTTCCACAATATTGCATGTTGACCCGCCGCCATGGCCTGAACCAGGTGCAGGGCTCAGTAATAATGTGGAAGGCCTGAACCTAGCAGAGCAGAAGGAACACTCAGGCCTTCCACATGGAGTCGCTATGAGTTCTATGGACCTTCATCAGCATCCTCCAATGCGGCATTGGGAAACCCAAACCACCCCTTTACCTGACAAGCTATTCAGAATCCACTCAAGTTTTGTGGGGCACACAGCACAATCACTGCATTGAGATATACATATCATAACACCGAAGCCGCCTAACCTGCTGCATGCGCACCCAAACAGTTCAAGGCACCTGAAGCCTATTCGCACTACAGCCTCCAAGATGGAGCCAGGTATGACCTTCCCTTCCCCTACTTATGGTCAACTACCAACAACTGAAGAAGTGTACAGAGGTCCCAAACCTAACATTCCAAAATTCATCCATCTTGACCCTAGCGAATTTGCCAGACTCCGTATAGCTCTGCAGGACCTGCTGCCACCAGATGGAACGGAGCTCTTTAAATATCACATATTGGTGGACCATTTGAAATTGGAAGAAGCCGATAGCTGAAGCTTATCTTAATTCGCCAACCCCTTATACTGACACTATGGCAGCATTGCATGGAAAATTTGGTCAGCCCCACCAGCTGGTCCTGAGGAAAATAGCCAGTGTGCTGGAAGCCCCTGATAAAAGGCGAGGAGATACTACAGCATTCCAGAAGTTTGCACTGCAAGTACAATCGCTGGTATGTCTCTTGCAGACACTCGGGTCTGATGGGAAAATTATTTATTTTAATCTTTAACAGCAGTGTCAGTTTAAAATTAAAATTATATTTGAACTTAAGGTAGTTATCTGGGTACGGCTATGGTTGGTACAACTTTGAACTGGGGAAGTAAAAGATTTGTGCCACTCCTGAGTGGCAAGTGAAAGTAGCTACCTGTTTCGATAAGAGCGTGGGTGACATTGGCTGCACATTCAATTATAGACTTAAGCATTGAAACGGACATAAGTGGCAGCTGCCACTCCTCTACCGCGGCATACACTGTGTCCGAATGGCACCACTCACTGTTAAACACCACTAGCGACAGACATAAGTGGCCGTTTCCGGGTGCCAGTGACGTGACTGGCGGCTGCCACCGAGGAGTTGCAGCTGCCGCTACCTGCCGTTTCTGGGTGACATCACTGGCGGCTTCCACTGGGGAGTTGCAGCTGCCACTACCTGCCATTTCCGGGTGCCAGTGATGTCACCGTCTCCGCCAGTTGTAGCAGGCTTCAAGGTACGCTGACTTTCGAATATTTCTTAATTTATATAAACCTTTTGGTCTGATTAAGCTTTTCGCAGTTTTCTGTCTCTTTGGGTCATCGAAAACTTACGCAGCTTTTGTTCTTTCATTCTATTCATTTGTTTCATATTGGCGTACCCGTAGAATATCCCAGAAGCTACGGCGACCCGTCCTGGGTTATTACTTGTTTTTCGCCCGTAGACCGTTTATAGGCCTACTTTATTTAGTCTATTTCTGGGTCGGCCACTTATATGTAACTTTAGTTATAGACTATACATAGTCGATTTTATCTGGACTGCAGTGTGTGCAATTAATCGTCAGATGAAAATGCTATTTAAATATCACAAATTCGATAAGATTAAATTACGCTGTAAAATTATAATTTAAAATTTGGCTTGCGTCAGCCACATCAAAATGTAAAAACAATACGGATGCGGCGGTCAACACATTTTTACTTTCATTTTGTCAAACGAATCTACGGAGTTCCTAAAGGGACATGAGAGAAGACCAAAAAGATGGAAGAAAAAAAACGTAATTTCGCAAAACGTTGTATGCAATAGACTGTGAGGATCAATGCATGTCAGTTAGCATTAAAATTATGTATTTTTACATGTATTAATTAATAATCCAGACTTGTCGCATTTCCGCGAAATTTGCCTTATTGAACCCAAAATCGGTCATAAGAACATAAGAAATTTACAAATGAGATGAGGCCATTCAGACCATCAAGGTCGTTTGTGGAGAACTTGGCTAATAACTCAGGTAATTTGTGTGCTTCCTGTAGAATTCTTAAAACGGGGGAGAAGATTGCGAGGAGTTACAGGCTGTGTAGCGCTATGCAAATCCGAGCATTGCAACATCAAAGACGAGACAGTTCTTTTATGGTAGCTCTTATATGGAGCAAGGTTGTCCAGAACATTTACTTATAAAAAAAAAAAACACATGCCCATACAAAGTGCCCATACAAAGGATTAACATGACAAAATGGGAAAGAGAATACGGAACATGTCAACTAACTTCCCTAATGAAATTATACTCCCACTGTGTTTTTTTCTCTTTTCTTTTCTTACCGTGGGAGAATAATTTGATTTGGGAAGTTAAAGTGGGAAGTTTAAACAAAAAAAACAAATGTTTTTTCGAAGTGAGGTAACTGACAAAATCATTCACAGAATGAGCCAACGAGGGTCAAATGTCTGATATTTATTCATAATAACAACCAAGTGAACAATATCAAAAATGCTTTTATCTAAACTGCCCATAAAATAAATAATCTCTTGAAGGTTTAGTTTAGGTTTTCTATCAAATAACCTAAGACCATTTGTGCAAAAAAAGTCATTTACTGGATAGCAGAAAAAATATTTAAAATGGATTTCCTTGACTTTGGGACCAACAGGACAGGTTAAATAAAAAGAAAGAGTCTGTTCTCTTATTGCGGCCTTTAAAATCCTTTTAATGAAACTCAATTTGTCCATTAATTCAACATATCTACCTTCCTTGAAAGTGAGAGAAGATATAACACAGGAATACCAAATTATATTATGACTCAAATGCAGCAGAGGAACAGGGATCACCTTACACACTTTATTTAAATTTATAGGGGAGTGTAAGGAAGAGGACTCCCTTACTATTATTTATATTGTAATCTGTATAGCATGTTAGCAGCTCACTTTTCACTTTATTAAAAGCACTTTATCAAGGACTTTCTTTAGCATCGCACTTTATCCATGGATTAGCACAGAAGAACAGTCGCACACAAGAAGTTTAATTATTTAGTGAATATTGGGAATTTTAAAATCAGTTGGTAGCCTTGGTTCAGATCCTGCACAACTTCTCCTCATCAAGGAATGTGGTGGTGTCTGTGCAAAGGAAAAGGAATGGTGATTGAGAGAGAATAAGGTTTACCAGAATGGAGAACTAATGCAGATGTGTGTGTGAAAAATCTAGAATTTAAGGGGGTGCAAAGAAGTGAGTATAAGATGTGATTACTCACCTTGGTGTCCTGTGTTCTCTACAATGTGTTTGGGGAAATGTTTCTCTGGGGGTCCAGACACCATTCAAAGGTTCCGGGAGAGACCATGGGTTAAGGGAGTGTGGGGAATCTTTTGTGCTTGGGTTTTTGGCTTTATAATATGGAGTTTGGTGTAAGATTAAAGTGTAAAATATTTATTAATATTAAAATGTGAAATGTATTTATATATTTATTTATTCAGGTTGATGTGTTGTGTACTACGGTGGAAGGTTGGGATTTATGAAATTACCTGTGAGTGGAATAATGGTTTGGCCTGACAGCTGAAAGTATTTAAGGCTGCCAGCTGTCATTAGACAAGGATTTTGTTGTGCTGTGAAGAAGCTTGACGTGTGAATTGTTTGTAAGAAAAACTGCATGGAAAATAAATACTTGTTGTTCCACTGCATTCGTTTTCGTCTTCCTCACTGTAAATCCAGCCACTAAGGGCCGCCCTGTTACAGGGAGACTGAGATTTTACATTTTTTATGGTAATCTTGTCCAGTGATGGAAATTGCCCATGTGAGTTTAGGAAGTCCAAAATAAAAACTAAACCACTACCATACCAGTTGGGCTTAAGTAAAGAGTTTCAATAAATGGTGATAGCACAACTATTTCGTAGTGTACAGTTATAAGGCATAAATTGTAGGTAAACGTAAATTTCCCAAAAAGAATGTTTATGAAAGCTTGACAAGTTGACAGGTAATGTATGCATATTAATCACATTTGAGTCCACAAAACATCAAATATTTTATTAGGGAAAACTGTTTCATCTACTTTCTGCTGCCATGATGACAGGGTCTGGCATTTATCACAATTCTTTATAGGTCAAAGTGGGAAATTCTTTCTATGAAATCAGTCTCACAATGGAATATGCAACCTTTTAGTCACAGGCAGAGATTTCCCAATTGTGGATACATATACTGTATACTGTATTCTACATGCTGTAGGGGGCAGTGTGTGGCTCAGTGGGTTAAGCCTCTGTATCTGTGATCGGAAAGGTTGCTGGCTCGAGCCCAGCCTTGGCACATCTGTGGGTTCTTGAGCAAGACCCCCAGCTCCCTGGGTGCGGCTATGGGCGACTGCTATTCGCAGCCAGTTTTCTCTCACCCACAGAGAACAAGTTGGGGGAGGTGTAAAAAAAGACAATTCCCCCATTGGGATCAATAAAATATCAGTTGTTATTATTATAACAATATTCACTTCAAGCTGAGTAGCTGGCTATCTAATGGTATGGGTGCTTTAGGTTAACTTTAAGGTTTTTTGTGCTATTATGAACATTTAATGTTTCTCTTTCATTGTCTCATCTTTCTTGATTCCAGTTTCATACTCACCATATTGAGATGGACAACTCCTAGGTATGCTCAATTAAAGTAACGTAAAAGTAAACATACTTTGCAACATAAATTGCATTTTAGAAAATGCAATGCCAATGTAACAGGATAAGCATAAACAGAAATGAGGTTCTATAAATGAATTTTTGTATTGAATTTCATGTATTGTTAATTGTTATTATAAAATCTATGCTGTTTTTTTCCATCTCACTGAAGGACAAGAACTTCACACTTCATTCATCAACTCTTGACATCTAAACTTTGTAACAATGGATGCCAAAGCTATTTACAGCTCCCTGGTCCATGGAATTGACGAATTCAGCTTTGGTGCAGCTAATGCCTCTGTGCCATGCCAACTGCTACTCTCTGGTGACACAGCTGTGCCAGTGGCTGTGAGTCCTTCAGGCCACGTCCTTATTGCAGCTTCTCAATATGGCAAAGGTCGGATTGTGGTAATGGCGCATGAGGCATACATGGAAGAACAAAAATTTTTTCAGTTTCTTCAGAATGCTGTTTCCTGGCTTCTACCCCAGCCAGATTCTTGGGTCGGTCTACACAACCGTCCTCGCCTTACTGAGCATTTATCCAAGAACGGATTCAATGTCAAGTCTTTAGCTAAATTTAACAGTTCTGTCGGCGTCTTCTGTTGTAATGCCTACAATGACAATCAAGCAGCAGAGATGGTGGAGTTCTTAAAGGGGGGCGGTGGGCTCCTCATTGGAGGTCAGGCATGGCATTGGTCTTACAGTCACAAGGAGGATGTCCTTCAGTCGTTTCCTGGAAATAAAATAACCAGAGTGGCTGGGATCTCATTCACCACCTCCTATGGGGACAAGGGCTCCTTTCCTGTTTGCAGAAAGATCCCAGCACAACCAATCTGTTCCCAGTAAGTGTATTTTCATCAAAAGTAAACCTGTTTTGTGTTTAGGTTTTGATTTGTAAGTATCGGAATCACAACCATTTTTCACCTATTCCAAACAGACACTGCAAAGACATTAAGAAAGATCTGAGCAATCTTCTGGCTGGAGTGAGTGAATTTGATCTAAGTTCTCAGAGTGTTCCCTCTGCTCTGCTGGTCCATGGCCTCCTGGCATTCCCTATTGCCCAGGATGAGACAGGGCAAGTGTTTTTGGCTGCAGCTCATTATGGGGGTGGAAGGGTAGTGGTGATACCCCATGAAGCTTACCTTGGCCAACCTGCCATGCAAACTTTCATCCTTAATGTCATCCATTGGCTAGACACAGGGAGGAATCAACAGATCTTGGTGAACCCAAAAATAAAACATTTGCATAAAATGCTCTCAACCCACAATATTAACAGCAAAGTCTCTAATCTCAATGCTGGAGCAGGTGTCTACTGCTGCTCCTCCTACAGTGATGCTCAAGCTGAGGAGATCCACTGCTTTGTGGCTGAGGGTGGTGGGCTGCTGATGGCAGGTCATGCATGGTGGTGGTCCTACAATAACCCTGGACAAGACCCAACTGCTCGGTACCCTGGGAACAGAATCCTCAATCGATTTGGGATCAGCATACTACAGTACACTGTTAAGCAGAAACTCTACAAGGCTCCCAGTGTTGACAAAGCTTTAAAATATCCTCACTTCCGCAAAGAGCTCTCTGAAATGATAAGCTATATTAAGAACAATAGACATCTGTGTGATTTCAAGTCATCAATGAGTCATTTCTCTAGAAACTGTACTTCCTTCCTAAAAATGAGGGCTCATTACAGTCCCATGTACACTGGGGTTTTGGAGGCGTTAACTTCAGCTGTCACAGGGAGCAGTGTTCTTAAAGTTAGTCCAGAGTTTCCCGTGAGAAGTGAGATGCAAAAG
>JAABNX020000119.1:14907572-14925094 GCA_015163995.2 Mormyrus lacerda | reverse complement strand
TCCTGAGATGCCTGACAATATCAGTACTGTATGTGCTGTCCCAGTAATTTTATTAAAAGCTTGTAAAAACTAAAGTATTCTGTGCTAACATTTCTGTTGTGGATGAGCGATTTGAGTCATGCTTGAATGAACCCTGACTATAATGAACAAGATAAATTAGAACATAAACATACTCAATTTACTCTATGTTACGGTTACATACGCAACCAAAATAGTAAATCTTGAGCAGCTTCCTAGAATAAAGAACTATATATTATTAAATTACATATTTTATAATTTTATTTTATAATTATTTTTTCCTGCTACACTGATAGTAATGTGTACGTTATTCTTCAGTTGGGCTTGATGCCGTTTGCATTTCAGTGCCACAGGCTAAATGGATTGTGAGTAACAGTGGGTCAGACAGTCCTGGATAATACAAATGTAGCTAAAGTCACTGAACTCAGCAGAGAAAAGGTGGATGAGACACATAAGCTTTTTTGGGATGGTGGTTTCCTTTTCAAGGTCTTAAAATAAAGAGGGAAAGGAGGGAAATTTGGAAAATACCTGGCTGGTCGTTTGGGTTGTAACATGAAATCCTACTATACTGAAATACATTCACCGTCAATCTCTGGCGTCACAGAAAACTTGTATGCTGATTTAGGGAGCTTGCTGATAAAACTCCAGAATAATTAAAAAATGCATTTGGATTCCATTTTTTTTTTGCAGTGGCAGAACTACGGATGATGAGTGGATGTTGCAGGTGATCACTGCATTCACACTGCCCAAGATTGCCCCTATTATATGAATATGTGTCCAGGTTCCCTGTGACACCCCTTTTGCAATACATTGCAACTCATGATACCACCAAAGCAGCAGATGCACTAATCAACAATTCTATTGGCTGTGGTTGACACACTTTGATTGGGAACCATGTATATATTGGATCACTTAGTGATGTAATCCATGGCCACAATTATGTAGCAGTTCCCAGCATCACTACAGGGAAACACTCACCCCAACGCTCTCCATTGGTGCCCTGCCTGAAGTGGCAGCACTGGCACTCGAGAGTGATGACTCACACCCTTCTAGGTGGTGCGCATGTCACAGCAGTACATGTGCAGTTCTATGTCCTAATTGCAGCTGGGCCAATAGAAGCAGCAATGCAGTTTCCTCAAAGTTTTTACTGGTTCAAACTGCCTAGCTCCTCATCTGCTATGCAACGCACACAGGACTAAGTGTTTAAGGGTTTTGCGAGGTACACTGTCTCCTTGTAACCTGCAGTGAAATGTAAGGTGCTCAACTCCGCCATAATAAAAATAATGAAAGCAGTAAGACAAAGTTTCAGAACAATACATAAAGAACAGTGAAGTTACACAGGTAATCAGAGAAAAGGAGAACCAGATATGTGCATCAATAGCTCCAGGAAGTTCATGGTGCATGACTAAGGAGGATATAATTAATTGCAACTGTCAATTATTGTTAAATAGTCTGAAGGACTGGGGGTTGAGGTTTTTTCTGTGCCTCTCAGTTTTCATTGAAAGACAGCACTATCGTTTTCTGGTGGGGGTTGCTGATACCTTCAGCTCAAAAAATACCACCATCTGTAGAGCGGGAGGTCCAGGACAGAGCAGTTGCCAAAACAGCCTGTGATTCTCATGCAGAGAAAGCTCTCTAATGCTCTAGAGTAGAAGGCTTTGAGAATGGCTGGAGGGACATTGAAACTCCTCAGCTGCCTAGAATGGTACAGCCAGTGCCTGGTTTTGGTATCTAAGTCTGTACATAATTTGACCAGGTGGGGTCATTAGAGATAAAGACTCCCAGATATCTAAAGATATTCTTCCTCTCCTCTCGAATCCATTTGATGTTCAGAGGGTTGTAGGTACCAGACTGACACCATTGCATCAGATCATCTACCTTGTCCATGCAGGCCTTCTCAGAGTTAATGGAAATCAGGCCAATCACAATTGTCAGCAAGTTTGACTGTTTTATTTGAGCTGTGTTTGGCCACACAGTCTTGCATGAACAAAGAGTACAGCAGTGGGCTAGAATTCAAGCATTAGCATTTTGAATGAGGTGAAGTTGTTTGATGGTCTTTTATGGAAGACCAGTCAGGAGATATTCCAATCTATAGTAGATAAATGCCTTGCATAAGATCTCAAGATCTTGTTTATGGACGTTCAGCGTTCACGGGCGGCGAGCAGGTAATGGAGGAGAGAGCAGCCGGTTTTACGAAGACAACAGGGGTTTATTGGTAGGACAGGCAGGCAAAAGCAGGACGAGAACTTACGGCAGGCACGAACAGGGAATGACGACAATGACAGATCTGGGGCAGACTGATCGAGATGCGGACTAAATACACGAGACAAGCAGCAGTAACAAGAAACAGGTGATTCCAATCAGGGATAAACACTAGGTAATGAGGTGGGCGTGGCACACAGGAGGATCAGACGGAGCGGATCATGACACATACCCTCAGATTTTAGCAATATTTCTAAGGTGATAATATGACACAAAAATGACCATTAGCTGTGGCTTTGATGTAGCTGTTAAAGTTAAGGTCCTCATCTATTAAAAAAGTAATGTTTTTAGCTAACCCTCTTGTCTTTAAAGCCATAGATTTGTTATCAAAAAGAATTATTTCTGTTTTGTCTTTGTTTAATTGGAGGAAATTTTGTTGCATCCAGGCATTGCCTTGAAGCACAGACACAGTGAATCTACTGGACTAAGTCATTTGGCAACAGAGCTACATAAATCACTCGCATAGCTATGATAAGCTATCTTACTGTCTGAAAGATTTTGGCAGAGTGGAGACATATAAAGTTTGAATAAGAGGGGTCCAAGAACTGATCCTTCAGGGACTCTGCTATGCCATGTTGCCCTGCAGCTTCAGCAGGAACCTCTCACCATCTGCTGGCAGCCAGTACTGGTACAGCAACCCATCATGCTCCTCAAAATCTCCCCCCTTACTGCCAGTAGAGGGCCTTAGTCTCCTGCTTTGATCTAGTATCACACAAATAATTGTACTGTTCTTGTACATATTGAATACATCATTCAAAAATGCATAGTGTAGGTAGGAAAAAGTATGTGAATTTCTAGGCTAATGAATATAATAAAAGTTAAATGGAGTTAGAAAACCTGGAGTCCAATTAATGGAACATGATTGGAGGTGTGGGTTACAGCTACTGAAACACTCTGCAAATCTAATCATGTTTCACACTGTTTTCCCACATTTCTTCAGGGGGCTGAGGCTCCCCGAGGGTCAAATCCTAGAATCGGCAGTCAAAAAGCTAAACGCTTGAAATAATCAATGGAACTAGTTAACATTTAAGTTCATAAGTCTACGTACCTTATTCAAAACATCAATCTGACGTGGTATCCAAGGAAGGTCACCATGGAGGAAGTCTAGGGCTGATTTTAATGTCAGGCCGGCCCAGCTGATGCCCAAAGCTGTACAACTGTCTTATTGGATGGCAGGACTAGCAGGGAAGCCAAGAAGCTCAGTCTTAGCTGGAGCTGATCCTTCATCCAGACTGCAACTTCTGCAAAGGATGCGGAGATCTGAGCAAAAGCAGCGGTGCTTTGAAGAGGCCCAGGTACAGTTGGATGTGACTGGACATGTAAAAGGGTGACAAGCATCTTGTCAGGGATGCATGAATGAGATTTTCCTTCAGTGACCTAAACATTGTTCACCTTTAGATTTACATCTGAATTTTAATTTATCTGTACTAAACAGTTAGTCCCTAACTTTTCTATTTTTTTTAAATCTTCTCTGAACCTCCCACATTAATCTTTTGCTTTTCCTAACATACCACCAAAATCCTGACTTTTTTGAAGTATTTATACTTTCTATAGTAGTAGTAGGAGGCGCCACAGGGTCACGTGGATTTTGTTGGGTCAGCTGATCACTCTGAGCTCTCTGAGATCCCCTAGGTAGCACTGTCATCTCCCTCTTTGTAGGTTGGAGGTTCAAATCCGCTGGAAATTTCCAGGATGAACAGTGAAGGAAATTCTTTACTTTTTTTTTTTTCGGTGGTGGCGTAAAGGTTAGGGAAGCATGCTTGCGATCGGAAGGTTGTTGGTTTGAATCCCTACCTAGCAAGGCACCACTGAAATACCGCCCCCAAGATCTGCTCCCCTGGTGCTAAATAATAGCTGCCCACTGATATGTCAGGTATGGGTTAAATGCAGAGGACACATTTCATTGTTGCGCATTGATGTCATGTCTGTTCGTTATTAATGAATCATGACCATACCAAGAAATACCAATCTCTTAAGCGTTAGCTCTTCCTAGGGTGCCTCGTAATGGATCATGGCTATTCATGTTGCGGAAAAAACTGAGGACTTGACCTCAGTGTCCTCAACAGCAGGTACGGCCATGATCATGACACATCTTAAATAGCAGCTATATTTGTTCACATATTTGTGTTTGGGTCCTCTCAAGTAAAGTCCCCCCCACCTCCCAGTTTAAAGAACACGATCTTTAATTAAGTGTTTTTACACTGCCTTACCACCTGGTGGCAATGTGTGCTAATTTCAGATCTACAGCAAACTTGGTAAAAGTACTCTCTGTTCACAAAAAGGGGTTCTTTAGTTCTTTAGATTAAGAGTAATAAACTTAAAAATTCATTTTAATGTAAATGTTATTCAGTTTTATTACTATAAAGATTCTGTCAATGACACATATGGCCATGCAAAATTTTGAAGTTTCTTAGAAATGTGCTTGGTTTGTAGTTTTTCAGTGTCTCAATAATCTGTCTGATGTGCAAGTACATTAATATTTCTGAAGAAAGGGTATAAAACCTTTTGGTATTTAGCCACAAATACATAGTAGATAACATATTAAAACTTTATCATATGATTGAATTGTATGGATAGTAAATACATGAAGGATTGTTTCAGACATACTTTGAAGGAAATAAGGAATTGACTCAGGGAAGTTGGAAATTGAACCCAAGTTCCTTTAGGAAATGTATGATTATAATACAGATGTGAGAGAAGAGGGACTTTGACTCAGCCACTGTGACACACTATCACACACATTGAATGGTTTCCTTCTGAGGGGGCACAAAGACCCTTTGTGTTCCTCGTCTACTTGCTTTCTCAGTGAATTTGCCTCCATCTCAGATTAGAAATTCAAGTCTTAATAAAGGCAGAGACTGATACTGTCTCATGCAATTTCAGTCATTTCTGCGAAAAATCCCATCACCCACATTGTCAGTTACACAATGCCAGTTTACTAGTGAAATTGCTGCATTGTAGTGTCTTCTTAGGTCACTGAGAAAATATGGCATTTCTCACAATGAATAAACATAATGTCTGGAAGTTCTCTGTGATTTTCTGCACTGTGCAGCAATCTGAATCAGTGGGCAGCGGATGGAGTCATTCAGCTTCGATCAGAACACAATGAGCCATTGAGTGTTTGCATTAGGTAATGACCTGCTCCCACTGGAAATCTCAAGCTGATGGGGAATTCCACCACAGCCATCCCTTTACATTTTCATACAAATAACAAAGTGCAGACGATATTGAATCGTTTTCTAGAACTGAGTGTGAAGCATGGTTTGGCAGAAGAAGCTTGCATTATAAAAACATACCCTGATCATGTCCTTAAATGCAAAGGGATGTTGATTAAAGTCTTTAGGTGGTCTGCAAAATGTTTTAGGGTCGGTCTGCATTCTTCAATGTTAACCCAGTTATCCAGTTCCCTACATTATTTATCATTTGTGTTTATTTTCTCTGTTATTATGGCTGTTTTATAATCATTCGCCTAAGAACTTTTGAAATCTGTGCTTCACTGGGCTCAAGTTTCATTTACTTAGTTACATCTGAAGTACAAATCTTGAGCAAATGTAGTAGCTACTTGAAATAAAAATTGTCATAATTCAATAGTGTAAAAACATCCGATCAGTTTTTCATTTGCGTCATTCATGACTTTTTCCTTCAATAGTTCCTCAGTAGTTTCTTGGTAGTAGCACATGAAGATTTACAGAATTAATTGATACAGTAACAAATATACTAACTGCTTAGGATAAAAGATTCTTTACTCATTAATGATGAACAGATATGAGATCAGTATTTCACATGTGTTATTCATTATTTGTTCTTTCGGTAGTTCTGTTAGTCATTCCTTCAGTAATTCACAAAGGTTTACAGAATTAACAGATATAGCAATAAATATAGTAACTGCCTGAGATAAAAGACGTCTAGATTCATTAATGATGACTGAACATGAGTATGTAACTGACTTTGTTTGTGGTTAATTATAGTACATAAGTAATAGCATAACTCTACATTACTTGTGCTCCCTCAAGTGAAGTATTACCATAACTTGCATAACAGAAAGTGAAATTTCACCAAAGTCAAGGGGGGCAACGTAGTACAGTATGGGGCACGATGCTGCACCATAGATGGGATACCAGTCCATGCAGACACATAGCCACTGGACAATAAATTTGCCCCCTCAGCCCCCCCAAAAAAATATTTTTGTTACTAATCACGCACATAGCCAGGCGGTAAATTTATGAGGTAACCCCCCCCCCAGTGAAATCTACAGAGGGTGGCAAAATCAACCAAGAGGGACCACATTTTTTTTTCTGGTTACAGACCTGATTCTGTCACATGTGCACAATCACACACATTGCAGGCTATTTGGAGGTGGTAGTTCACCTAAGTGCATGTCTTTGGACTGTGGGAGGATACTGGAGTTTCCGAGGCTATGTAATTTAACCTTGATGTGGTTGGAGGTACTTCCCCTGCTGAAATAGCATCTTCCCGTGCTACAATAGCAATTCTGAAACAATTGCTATTTATTAAGTGCATCAATCTTAGGAAGTACTATTCTTATTATTAAATGATATTGGTGAATTTATTGCTTTCTACTTCCAACTCAGTTGTTAGACTGTTGCTTATTTGCCAAAAGGATATATGACTTGTCCTTCTACAGCATCCCTCAATCCTGTTTATGTACGGTCCCTTATGTGTCATCTCTATTGATGGAAACACAATCTACAAGGGAATCTTTGGGTTGTAGAAGGAAGTGTTATTTACTTTGGTTGATTCCAAGTAAAAGTCAAAAGCCTGTGAACAAGAAGGCAAGATGATAACGCAGAATGACAGGAACTCTAGATGCGCTAGGGGTGAATATAATACCAATAACTTTGGTAAAGGTTAGGATCTATATAGTGCCCAGAGTGTTTCAATCTTACATTGGTATTGTGTCTCCACAAAGGTGCAGGCTTTTGTAAGGGGGCTATGTCTGAATGTCTAGGTCAGTTCTTTGGGTAAAAGACTAGCAGGTCCAGACAAATGGAAGCAAAATTCATCGGCATTTGTGTTTGCTGGGAGATGGTTGGCTCATACTCTTACTGGAACTCCCTGCCTTCCTCTTCTGTATTTGCATATATTCTTTTTTTTTTGTAATTTCGCAACAGACTTTATATTGTTTGATTCTTTTCTAAAATGATGCCACAGTGTTAAGTCAGTTTTAGAAACAGGGGCACATAGGTTGAATCTCTCATATACATGTAGCTTTTACTAGGTGATTTTTGGCTCTGTGGGTTAAGATTTTGTGCCTGTGGTCAGAAAGTTGCTTGTTCAAATCCCATGGCCAACAGAGTGATTTTACCATTGCCTATGGCTCTTACCCCATAACTGATCCAAGGACTGGCTGTCCCTGATTTCTTAAGTATGTGTCACTTTGAACAGCAACATCAGCTAAATAAATAAATGTAAATGTTTTCTTTTGACAAAAAATTCATAGATTCACAGATTTATTAGAATGACTCTGATTTTTTCATAAAATTATTTGTTAATACATACATAACAACGTACCTGCATCGGCAATGGTCCTCTAGCTTTCTGTCATTGTCAACATCAACACAAATGAAGGAATCATTTTACTGGGTCCTGAAACAAAAATGCAGGCAGGATTAGTAATACAATTTCTCTGCTTTTTTTTGGTGGTTAGCCCAGAGATTATGACCACTCTCCTTCCAGAATGAAACGTCTGAACGTCACAAAGAATATTGTTCTCTTCTCACTGTAGAAGGACGCAATGTTCTGCTATATCTCCTGGCTGGTGACTGACTGACATGGTGAGAGGAGGCCTTGGAGTGAAATATCCTCGGGGGGGGGCCTGTCTCACTTGGGTTAAAAGAGGCCACCCAACACTCTGAGCTACTGGCTCTCATACAGGAAGTAGGTCTGCTTCAGCCACTTCATGGAGGTAGCAGCCACCTGAAAGAAGTATATTCACATATAAACGGTGACCGGCCTATCAGTGAGCACCTCATGTGAAACAACACAGAACCCTGGTTGGACCCTTCTGCTCTCCATCATTCCATTTCTTTCTCATGTGCTCTTTTTCTTCTTCGGAGACCATTGAGCTATTTGAGACCTAGTGTCTTGTTGTATTCATCTCTTTATTTTTCACTTCCTCTGTTGATGAATACATTACATGAGTGTGTCATGGACCATTTACAGTATGTGTCCTATGTGTTTCCCAAGAAGAGGCTAAAGCGACCAGAAAAAAGCAGCATGTTTGAGTCAATCACCTGACCTAAATCTGACTGAGCACAGTCCCCCAAAATAAGCAGGAACTGCAGATGGCTGCAGCAAAGGCCTGGCAGAGCGTCAGCAGCGAACAAACCCAGAGCCTGATGGTCACTGTGGGCTCCAGATATCAGACTGTCAATGATTGCAAAGGATTTGCAACAAAGTATTAAATGTGATCATTTGATAATATTAATTTCTATAAATATTTTGGATGTACATATAAAAATGGTTAGTGTTCAGACCAGGCAATGTAGTTCACTATAAGATGGTTTCATTTCTAATTCATTGTAAAGGTGTACAGGGCCAAAATAATAAGAAATGCTGTCCAAAGACTTATGGACTGCACTGTAAGTTAAGCTGATGAAATCCTTGCTTTATAGATTTGGCTGGTAATTTATGATGGAATAAGGAAAGTCAGCTGCATAATGGGAATCCCTCTCCAGGTATTTTGGTGCCAAGACCACCTGGATAAAACTCCAAGCATCACAGAATAAGTTTACAAATATTATGACGTCGTACGTTGCTTTTAATTTGAAATGGTAAATAAAACCATATGACATGGGGATTGGGAAGGAAATCATAGGATTTTTACCACAAAGTCTTTCTTTTAAGACATAAAAAGGAAAAATAGACATATATATTTGAAAAGGATAACGTGATTGCATGGGTCAGTGACAAAGTGTGAGCTTGACAGGACAGGTCACTTGCATTTCACCATGCCAACATTTTTTTTATCAGTTCACCTGTTGGATTGTAGCAAAAAACATCAACGTGCCTGCCAGCTTTCTTGGATGGGTAGGGTCTGGCCATGAGTAATCACGAGTCATGAGTAATGAGTATGAGTATGAGTATCATGAGTAATGATAATCAATTATCATTTGGATAATTGAAAACGATGCTGTGTAATAATGTGCCAATCGCTTCCCTCCCACATCCTTTACTTCACACTTTTTATACATTGGCATGATTGGCACAACATCTTCAAGGGTATTTGAAATGATATCAGTCATTAGCCATTCATTCTCGAAAATGTTGACCTTGTTTTATTCCAGAGTTGTAGAGTCCTGGAACCACAGATTCAGGATACTTTTCAGAATCCGTCCATCATTCATAAAGTTAAAGATAATAATAGCTGAGATTGATCTGCTGCATTGTGAACCATATGAACATTGTACTTTCTGTTTTCTGGTTCGGACAGTCTGCGTTAATTGATTTGTCCTCTGTACTAACCTCATTGGACAGCTGTGCTACATATTATTTCACTTCATTACAGCAGCAAGTGCCTGAGTGATTAATGAGATTTGCCTGTACTTGAATAAACTGATGTCTTTAACTGGATGGTTGATTAAATCAGTGATTTACAAATGTAATGGATGGTGTTGGTAATAGATTTTTGTCCTTAGCCAGCAGGCAGTTCGGTTCTCAGGGCTGGAGAAACGCAGTTCTGTTTTTCGTTGTCCGCTGCAGGTTGTGTTGAGTATCCCTTTCACTGATCTTACGCTTTTCCTAACTGGGGAACTTTGTCCTGTGATGCACAGGGAAGCTTGGCAACTGGCTGGCTCATGTTCCAGGCTCTGGTTTGTGTCATTGTAATGGCGGCTACTGTTTGAGGCATGTTGTTGATGTTGGAGAGGAGCTCCTTAAGTACGCGATTCTTCAGACAAAGGGCATACATTTGGCAAAAATTACAAGGTGTTGACCACCTATGTTTAGGGATTTCCTCCTGTAATTAAAGACTGAAGACAAACAATCACTGAAGAATCAGTGTATTTTCTTTACTACTAATATGGGTTGTGGTCTGATATTTTTCTATGCTCTTCCAGTTGTGTTCACATGCCTACTGGGTTAAGTTTCACTGCAAGTATTCCTAATGCACCAACACAACACAAGACTGCTACGTAGACAGTTAACTGAATGTCTTACAGATCACATATCAATATTACGATAGAGCAGAAACAAAATAGATACTTTTATAGAAAGACATGGAGTGTAGTTGAATGTGTGTGACATGAAAAGGACTAAGCTATTTCTATCTCTGTGATTTATTGGATGCTGTTGTTTCTCTGTGCTGATACGCACTCTTCATCGCTTCTCAGCATGGGTGCTGCCAGCTGCACATCTTGCGAAAATGTGTCTTTTAGTCAGTTATGCTGATAAGAAGCAGAGGTAAAACCCTGAAGAAGCCAAGTATGTGGTGAGACAGATCTGACTGAGGTGCATCTTTGGTCAAAGCACAGGATTCATTCCCTCGGCTGTACCCAGTCCAAGTTAAAAAATAATAACAAATAATAAATGAATGAATATATCAACACCTTAAATCAGCTTCCAGTCTTTAACATTCAGTTACCACATCATCCATCACCCAGACATCTTATCGATCTTTCTCTCAATAAATCCTCCAAAAACCATGTTCATGATTATTCCATGCAATTATTCAATGATTTGACAATTAGAAATTACCTTAATTTTCAATGCATAATAGATGCCTCTGTTTACATTTTCCCTGTGGTCATGAATACACCATTAGGTACCTAGCAAAATCATAAAGAACTACATTACCCATGAGTCCTTATCTGGACCCTTTGTTCCATTTTTATATAAATATATACAGGCAGCAATGGACTTGCATCAAACCAACTTATGTAAATCTGGACTCACTCAAAAATCTGAGATAAACAGTGTTTATGGCCAAGTGCCTGTATTTTTTTTATCCCAGTCTCATGTGGTTTTCTTCCCAATTCAGACCAAGCATTTGTATGTTGTGCTGGTCATGTGTATCTGTCATCTTTGTTTTATTTGAATTACAAAGGTCCTTTTCTGGTCTATATTTTAGTGTTTTTTGTTAATTTGACAAATTGGTTTTCAGCAACTGATTGTGTTCTTTTATAGAGAAAAAAAACCCAGATAATTCTGGGCAATGCAGCTGTATGTGTAATTCACTTGTGTAAATTTCACTCTCCACGGCCCCTCTGAAGCCCCCTGCTCTACGTGAGCTGTCAGGATGCTATCGAGCTCTGCACCCACAGGGAAGGCCCTGCAGGACGCGCGGGGCTGACACTGCCCTGATTCAATAACAGCAGCCTGCACTGACACGTCGTGCCTTTCCTCGTTCCCTGACCTGCTCCTCTCTCTCTGTTCCTTTTTAAATGCCTTGCTTCCCTCTTCATTTACAGCTTCCTCAGTTTATCTGATTGTTCCCAAGCACTACCTTTAATAACCCCTCCAGTCACTCCTCACCCCCCTTCCGCTTACCATATGCGAGGCCTATTTACGCCGAGCCACACCCTGGCACCTGTTTCACCTAACAGAGGCCTCCCAGGTACCGTATTCCTCATTTGGAGAACTGGCCTTTCCATCTGTGCCAGCCTGAACATCCAGCCCGCTGCGTTTGTTTCCCCAGGATCAAATATCTGCACTATGTCCAACCCCTGACAGTGCAGTTCATCACAGAATACAGGCTAAATACACAAATGAAAGTTAACAGTTTGTAAAACTTCCCACTTCAAATTGCATGACTTGATACAGTGTGTGGCATTGAGTGTTTATCAGTATGACCATCGTTGGCGTCATCTTCCGTTGCCAAAGTACAGTTCCAATACTCAAGAACAGAAGTATGAAGGACAGTAACAAATATTGTTCTTGCTCAGCCTTGTACATCAAGGAAACATCAGTTGCATCTTCGCCAGTGAGAACAATCCCATGATTCATTGCACGCTAAGTTCCGTCTTGAGAGACAAGTTAAAATGACTGCTCCTGCCAAGAACACTAGTACGACTTTTGCGTTCTGGGACTGATAATCACCCATTAGGTGTCACCTAGGTTTTGGGGCCTGTTGCGTGACCTTCACAAGATACGGTGTTAAGAAATGAACCTTTCAACATCCGTTGCCTTGTTGCTTTCTCAGTAGGACAGAAATATGTCATCCATTTTGCTGCATTCTGCCAAGAACGTTCAAATGCCAGACAAAGAACAAGTGGACAGGAAGACGAGGAGAAGGGATAGAGGACAAACGACCAGACTGCATTCCATCGTTCTTTGCTGTGCCACGCAGGCTGCTTGTTAGCCTTTCCAAAGCAAGTGCCTTGCAATGTGTTCTACTTATTCATCAAACCCAGATGTGCCGCGTGTCCGACACAGTCCCCAGTTCAAAGACCATGAAGACACCCTTTAAAGAACGTCAATTCTGCCATTCCTGTCACAACTGTCTGTTTACCAGGCACCTGAGCAAAACAACAGCTGTAAATAACAGAGTACCTTCATTTTAAAGAGAAAATGCGATTTTTCAAATGTGTTCCTTTTCCCCGTCTGCAGTCTTGGCCATCGGATGCTGTGACTTTGAGGGAAATGATGCGCTGGAAGGAAAATTTTCCAAAGCATTCTTTCCTTTCTAATATGTCACAGTTAAAATGCAAGGGGAGGTTTCACAGTTCTAAGACATTTTGATGTATCACTTATTTCACAAATGCACTTTTGTCAGCTCTTGTGTTTAACTGGCACAACTTTACAAAGTGCAGCTACGCTAAGGTGACAGTACTATGCATTCTTTTTTCCCTCCGATAGATGTGGCGATAGCTCAGCGGGCAGCGGTGATGCCTGCACCGTCCCGGGTTGGAGGTACCAGTTCCAGCTCAGTGGGTATGCAGTTTGCATGTTCGATGTTTGGGGTACCTTGTGATGGACTGACATCATGTCTAGGGTCAGGGGCACCTGCTGAATTTTGTTCCAGGAAATGCACCCCACCATTACACACGCACACGCGCACACACACAACGACTAGCCTGTTGAGACAGAATTGCATTACACCGCTTTATAGGAAAAAAAGGTCGGCCTAGAAAAATGGTGTTATAATAAAGAGGTTTAAGTTTATCTTTAGCATTTATTGAATTTGAAACTGAGTTTTGTGCCCTTAAAATTGATGCGACAGTCCCATCTCAGTAAACATCAGTGGCGCACTGATGTGACTGATAATGATAACTGACCAACAGTGTCAGTCAAAAGTTTGGACACTACAAAGGAGGGTGATAGTGTTGTCACATGACCTCACGATAACGGAATGGTTTCTTTTGCTCCTTGAGATATCCCAGTGAAGCCTCCTTCCAAACCTTTCGTCAATAGTGCACAGGTATACAGGTCCCCCCGGAAACACTGACTCAACTTTAGGTTTGACGATGAACACAGGTTGTTCACTCTGCCCCCTACAGGTTAGCAGTTTCTATGAGGACTCATGTTTGTGTGCTGTCTGAGTTTGACACAATAGGGACACAGTATGGTCAACCAGCCTCTGGAGTTAAGGGCCTTGCTCAAGGGCCTAATGGTGGGATCACTCTGCCGATCATGAGATTTGAACTGACAACCTTCTGAGTCCCAATTCACAGAGCTGCCCCTCCCCCCACAACAAATTATTTTTTTGTTTAAATACTTTTCTCATCAGTACATAATTACATATCTGTTATTTTATAGTTTTGGTGTTCTTAAAATTATTCTAAAACATAGAAAATAATAGCGATAAACCTCCAAACCTTTGACTGGTACTGTGTGCATGTGTGTGCATGTGTGTGTATGTGTGTGCATGTGTGTGTGTGTGTGTGTGTGTGTGTGTGTGTGTGTATGTGTGTGTATGTGGTGAAACTTGTCGAGCATCATTTTTTATTCTGTGTACAAAGAAAGACCGATTTACTGGGAAGATTTAATAATGAATTGTGAACATGTTGCAGTCCGGCACTTTGAGATTTGTTATAGCGCTAAGTTGTGAATGAGTCAATGAAAATTCCAGAATTATTTATTGCGTCATGTGGCTAATGGCCTGACAAAATGCCTCGTCCTACACTACTGAAAATGACCGATCATCCATTAAAATGGTTCTGGTTCTGCTAACTTTGAATATTGATTTCGTTGAAATATTGGCCGGGAAAACTGCTATGTTAACCGATATTTTGTGATTTGCTGCGAAATAATAATAAAGAGAGAAATATGTTGCTAAAGAATCACGAAAGAAAACTGCAATCTCGATTCTGAGTGAAAAAACTCATAAGTCATATTTTACTCTGAATCGTGCAGCTATAGTCCTGCTTGTCAATTTACATTTGTGTTACAGAGACAATGAGGAAAGAAATAAAAACCTGACACTTCAGGCAAATACTAACGAGTCTGAATGCCAAGGTTATGCATGATGCTTATACAGTAGGTGTAGCTGTAGGCACCCCTGTCCGGGGGCTGAAGCAGCATGGATACTGTATTTTGTGTGTAAATACCTGTCAAACATATAATGAAGAAAGTTCAAAAGGAAGACTTCTTAAGGAAGCTATTTCAGAAGAACGACTTGAATAGGAATAAAACAATGATAAAACTTTGTGAAGGCTGTGTGTTTTTGGCATTCAGAAGCACTGTAAGCTTTTGCCATCATGACCCATATCCAATAGTCACTTCCCTTTGGAGATCAGTACCAGAGGCCTGTGTCTGTACTTGCCTGATTGCACTTGTTATTCATTGTCCAGGCTATTTTTTTTAATTAAGCTGCTTTTGTTCATCTCTGAGTACAGGGAGCTGGGAAACCCAGACGTGACCACCTTTAATTTCTGTGGAATTGTAATACAAATCACCACTTAACCTCTGCATCTGTGCTGTGTTTCAGCATGCCCGTGACAAAGAATCTACAGTAAATAAAACATGATTGATAGGGTCACTGCCGGAGCTCCGCCCAGTGTTTAAAAGAAACTAGTTGCCTCGGGCGATGGCTTGCTTCCGTCTTGCAAGGGAGTGCAATAAAGTGCACTTGATGGCCTTGGAGATCTTCAGACAGGACCCAAAACAAAGAAAACGGCAGCCATAATACTAGATTGCACATAGATGAACTAAAAACCTTTCACGAATTAAACACGCAGTTTATTCAAAAAATAACAATATAGTTATAAATTGTGTCAATGTGGGTCAAAAAAAAAGAGCGCAAACATAATCTGGAGTGAAACCAGAAATTTAAGCCAGTTAATAATGACGAAGTGTGACTGACAGCATTTTCTGCCCTTGCATGTGCAGAATGTGCCTGCAGCACTGACTCAGTAACATCCATACCTTGTTATGCTGAAGGAAAAACATATATTGAGTATATCCAGCCAAATGCCTGCCTGCAGAGGGGGCCAGGGGCCATATACCTTGCAGCTATAAGAATCATTTGTGTTAGTGATCGCATTATGCTGCGAGTTGGCTAGTCATTAGCTTACAGAGTGCCTTCTTTTCTGATTGGCTCCTCTGTATTGCCCCCTGTTTCGCGGTTCCTGCTCTTCCACCTCCACTCCTGCTACCAGGTGCCTTCCTGCCCCCCGAGTGAGAAAGAGCCCGTTCGGCCCCATGTGACGCACCCCGCAGCCGCTGCACTGGAGGGACTTAGGAAGAGGGCAGCCACTTGAAACGCTCTACTCCTCTTGTCAGATAGTCGTGATGGATGTCAGGGCTGTTTGGTCATGTTTGGACATTGCTACAGCAGTTCTGTAAAGCACTGGTAGAGCCACTTACCGTAGTTTGAAAAGCGTGTCTCCCTGTGCAGTAATAGAGTCGGGGTTGCAAACTTTGGTCGGTTGGCTGGTGTGAGATTGTCAGTTTGAGATAAGTCTGGACACACATGCACAGTCATTTACATGTATGTGACCATTTCATTACCTTGCAAGTAGTCTGTAGGGCTTGCAAACGATCACAACACTTTTGATGTAGCTAGTTTTAAATTTATAATGGAGTAATATAGATTTATTGCATCAGTAAGATTTCATGCTGGAGTGTGAGAATCTGAAAGTGTGAGTGTCACGGCAGATGTGCAAGAGTTGGCAACCCTGAGTGGAGTTACACGTGTGTCTCTGTGTGATATAACATTATAAAGGGATGGCTCATGTTGCATTTTGGCATTGCATTACTTCTTGATTTGGCATTACATTACCTATATATTTTATCACACATACACACACACACACACACACTCGCACATGTCAGGTAAACATATCTTTATGGGGACCGCTCATTAATTTTTATAGGAAATATGCTAACGCTAACCATGACAACCTTAACCATAAGTAACCAAGCAAAATGCAGTTTTTGCATTTTTAGTTTTTCATTGCAGTCACAAATTTTTATTAAATTGAATTTTCCCCATAAAGGAAAAAAAAAAACGGTATTCATCACTTTGTGGGGACATTGTGTTCAGATAAGGTAAGGTATACCCGTTTGCATGTGCGTGCGCGCACACACACACACACACACACACACACACACACAGTACTGTTCAAAAGGCTTAGACAGTCAAAGGGAATGTTTAAAACTATTTGTCTATAAAAATATAAGTGTATATATGCTAAAAATACATTTAACATTAAAACATCTGCAAATTAAGAATAACACAATAAAAAATATCTTATTTAAACATCATTTTGCTGAAAACTTTTGCACAGCCGGAAAAGGGTGGAGTGCTCTCTCCAGGTCAGGAAGTGGAGAAGTTTAAGTACGTCAGGGTCTTGTTCACGAGTGAGGGAAGGATGGAGCGGGAGATCGACTGGTGGATCAGTGTGGCGTCAGCAGTGATGTGGGCGCTGTATTGGTCTGTCAAGGTGAAGAAACAGCTCAGCCAAAAGGAAAAGCTCTCGATTTACCAGTCGATCTACGTTCTTACCCTCACCTATGGTCACGAGCTGTGGGTAGTGACCGAAAGAACGAGATCATGAGTACAAGCAGCCGAAATGAGTTTTCTCCGCAGGGTGGCTGGGCTCTCCCTTACAGGTGTTCCGGGCATGTCCAACTGGGAGGAGGCCCCGGGGAAGACCCAGGATACGCTGGAAGGACTATGTCTCTCGGCTGACCTGGGACGCCTCGGGATTCCCCCAAAGGAGCTGGATGAAGTGGCCAGGGAGAGGGAAGTCTGGGTTTCCCTGCTGAGACTGTTGCCCCCGTGACCCGACCCAGAAAAGCGGTAGGAAATGAATAGATGGATGGATGGATGGATGGATGGA
>JAABNX020000119.1:14882182-14892531 GCA_015163995.2 Mormyrus lacerda | reverse complement strand
CCCCCCCCCCCCCCCCCCCCCCCCCCCCCCCCCCCCCCCCCCCCCCCCCCCCCCCCCCCCCCCCCCGGCTGGAGCGCGGCATTGACAACAAGCCCCAATTTGTTTATGGTGGCAGTAAGCTTGCTGGGTCCTCAGCACACCTCCCTCTCTCGGTCGAAGCCTGAATATGGATCCTGCTGTTATTCTGACACGACTATGGTAGTTTGGTATCCCTGGTGGTACTCCTGAATTTGGTGCTCCTGGAGACGAAATGTTAACTGGCAGAGAGTGAGGGATGAAGGCGCATGTTGATTCCACACGCGGTCGAGAATAAATCCACTATCCAGAAGGCCACTTGGGAGTTTCCACTGGAAGCTTGAACAATAGCAGTAGCAAGTAAAGAGGTCCTCATGTCATAAACAGGAGGATTTTCTTACAAAAGACAAAGTCTACACGGAGCCGGAGAGGGTCATGTGAATGCCACAAAATCCCATCGCAGAAGAAGCCAGCTGTATAAAAAGGAGAACATTCTTTCCAGGGGCTCTCAGCTTTTCCTCTACCAAAACCTGGAAAGAAAAGGGGGAGGGGGGGTTGTGAGGTCAAATGCAAGAGGTCAGTCAAAAAGGCTGTGTAACCAAGGTGGTCCTTAAAGGGAAGGTCTTAGGAAGAAGGGAGAATGAAAAGATGGAGGGATCCAGTTGAAATGAGTGCATTAGGGACCCCAAATATTCCTGAATGCAACCCAGGTGGCCCTTATAGGGTGGGTCTTAGAAAACAGTGAAGAAAAAAAGATGGAGGAATCCAGTTTAAATGAGCTCATTAGGGACCCCTAATATTCGAGAGTGTAACCAAGGCTGCCCTTAAATGGAAGGTCTGAGAAATTAGAAAAAGATTAAAAGATAGAGGTTTCTGGTTTAAATGAGCACATTAGGGACCCTTAATACTGGTGAGGTCCACGTGTGTCAAAAGTGAACAGCCCTGGAAACACAACCTGGCTTTATCTATGACAGGGGAACTTATTCTTCAACTTATTCGTCATATCCTGTCATCATCCCTGAGGGCAAACGGTAAAGAGAGTGTGGCATGTTCATCCCATTTGACAGTGGAGTCTGACGGGTCCTCCAACTTAGGACAGGCATCTGGGGTGTGCACCCTCGGGCGGGGGGCAGGAAGGAGCAGTTGACCCTGCCACTGCCTTTGGGGGCAGCTGCTCTTCTAGTACAGCAGCTGAAAGCCAAAAGGGCTTTGGATGCGAAGGCAATACAATGGGACTGGCTTTAAAGTCAATATGGCTACAGAACGGATTAAGTCTGGCATGTAGAAGCATAACATGGCGTTAAGTCACGATCCTCATCAACACACACCCACAGCCCAGAAACTCCCAGCGCTGCTCGGTCCAGGACCCCAAACGCTTGAGGAGCGGCAATTTCCAGGGACACCCAGAGCCGCAAATTAAGGTTCCTCTTTCCCAGGGGAACAAGCTGTACAAGAACTGGTCCGAGCTCTGCGATGCACAGGCAAGAGGGAGAAAATGATAAAAGAACAAAAAAAACAAACCTGAAATACAAAACACAGCGAGAATGTGCTTCGCTTCTTGGTTTGTGGACTGACCCATTTGAGTTAAAAGTGAGGCTGCTCATAATATCTCTCATATAGAAAAGCAGGCAAGAGTCCATTTCTAAGGTTATTACTGTACATATAGAATGAGAATTTGACTGGGGTCACATTATGTGTATATACAGTGTACAGCAGCAAACCTCCTCACATTCTCTAATAATGCTTGGGCTCCCCTATCTTCCCATAACGGTCTGCTAGCCTGAACAATAATTTTCTATTCATTTCTGTTTTCTAAACACGGTTGTACAGTTTCATGTCAGATTACTTTGTCATTTCCAATCTTGACATTTTTACATAATATACAAATCGTGCCCTCATATGTACAAAGTAACTACTGCATGCACTGGGAGCACTATGTTTTGGACCCATTGTTAAAAATGCAAAAATAACGGCACTGAAAAGTTAAAAAGTTGCTACAAGAAATGTGAGATTAGATGGTCACAAAGACAGCTAACATGCAAGTGAAGCTGCTTATCAAGACAAATAAGTACAGTATAAACAAGCCAAGACTTTTAACATTAAAGATATAATATGCATTTATACTAAGAAATATTATGTATCACTAATATTTATATATTGTATGATTTTATGTGATCGTTTTCGGTATTGTTTTTGACTTACGCGTCGTCTGCGAGTTTCTGCGATCTTTCAGCGAACTCCAAAAATATTCCCGTTTAAATGTTCATGGCCAACTGGAAAATGGTCAAATTCACCGATCTGCAGGGGCGACTGTGCATTAAAGTGAACTAATCATATTAGGTTAACTACGCAATGTATGGCTCATTAACTCCAGTCATTTGTGTATGTTTTCAGGGTTGAGACACGTTTCTGTCAGAAGCCGCACTGTTTTGATGGTAGAAAAAAGCTGAATTTGTCATTTGTGTCAGTCCCTTAGTTTTAAGGAAACATTGTTGTCAAAATAAAGGTAGAGAACAACAGGTAAGTTTGGTCTTCACCTCTCGGTTTTTTTTAAATATCTCATAGGTTCAAAAAAAGGTTAAGAGTACCTGTATATGTGTTATTATATACACGGGGTGACAGGACTCTCTGTGAGGAGTGAGAGGAACTGGAGGGATCTTGAAATAGTGCCACTGCTCAGTCGAATGGAGAGGAAACAGCTGGAGTGTTTAGGGCATCACATAAAGACACCACTGGGTCAACAGAGGTCACAGGGAAGACTCTGGACAGCCTGGAAGGATGATACCTCCCAGTAGGCTTAGAAATACCTGGACATCCCCTCGGCCTGACCGGTTTAGTGCAGGTACCACCAGGATGGATGGATGGAAGTGAAGCTGTATAACTTATTTAAAAAATATATAAAATATAAAAGTTTACAATAGCTTCACTGGAGCCCGTTTTCCCATCGAGCCCTTTGAAAAAGGACGTTTTTGTTCTGCTACCTATACAAGCTAATATGCAGTTACATATGCTGAAGGACTGGACAACAGACGCTAATTAACACCAAGTGACAGATGGGTATGGCCACCCACCTACACACACACACACACATGCAAATAAACACAGGAACACCCCAGACGCCCCAGCAAAAGGGTGGAGTGCTAACAAGTGCTTAGCATCTGACAAAACACAATGTTGACAAAGTCCCCCCTGCTGCTGTTGCCCTCGCTCTCCTATGAATGACTTGCTGTTCAGCGGCCGCTCTCTCCCTGCCCCTCCCAGGGCACCGCGGCCCGAGTGCCGTCAGGCGCCCAGCGCGCAGACACGGCGGCCCCGGCATCCCCGGGTGACAGAGCGTGCCTATATACCGCTAACAGGGAGTACAATGGCCCAGCGTCTGCCGGGTGGCTGCGGAGCGGTTGTGCTGTGGGCTGAGTAGTTAACTTCTCAGTGGGAGAGCAAGACCCTGAGCAGCCCACTCCCTGCTGCCCGTCCACTGGGCAGTGTTTCCACCATGCTGTGTTCATTCATCCAGAAGTGTAAAGCACTTTACATATTGTGTGGCGGCTTTGTGAACCACGGTGACTTCTGATCTTCTTCCTGATTTTTTTTTTTTTATGATTTCGTGTGTGTGAGTTTCCTCAAAGGTCTACAGTGATTGAAAAAAATAAACAATAGAGTATTTAAGAGTCTTTTGAACAGATGACCACCCTGAGGCCAGGGAAATATTGTATAGAACAGAAACTTCCAGAAGTCTCACTGGGGGGGCGTGGGGTTGGGTGCTTTGAGGAAACATCCGGGTTTGACACCTATGCGCAGCTGGGAGTGATAGTGCAGAAAGATACCTTTTCAATGCATCTCCCATGGCCTTTACATTAAGATGGGAGGGCCCCGTGGCCTTATGCTCTGGGGATTATTCAGTGAAGGATTGTCCTCCCTCCCTCCCTCGCGCAGAGGAAGTGTTCCTCCCTCCTCAGTATTCCCTGCCTTACCATGGGCGACTCATTCTCCCCAATTATGTGGCGGACATAAAGGACGAGCTGCTCCCGTTGCCCCCCCGTTGACACAAGGATGTGGAGAGAATGGTGGGGCATTATCATCGCTTTGCTTTAAGAATGTTCTTCATTCATTCACGCTTTTGATGGTGGAGACAACCTGCATAAAGCCTCCTTAGAGTCCAGCGGCTCAGTGATGACCATCTCCAATAAAAACGAGTGTGGCGTCCCACAAAATGGCTGGAACATGCGTACACTGGGGCTGGGCCCTGTCGAACGTGGCTGCGGCCGGAGCGGCGTCCCTCGAGGTGACAGGGCTGTGACTTCCTGCCTCTCCCGCACAGCATGTCAAACCCAGGAGGTCACAGTTAAGAGGCGGACGGACAGAAGATACAAAGAATAAAAAAGGAACATGAACAGGGTGTGGAGATGAAGCCACAGGGTGAGGCCTGACCTGGGGGCAGGAGCTTTCTGATTTGGCAATTCATTTTCAAAGAATGATCCAGGAAACCGCAGTCCCTAATGAGAAGGTCTGTCAGTAATGAATGGTCTTGCATGAAGTTATCTGCATCCATGCAGTACTGGTTCCTCTAGTTAAGTGTGTTGATTTTGTGCATTGAAACTTCTTTCTGTAATGCTTCATAAAAATATTACTCTCAGATTTTGGCATAGAAAATGCCTTCGTTCCATGATGTCTGTATAGCATAGTATTTTATTTTGTTGCATTTTTATTCTGTTTACTAAGACATGTAACACGTATCTTATCACATATTTTATATAATTATTTTCCATGGATACAGCAAATTTGTTTTGTAGCAGCTGAGCATTTGAAATTTTAACCTTTTCGCCACTAGTACCTTGAGTTCAGGTTCTCTCAACCAAGTACTCCAAGTACTGTTACAGCACCTCTAACAGAGTGAGACCAAGTCTTTTCATGGACATCTGAGAAGGCGGATATGAAACGGTTAAAAAGACATATGGAGGAACTTTGACCATTTAACTGCTTCAGTGATACTGAAAGCAGAATTTAAAGGCTGAACTGTTGGAATACTGTAAAACATTGAGATGACGCTTAGCTGCCACTCGATATGCTGATTCGGATAAAAATGAAAAGCGGACGGGTAGAGGTCATTTGGATGCAGGTGGCGATGCAGCCCAATGCTATCAGCTGCGGACACGCAGGCCCCGACAACCCGGCGTCCGTCTCCGTGGGGCTTGGCGACGGGCGCCACGTGGCTGCTGGTGACGGTCAACAAAGAGAACTGCTTGCGTAAGCCTCCGACTGGAGTGCAGTAGATATGAAAACGGCCTCAGAGTGGGATATGCAAAGAAAGAGTGAAGTGAAGATAGCAGGAATGTGTGAGGAGCTCTTGAATACTGAGCAGAGCCTGTCAATTCAGAAGGCCAGGCAATCTCACACCCGGGGAAATGAGGAATTATACAACAAGAGAGACGCTTGACAGTAATGTTGACCCCTGTCAGGTGGAGGCGACTGTGTGTCACAAACCTTATCAAACTCTTATCAAACTCTATTTCCAGACTGTGTGGAGTGTGTGTGTGTGTGTGTGGGGGGGGGGTGGCACCATTGCCTGACACCTCTGGGACCAAGGTTCTAGTAACCACCCAGACTCAATGTTTATAGAGTTTGCGAGTTCTCCCCGTGTGATTGTGGGATTTCGCCTGGGTACTGCGGTTTCCCCATATAGTCCAAATGATTGCTAAGGTTAATTGAAATTAACAGTAGGTGTTGATGCCCCATCGTGGGTTATTCTTTGTCTTGCGCCCGAGCTTCAAGGATGGCTCCAGATACCTGCGACCATGAATGCGCCGGAGCAGGTACAGAAAATGGGTTGATTTTAGGGGTACTTTGCTCCTTCAAGCCCCGCACTCTAGGATGATTTTCTACATTGACCTTAGGCCTACCTTTCTGTACACCCAAGCTACTTAATTATTACTGCAAATGCACGCCTTTGAAACAAGAACCATCAATAACGACGCAGCTACCAGCAAAGCTTCAGCGGTGTGTGGTGATTTAGGACGACATCTCTTGGGATTTAGTGCCGATCATCCAGAACAATACAGGAAAGACATCTGGAATAGAGAAAGAGAAGAGGGAGGGGAAATGGAAGGAGATTTCACCTTTGGACAGTCTCCACCCGTTTATGCTGCTGCTGTTGCTGAGGAGGAGGGAGGGGCCCCGAATGAGTGAGAGAGGACAGGGGCACAGTGTAGAGAAAGCGAGAGAGTGAGCGAGGCAGAGCACGGCTGTGTGAAAAGCTGCCTCTGCGAGCTCTGAATCTGCTCTCTCAATGACCCGTGAGTCTTGAGTAAAGCACTCAGAGTGGAGACCCTCCAGTGGAACGCAACAGTTAAGGAGACAAGGAGTCACACGTGTCTGGGGAGATCTGCTGCTCCTGCTCCTCAGCGGTGGTGCCCATCACACTCCCCGGGGAGGGAGCGGCGTTGTCGTCCTTTAGCGGCCCTCCTTAGGAACTGCAATGGCACCTGGCAGAAAGATCCGGGCCGGCTGCTGAGGACCGTGGGAATAAGCACAGAGGTGAGGAAAGCCGGATGGCTCTGTTACTGCCCCTCGGCGCGAGCGGTTTGTTTACTGCTGCTGCCGACACACCGTACATGCAGACTGAGCAATCAAGGCGCCACAATGCAAATGTATTTGTGTGTGATGGGCCTTTTCTGACAAGGCAACCCAAGTTCATTGCGTAAAAAATTTGCTATGATATATTGTATAAAATAGACAGTTTACAGTAGTACTGTTCTCTGCCAGAATAGGTTACTTTAGATATAGATTTTTAAAAACAGCGTAAAGTGTATTTATTCATAGATTTATTATTCATGCAATATCAAACAGTATAGTCTACTATACTATACTATTCTATACTGTGCTCCTGCTGAATCTGGAACAATATATTTTTCATAATAGTGCTATTTCACTGTAGCATGTCCCTGTCCCATGGGTCAGGTCTCTCTATTCCATCATGTTTTCAGTAAGAGCACCCACACAAAACGCAGGTTGCACGGCCATTAGCAGGAAGCTCAGGAATGCTTCTCTGAGTAACCGTGAACACGGGCCTGTCCAAGTTATTAAAACTGCATGTTTTCTGGGAAATATTTAGCACAACCAGCACAGTGCAAGTATAAAATATTGACTCTTCAGTTGCTGGATGGGGGAGGAAGAGGGAAGGACAGCAAGAGACGAGAAGTAGAATTTTTGGTCTCGTGATAAACGGATGTTGTCATGAAAACGTGACTGAAGGAACTTTAAGATGAAGGGAAACATATAGGGTTCTAAGACACAGGTTTCTAACACACAGGGTTCTAACACACAGTGCATGTATTATACCTCTGAACATAAAGACTTTAGGTCGGAAAAGCGTGTGAAGTGCCGTGAGAGTACAGTAAGCAGTAAGCGTGGGTCAGCACCTGGAGCTGGTGGGGCCTCCGTCGCTCTTCATTAGCCTGGTGAAGGCCGCTTCAGAGAAGAGCCTACCTGATGTATCTCAAGAGCTCCATTGCCTTTGTTATGAGTAGCCACAGTGGATTAAATTTAACAAGGACGAAAGCACGGTGACGGCCCCATATCCATGTGTGTGCGTGTGTGGGTGCGTGGGCATACATTCTGAGTGACGGTGATTGTGAGTGCCTCCCCTGCTAATGGCGTTCACTGTAGAGTTATATGCTAACATCTCACTTAAAACTAAGATCTAATGATTCACATGGACATTTTGTCACACCAGGCCACACTAACTTCAACTCCAACTTTGTCAGGAATAAAACCCATATTTAAAAAATTTGCAATTAGACCATGGAGAAGAAAACAGAAGGCACAGATAAATGCAGTCTTGTTGAAAGCCTCCACCATCTTCATAAGTAGCCTACCTGATTTTATACACTTTGAATGGGAGCCTTTTTGATGTAAAGCAGGGTGATAAACCTCCCTGACAGCTCTGGATTACAGTGGCACAGATTTATAATCCTGAAAAGCAGTGACAGAGCAGTGGAGGTACCTCTGGCAGGCTGAATCTGCTCCGGCGCTTGTCTCGGATGAATTCGGGAGTTGCTTTATTTTTCTCCATCTTCGGCGCACTCCTTGCCGTCCGTCAGGGCAGCATGAGGGGGTGCAAGGCCAGCTCTGTAATTGCGCATTGATTCGGAACTCCTGGGGGCCGTCGGCTTTGCTGACTTCAGGGCTGAGCACAAGTTGGTGGCGGAAGGAGGGGGGCTTTGTTACTTTGGACTGGGTGCCAGAATGGAAATGAAATTGCTGAGGCCTTTCAGTGCAATGTCCCCCTCACCCACCCCGGCCCCCATCCCTAGAGGCAAGATTCCATGGCTTAGCAGGAAGGGATTTTGCTTCTTCTCTGTGTGCTTCCAAGATAACGAGACGTGCCTTGACGCTATTGTCTGTTTTTTTTTCCTGTTAGGCCATGTTTCTAACCGGCTGACCTGACCGACAGGGTTGTGGGTTTGAACATGAGGCTGTCAAGCATTTATCACAAATCAGCATGGTTACAGGGTCAAGTCTCCATGCTGCCATACACCATGCATGTGTCAACGCGGCTTCTGGATGCAGAGGACAGTCTGTGATTGCCTGAATACAGCAGACGCTGGTGCAGATGTAGCCTCTAGTCGTTGTTGTCATGCTTAGAAGGATCTTTCCATGTTCTAGAAGAGTCTGAGTGCATATTATGAGCCTGAGATCTTGTGCAGTGAGCCACCGTGGAGCGCTTCACTTCATGCAGTCGGCCCCTGGGTTACGACTGTCCAACTTACGGACAATTGGTACTTACGTACGGACTGCCATAAATCCTGTATTATTATTGTTCCGACTTACCTACAAATTCAACTTAAAGACAGACTTAGGTAAGAGATCTCGTTTGTAACCTGGGGACTTACTGTAGTTTGTCAGTAGAATGTGTGCGTCAGAAAGAAATGAAACTTCATGTTTTCCTAATCATCTTTAATGTGCTATCTGCAGATGCACTGCTGCTGCTGAGGTGCGTTACAGGGCAAGCAGACAGGTCTGAGTTAAATCACTGAACCGGCCCCCCAGCCCATGAACATTCCCCCCTATTCCTGAAACGCTTCAGGAGGACAGGGGCGGCGCCATTCATTAGCATATCCTGGCTTTTGTTGGCACTAACCCATCACTGCTCTCCAGATGCTCTGGATGTCTGTGGTGGTCCCCCCCCCCCCCCTCAGCCACTGGCAGCCAGCCTCATCCCCATGCTTCCTTCAGGTCCAGCCCCAGCTTTGTAACTCCCTGCCAAGGCCAATGAGGCGGCACTTGGGACAGGCACTCTGCATAATGCATCGAGCCCAGCATGGAGGTGGCTTTCAGCGGATGGAGGGGCTTATCCCGAAAAGCCTGTTAATTGCATCACTCCCAGGAGCAACTATGTTCATTTCTAATTCATTTTTTTTCCTCCCTGAAGACAAAACCCCCACACAGTAGCTTGAGTGGCTGAGTGCTTAGTGTAGTCAATTTCCCAGTGGCTGTGAGGAGTAACATATACTGTTTGGATGTGAACCCTTTGTGTGTTCCATATGTGTGCACGCCTCCTTCTCGGATGGTGTGAGCATGCTGCCTGCAGGAGGACTGTATATTTTACAAGTGACGGTTGTAAGAAGTATTGATGTGTTTTGCTGCTATATAATTGATGCCCATGCTTAATTTTGTCCCTGGAATATTAACTTCACCATTGCTGTTTTTGCCTAAGAATCATATTACTGTTATGCATTTCAGTTCTTAGCCTAAAAGTTTTGCCCGAGGTTATATGCTCTTAAACTCTGAGGAATGATGTGGTAGTTGAGACAGGGCAATGAATGGTGGCATACGGGGGGTGGCTGAGCTGGGGTAAGCAATGACGATGGGATGAGTTAGGTACAGAGCGTCCAATCTCGATGGCAGCCATTTCAATGTGGAGTGTTATTGCAATTAGCGGTGCTGCCTCTTTAGGGGAGTGTTTCGGAATTGAGAATTAAGTACCCATATCTGTTATTGTCACGGACTTCCCGCCACCTGCTGTATCGATCACGAATGTCTCCCAAGAAGGCCTTTGCAGAGAGACACGTAAAGACCACGGAGGGAACTTTATGTGTGTGTGTGTGTCAGGGCACACACTCCTGCTATGGAAAGTTATCCATTATCCGTGCTTTAGAAGAAAGAATTGCAGGTATGCCCTTCTTTATGTGCCGATAATTATTTTGGACCTGGCTTGTGTTGGACTTTCTATTGAGACGCAGCAATGGAGGGCTAACTTGTGCCTGTATGGGCAAACAGAGAGAGCTTTTGTGTGTCTCGTTCCCAGCTACTGGTGTCTGCGCTCATTAAATGCGGAG
>JAABNX020000119.1:14859782-14875870 GCA_015163995.2 Mormyrus lacerda | reverse complement strand
CAATTAACACTGAAGGTGGCAGCTTGGCCGGCCGGCGGGGTGGGGGGGGCAGAGTGTTTATCAGCCCGCGTAAGCATGGCCTCTGCACCTCGCTGGCCTAATCACATCAGCAACGCAGGATTGGGAGGCCTCGTTCTATAGCGCGGGGCCGAGAGCCAGCCTTGACGGGGGGGGGGGGCGATACCAGCATCACAATGAGACTGTGTCTCCAGCCCACTCAGGTAAAACCATCTCCTCTTCCACTTATTCCCCTCAAGAGTCTCTGAAATTGGATTTATAAATTAATAAACTGCATGCAATATTTATGAGTGCCCAGTGACTGCCAAAAGCAAAGAGACGCAGCCTTCTCATCGCACAACACGCATTAATCTATATAAAATCTCCAGCGCCATTTTGTTTGATAGTGTCTCCACAAGCCCCGCCCATTTTTCCCCATTTCCACACTGCCCTTAATCTGCTTCCATGCCGCTAAACAACGACCATCTGATCAGACCTCGTTAGGGGCCATTCAGCGCAGCCCCACGCAAGGTGCACCTACCCAGCCGTCTGGAATGAGTCGCGTGAGAGCGCGTGTGACCCAGCAGGAAGGGGAGAGCAAGAAAAGCATTGAAGGTACGAGGTGCAAGTGAAACAGTGAATGTACGAGGTGCATTCAAGGTCTAAGGTCTCCTAATTTTTTTCTGAGAAAATACGTACCCCAGAATGCTGAAACCGGAACACATGGATTTGTCACCTGACCTGGCCCGATGTGTGTGTGTCGGGAGGTTAACATTTAAACATCTCACACCATTATCCACAAACTGAGAAGGTAAGAGCCTTAAAATGTGTTCAAAATGCACTGCAAGATGCATTCAAATTCTAAGGCTTCCTATTTTTTTCTGAGAAAGTTGCAACTGCTGCTCTCAACATAGTCACCCTCTAGACACACACATTTCTCACAACATTTACACCCCAACTGACAGCTGCTCAGAACGTTTCCTTAGGGGTCTGTAGCGTCCACTGGAAAATCACTGTTTGTATGTATGAGGATGTTGTGAAGAAGTAGTTTTTTCCAGCACTGCAAGAAAAATGTCCGAAAAAGGCTGCAGGTTTGCTCTTCCTTGAAGACAACGCTCCTGCTCACCAGGTGGCCCTTGTTCAGAGGTTTCTTCTCGACAACAACTTTGAAGTTGGCGTTTTCCAAAACTGAAGGCCACTTTCTGTGGTCGCGCATTTTCCGGTTATGCCGCTCTTGCATCAGCGGTTTTCCAGTGGAGAAAGTAGACCCCTAAAGAAGTGTTCGCCCTGGCCATGCAATCGTGGTGTGAACATTCTGGAAAAATGTGTACGTTTACAACGTTGTTCAATCCCGATATCTTGACGGTTCACATTCAAAACTACAAGTGACCTGTATCTGACTGTAATGTGAACGCATCGGTCCCCCGAAAAGTCACGCATGCGCACATTGATACGTTGGTCAACTGCGTCATCAACAGCAAAAAACGTCATATCTGTGGAACGACTCATGGCATTAAAAATGGAGGCGTTAGTAGCTCACGCATTTATTGCACTTTGTTCTGGAGGACGACAAACAGTGAATCAGCCGTACATGAGCAGGTCGAAAAGGAACGGCAGTGTGACCATAGCCTCTGCTGAGAGCAGCAGTTGCATTTTCTTCAGAAAAAAATAGGAAGCCTTAGAATTTGCATGCGTCTTGTCGTGCATTTTGAACACATTTCTTACCTTCTCAGTTTGTGCATAATGGTGTGAGACACACACACACATCAAGCCAGGTCAGGTGACAAATCCATGTGCTCCAGACAGGGCTGAAGACAAAGTCAATCTTCTGCCATGTTTGAAGGTGTGCTGATCCAGTGGCAGTGACCCTGTACCTGAGAACAGGGTGGAGGCTGGAGGAGGGGCAGGGGGTGTCACTTTCCACCCACCCATCACATCAAACAGATCTCTCATTTAGAGAAAGCAGATCTCAGAGGAACCCCTTGGGGGTGGGGGGCAGGAGAGATGAAATCTCTGAACCTTATATCCTTAGGGGGGGGGGGGTGCTGCTGGGTCACCAGAGCAGAGGAGGTAGGGCAAAATTATGAGTTGCTTTTTGTTTTATTAAAGGTGAAGAAGCACTGAACAAAGCGACAGTAGATCATTAATTTGAAAAGGAGAGATAGAAAATGGAGGGAAAAAAAATCAACGAAAAAGCTACAATGACAGAACCATTAGGTGTTTTTTTTGCGGCATATACGTGTAGACTGTGAGGGCGCATACTGAATAGCGGAGTCAAACGCTAATCTCTATCTGGCATAGGCATATTTTAGCACATTTAAAGGTAATTATCACTTTGATATCAAAGAGCAGTTTTGGCTTTGGTTTAAGCGGAAAAAAAAGCTAAATCAAGAGGCCTAAAGACGTCTGCTTTATACTGAGCTGTCCAGTGCCGGCTGTGCTCACCCAGCACTGCTGAGGAGGCCCATGACCTCAGCCCATGCTGTCTTTGATCTATTTATGTATATGCAAAAGAAGTCATAAAAAGCATCAAGCTGCTGCCAGACACCGATTTATGTCAGACTTTGCCTGCTGGAGTTACAGGCCCTTATCAGATCTGTACCACCCTCTCTCAGGCCCAGGGGGCTCGGTCGATTCAATTAGCGTGTGAGATGAAATTAGACATCATAGCTGATGTAATGGCTACCAAGCCATCAGGACTAACGATCTTCCCCCTGGTGGAATGTATTTTATGCCGTATTTTAGTCTCTCCGACCGTCATGGATAATAGCCAGTGTTTCACTACCGACATGCCCTGTAATTAAGTTAATGCTCATGTCAGATTTTATAATCTGAACAGGGGCTTTCAGTCTTGGCCTCCTTGCATTTGACCACCGATTGACTTGCTGTAAATGTTGTATGTGGTGCGCACGTGTACTCGTAACACTTGTGATAGTCGAGCCCACTCTGGCGACCTTCCACATCTCCTCGCGGGGGCCTGCAGTAAATGGCGTCTCTTCCAGAAAGGACTGCTCTGCTTTCATCTGCTTTATCTTGCATCTCCTGCGTGCTTCCTAGCCGTAAGGGTGCAGTGTTTTCTCGGGCTGCCGGGTGAATTCCTCCGTCTTGTTTTGAATCCAGCGTGGTGGGCTGTCATCGGCCAGACGGCTCTGCGTGCTGAGAGGTGAAGGGCCGGGGGGAGGGGGGGGGCAGTCGGCGTGTGGCGAGCTCAGAAGATACTGCTACGTGGCAGAAGAACGGTGACCTCTGACCTCTGGTCATCACACACAGTAGCGCTCAGAATCCTCAGGGAGCTGGAGGGGTAATGTGGTTTCAGAAGTGCACAGACAGACATTGTGCATAACAGCTGACAATATAAAGCACTGTAAAGTTTTGTTTCAAAGTAGGTTTTTTAATTAATATTGTTCATTTTTAAACTACAGTATATTCTTAGTATATGTAAACAATATTGTATATATTATGCAATAGTTGGTGCTATGGTTTCATATTTTCAGTTTATAAAGGCCTAAAGATACCATGAATGTATTTCGTATTAAGATGTGATTTATTTTTTTATGTATATTTTCCATATCCCGAAAAAGTCCAGCACCCTAAAGATTACTATTGAGTTGCCATGGAATTACTGAAGGGTCAAAAAGTCGCCTCTCTAAGCGCTCAGTGGGAGAGAGTGGCCCCCTTGGCCTGCCCTCCCGAACTAGTGCGCCCTTTTTGTCTGTGGGGCCAGACCAGCTGGCCTGCTGTGCTTCTGCCAGGACACTGTTAGCAGCCTGGGAAGCAGGAAGCACGGCTTAGGGTGGCATCGTGTGTCGTGCTCACTGCGTAGGTCCTGTGGCCTTTAGCATGACACAGACAGACGCTCCCGTGCACCCACATGCACCCGCTCTGCACCTGGTGAAAAAACGTCAGCAGAGTTCACGCTCCAGAGCGCAGCATAAAAATGCGCACAATCTAGGCTACAGCGTGCCCAGAATCTGGGGCTGCAGGGCCATTGTTGCCGGGCAAATCGCTAATGGCTGCCGCAAGACACGTCAGTGCTGCTATAAAAATTCCTGTCCTGAATATAAATATAAGGATATAAAATTCCCTAAATCTCTTCATACCATTTTCATTCCTACTTTTCTCTTGCACACATTCCCATTTTCAGCACCCCCCCCATCACCAAGAGCTGCCAATCTGCTGATCAGCCGTCCCATTCAAACCTGCGAAATCCCGGCACCTCCCCCAAGCGCTGCTCCCCCCGCAGAGGGAGGGATTAAGTATCCTGCCCAGGGAGGGGACATTGCCCTCCCTCCCTCCCTCCCTCCCTCCCTCCCTCGCTCACCCTGTGATCCTGAATTGAAGCTATTACTGCAGGCTCATTTCATTCGCTGACACACACGCTGCACCAGCTTCATGCCACTTGTTGGGGAGCCGTTTTCCCAAGTAATGTTAAGTGCAGGCAGCTGACCCGGGACTTATATAAGCCTTTCGGAGAGCCTTCAACTTCCAGCAAACTGACTTGTGGATCCACTTCTACCTGTACTTTCTTATTTATTTCTCCTCCCGGCAGTCAGGTGTCACCAGCTGGAATTGGACCCCTTTTTCTTTTTCTGGTTTTGTGTTTTTTGGCTGCAGACCGGACCTGCTCTTACTCTGCTCAGCTTGTGTGTGTGTGTGTGTGTGTGTGTGTGTGCTTGTGCCGCGTCGGAGGGGAGCGGCTGGCCCGACTCCGCATGGCTGTGCCACTCCTGTCCGCTGCTCTGTGCTCCCTGCGCAGACTGAGGTAAGCCCCCTCGGGTGCCCTGCCTCCCCCCACACTGGGGCTCTGCACTCATACTCTGATTCACTGTTTCTATGTGTTCAGTTCATCAATGATTCAAGAAAAGACCAAAAGCCACTAATTGCTAACAGCCCATGGCTCACTTCGGTTTTGTAAACCACTTCATATAAGAGTGCCCTCTTTGAAAATGCCTCCTCTCCTCTTTTATTCTCTCCATCACAGGAGGCATTGTCTATTGGGCTAAGACCAGAGTAACCCTCATTCTCAGAACAATCTTTTTTTCTTATGTATAGCAGCTTTGTGTGTCATCATCATCCTCTGTGATGTGTTTCCTTTATTAACATAAGCTTCTGTTCACCATTCTTGAAATTCTGCAAGTTTATTGTTATTTAAATACATTTGATTAGATTTCTTTAAGAGTTTGCCCCAAAGGAAATGCTGTTTTTGTACTACCAGTATTGCTGTTCCTTTCCACATTAAATCAGTCTATTGAGGAAACATTCCATGTATTGTTTAAATGGATCTGTTTACAATAAGTGCTTTTTTATGCTAAAAAAACTATTTGGTCCTAGACTTTCAACTTGATTGGTCTTTTATTTTGTGAATGAATGAAAGTCTGATTTTGATTTCAGCTTACGGACAGAAGCTGAAATATTTTTTGAATTGTCCCTAATTATCTTATTTTATAGATACGGTTACACAAATTGTGATTATAGGTTTTTATTCCAGCTCATGACAGAATTCAGAGTTTTAAGGTTTTTTTTTCTTTTACAAATGAGTCTAATTATCAGTGTTGTTGACACCAGTTAAACCCTTGATTTATTGAGATATTTAAGCAAAAGTAATCTAGGAAAAGCACGTCGGCAGATATGCTTCTACTCGTCTTCAGGGAGGAGTGAAAGACTGGACTCTTCCTATTGTATCATAATCCATGTGCAGTACCTGGACCTGCTACCACACCAGCTCACTAAGCCTAATTATGTGATGTGCCATCGCGTTAGCCCAACTGCGTGTGAGCATGTCCTGTAGGCTGTGTTCCTATGCATGTCCTACAAATTGCCAGGCAATATGACATTTGCCGCAGAACTCGTGCTTGACATGCAGGGATGATGTAGCTGCGGCCCAAGAGGTTCGTCACGAGGAAGAATGCTGCCTCCCGGTGACCGTGGCCCTCCAGGGGTGGGAAAAATCCATGGCAGGACCTACTGCCAATCACCGGCGAAAATATGAGCACGTCGCTGCTCCCTTCAGCGCTCATGCAATTCCACATATTTTTACTGACTCCTCGGCCGTTTCCATCGCTAATTGCCCTCGGCCCTGAGGCTGGGCTGTGCGATTCATGCGGTATCTCGGTGACTGCTGATGGGAGGGGCAGCTGAATATTTTGCCAAGGCTGGCTCCGGGATGAAAGTCCCCGGTGGACATCATAGCTGCCAAACAGCAGCTGCCAGTTCATCGCCCGTCTTACTGACACAGGGAAAATCTGCGCGTCTCTTCCCTCCTTCTTCTCCTGAGAGGCCTCGCCTCTTTCCTCAGATGCTAAGGATTGCGAATCTATCACACTCCTGGCGAAAATTCCAGCTGCAATGTGCTGTGGGAGTGGAACAGGACGGGTGCACTTCGAAACTGCAGTGGGCTGTTTCACTGGAGAGAAACTGCCATTAGCTGGCCTGTCTGAGTACAGCTGAAGTTTTGCTGATACATGATGCCGCGAATTCAGGCCTCACTCCTTCCCGCTGTCACTTTGGTTTAGGACAGAAGCTAAAACCGATCACAATAACAAGGATCTAATAGGGAAACACTGTTTTTAGAGGGTTGAGCGGCACAGAGCAGCTCTGATGATGCAGTGTGTCATCAGTGAAGACAATCCCTTCTCTTTCCTTATTCACTGTGGCCCGCATGGTCGCTGTCGGTCCACACGGGGCACTGGTGAGAGAGTTCACGTGACACGAGGTATCCTGGGGGAGCCCATCAAGCTGGGATATTAACGTCCGCAGAGCAAGTCCCTCTCTCTATCTGTCTCTGTGTCCATCAGCTTATCCTCTTTACCGCAGAAGGTATAGATCTGTTTATTTATGATTCGGTCTTAGTTGAAGCTGAAACTGGGACCGTACTGAGCAAGGTCCTGATTGAGTTCAAGCCTTAGCATTATATTAATGCTGCTGAGGTCAAAGTGTCCTCCTGTAAGTAAAGCCCAGGAACAGAGAAACCAGCCAGGTTTAGTGGTAAGGCCTTGCTCCCTGAGCTGAAGATCACAGTCATGGTGCTTAACCCCGAGTCCTCCTGCTCTCTCATCCTGCTTGGGTTTATCGGCATTGAGAATCTACTGAGAGAAAAGAAGGAGAGAGAGAAGGAGGGAGAGCGATGTGACGGTGCTGGGAGTGCCGTGCTGACATCCAGCCTCTGTGTCCCTCTCAATGAGCGCATTGTTCCTGTATTGGAAACTGAGGTATCACCATCAATGACATGGTGAGGTGTGCAGAGCTGATCCTGAATGTCCGTGATCTTTCTGCTCGCCTCCTGAGAATGTGCCGTATCACTAACATACTGGCCTGGCCGTTTAAAAAAAAAAAAAACGGAATGAAAGGGAGAATTAAGGAAAGGTCGGCTCAGGTATGTGGGAACCCTTTTCAGGGCTGAAGATGCCAAGGTGACTGTGACATGCGGCTTTTACACGTCTGGATGTGTAATGTGATGAGACTGGATGCTCTGATATGGAGGAAGGCATTAACGTGCGGCATACGGGCATCGTGGCGCGGGCCGTGTGTGCGGAGCGGGCCGTGTGTGCGGTGCGGGCCGTGTGTGCGGAGCGGGCCGTGTGTGCGGCGAGGGCCGTGTGTGCGGAGCGGGTCGTGTGTGCGGAGCGGGTCGTGTGTGTGGAGCGGGCCGTGTGTGCGGTGAGGGTCGTGTGTGCGGAGCGGGCCGTGTGTGCGGCGAGGGCCGTGTGTGCGGTGAGGGTCGTGTGTGTGGAGCGGGCCGTGTGTGCGGTGCAGGCTGTGTGTGCGGAGCGGGCCGTGTGTGCGGCGAGGGCCGTGTGTGCGGAGCGGGCCGTGTGTGCGGCGAGGGCCGTGTGTGCGGTGCGGGCCGTGTGTGCGGAGCGGGCCGTGTGTGCGGAGCGGGCCGTGTGTGCGGTGAGGGCCGTGTGTGCGGAGCGGGCCGTGTGTGCGGCGAGGGCCGTGTGTGTGGTGAGGGTCGTGTGTGTGGAGCGGGCCGTGTGTGCGGCGAGGGCCGTGTGTGCGGAGCGGGCCTGTGCTCTGCTCATCTCTGCTGTCAATGAAGTTCCGCTCTTGTTTATTTTTAGGTCCCCGCCCCACTGGTGAAGATTCCCCCTCCCTTCCAGAGCTGAAAGGCACAGCCGCCGAGAGCCGGGGGGACCCAGCGTCAAGGGACACAAACACTAAGAGAGCTAGTCAGACTCTTCCTTGACGACCACACGACAGCATCCAACATGACAGCGATGAAGACAGCCGTGACCTTGATGACCTTGATGTCCACCTCCCTACTCGTCATCGTCGTCCTGGCTGCTCAGGCCTCATCCAAAGAACTTCCTAAGACCGGCAGGTCCTCTTCCTCAAGCCTTTCCTCTCCCTCCTCCCCCCGTATGAAGCTTTCTTATAAAGGTAAGCTCCTCCCTCATCCATACTAACTAGTCTGTCAGACTCCATATACGTTTGTTCAACTGTCATTATATATGTTAATTAGATGAACAACATATGACACTAATTAATCTGACTGTTCCATCCTTCAGCGGTAATAATGCTAATTGGCTGTGCTGACTGGTGGGGCTGCAGATCCAAGCATTTCCAGCATTAACTCATTCTATTTTACTCAGACCTACTTTACTTTGTGAAAAACTTCAAGACACCAAGAGTGGGGCCTGAATCACATCTTGTTCTTCCCGTCTGCCTTCTCAGTAGGAACAGGAACAGACTAGTGCTTTGTTTGAGAAGCAGAACTTACACCGAAGAAAAACCCAAAGGAGGAAAAATATTAAATGAAATATTTTTCTTTGCTAATCATAGGCAGATTTTTAACCCCTAACAACATTCTAAGTGAAGATTGTATTTCCCTTTATTCAAAACCATGTTGTTTATATGAATTGGGTGAATATTGACTTTGTACACACTTTCTGTGACTGTGAACAGGATTGGATGGTTTATGCTATAGATTAAAATTTAATACACTCAGTACTGTGCAAAACTCTTAGGCAGTCAAAGGAAATGTTTCAAGCTATTTATTTGGGCAGTAAGTGTATATTTGCTCAGTACAGAAAACACAATTTAACATTAGAACATATGTAAATTAAAAGTAACAGAAAAACTAACAGGAATTTCTTCTTTTCTCCAAAAAGTTGCTGATATTTTGTTGGCTAGACGAACACCGCTTCAGTACCCTAACCTCTCCTCAGGGGCACCTCAGCCGTTCCGTTTATATGTTAAATCTCACCACCAGCTCACTCAATTAATTAACTTAATTTGTTAAATGACTCAATGAGGTATTAATCAGCCAAGCAAGGTAGGGTAGTGGTCATGTCAGAAATACATTGGTGTATCAGACGAGTGCTGGAAACACTGGGATGGCTTTAGGTCAGCCTTTGAAATGGCTAAGCCAAGACATATTGACAGACATCATAGTTTTACACCAGCATGAAGATCATTTAAACATTGTTTCTTTGACTGCCTAAGATGTTACATTTTTGCACAGTAATGTAATTCTAATTATACAACATGTGTTTGCAGCAGAACGGCATGGTGGCTCCGTAGTAACACCATGCAGTCTCTCTTTCACTGTGTGGAGTTCGCATGTTATTCCTGTTGCACAGGATTTTTCCCACAGTCCCAAGATATTTGGTTGATTGGTATCTCTTTTTCCTGTAGTGTGAGTGTGTGCATGTTCATGCCCTGTGATTGGCTGTGATCCTGTCCAGGGTGTAGCCCTGCCCTTCACCATGCTCTGGGCTGAGTAGTTGGAATTATGGCTGGATATTTGCATGTGCTTTTATTTTTTTTCAGCTAAATATCTATGTAAAGAGTTTTTAATGTATTGGAACCCACCTTAGGCATGATCTGGTACCTACTCAGAAATCAGAAGGTCCATTTCTGCAACAACCAGCTTCCTGCAGTCCGCTTTCATCCAGAATTTTGGAACAATCATTCTTCAGACTTTGCTATTAATTTTTCATTTCTAAATCCTCTATTTAAACCCATGACAAACCAATTTACAGTATACCTTGTTTTCCTGTTTCAAATTTACTGTAACATAAATTGTATGTACTGTACATTACAATGTTAATGCTAATGCTATGCAGGAATCACATTTATAATCAATTATTTATAAAAAATCAATTATTCATCAAATAAGCCACATTTGGGTTTCTCTTTAAGTAAGAATTGCACCTGAGATTTGCACGCAGTTCAGATTGTCGCCAGCATGCCTGGCCACCTTTTACTGCTTTACTTTTTAATTACCCTTCGACTCGCTTACATGTCCCATTTTTTGTCTTTTGCTTGTGTTTTGAGACTAACCCTGGACCCTGAACCTAAACACATATAACTCAGCCATCCCCAGTTGCACCCCCCGACCCCACCCCTTCTCAGTGCCCTCTGATTAGAACATCTGTTGCCCTGGAAGGCCCCAGGATTCCCCCGTATCCAGGGTAACTGTGCAGGGCAGCAGTAATACCCCAGTGGGGAGGATATGAGCGGAAGAGCGCAGAGCTGCATTGAAAATCATACTTTCTTTCTCATACTGCGATAGGATTGGCCAGTTCCTTTGTGTCCCCCAGTCCTGTCGGCCACTACGCGCTGGTTGTCAAGCGACCATGAAGGGGTCGATTATTCATGTGACTGAGGCACATAGCACTAACAACATGGAGACAAAAACTTTGACTTTAAAGAAAAGAGCTCAGCGGGACGCCACTGGCCATGTTATTACATTCTATCCTCCCTACAGCGGGGCTGACATCACAGGGAATCTCCCCCAGTGTCCCTCCGGCTCTGACGTAACCGCGCGTCCCGTCCTCCTGCGCATTGAGGAGGCTGAATCTGCAAAGCAGCTGCGGCTTTTCTCAGCGCTGAGTTTCAGGATCCTTGGACGTGGCGGCCTGTTCTGAGACCCTTTGAGATTTGTCTAGCAGTGATAAGGCTTTGTAATGAACACAGCGCCCCCCATTGACCTTCTCTGTCACTTCAGTCCCTGTATGCTGTATGAACTGCGGTTTATGGATTGTATGGGAGAAATTTGAAGGTGCAATAGCATATTTTAACATGATACTTAATCTGAATTGCAGTGAAATATACCGTTATATAAATATAAATATCCAAGACTGTAAATTCATTTTAATGGAAGCATAAAGAATTGCTACTGAGTGCAGTAAATAGACTGTGATTTATTTTAGTGAGTGAAGCGCTCGGAATCTTTCCCAGGCAATGATGTCAGGCCAGTGTGTGTGTGTGTGTGTGCGTGTCCTACGCTGTGCCCTAATGCGGCATGGTGCCCCCGCAGACCTGCTGGCCTTCCACGGTGTGCGGCGCTATGAGCTGGAGCGCTCCTGCTGCTACAGCACCCTGCTGCTGGACGAGGAGCGCGGCCGGCTCTTCGTGGGCGGCAAGAACTTCCTCCTCTCCCTTAGCTTGGACAACATCGGCAAGCAGGAGCAAAAGGCAAGGTGGCCCGTTAACCCCCCCCCCTCCCCAACACACACACACACACAGACACACACCTGTCCGCTCCTCCATCTGCCCCCCATGTACTGGGCCTCTGCACATTTCCTTTATAGCGGGCTGGTATAGCTCACACCTACGGCATGTTGTAAAATGCACCATTCATCATGAATTGCCATTAGCATCGTTTCCATGCTGCCGCAGGCAGGAAGCTCTAATAGAGCAAATAATGCTGCGAAGCCGGACTTACTTTAGTGGAGATTTGGTGTGGTCTTTATGCTGCAGTTTAATTATAATATATATACGTAATTATGGAATTAGTACAATGTGCAATCGCAGTGGGATCCAAAAGTCTGAGACGACCTTTGTACTTTGTATTACTCTTTTCAAATTAAACATGAAATTGTACTTTACAAATTATATTATCAGCATAACAATTGGAGTACCCTAATTGTCGAAAAAATTTACATTAATTTCAGAAATTCTTAGCATTTGATACAGCCGCTTTCGCTTTAATGACAGGATGACAGGGAGCTGGTGATGACTGCAGAAGTGTGTGCTGGCCCACGTTACCCCAGCAAGATTCGAGAATGTTCCAAAGAGCATCTTGTGATGTTACTGAATGCTTGACTTCAAGTGCCTCCCATAAATATTCGATGAGGCTGAGGTCATCACTGCCCTAAATCTCAAACTTGGTCTCATCAGTACATAGGACTTTTTTTTCAGGGGCCTGCTGTGAAATGCTGGTATGTCTTAGTCCATGCCAAAAGTTAATTTATTTCCTGGGTTAAATAAAAGAAATTTCAGTTTTCAATGTGATCTCAGATTCTGGGATCCCACTGTCCATTATTATCTTCTAAGTCACCTTCTGTCACTTTTTCACGATGACTGTGAAATATGACTTGTTTGCTGGGAGGCTGGTGACTTACAGATGACAGTCCCTTGTCGTAGACATATATTGTGGGGTGGGACCTGTTTTTCGCAACTCTTCCGGTATCTGGCCCTCATGTCCTCTCTGTCCTCCAATCCGCCAACTCCATTACCCTCAGACTTGTGAGATTTTCCCATTTATGAAATATATTCCTATATCAACTTGAGCAAGATGTAAGACTATACAAGAATGCACCTCAAATCACAGCACAATGGGCTGTGTTTCGAAATTGCAAAACGCAGTTTCACTGTTCTGTTGTAAATTTTCTACTTTAATGTTTATGAGCTGAGCAAAGAACTGGTTTTTTGAGCGTGTTTTGGGAAATGAGAGATGGGGGGGGGAGGGGGGTTCAGTGGCCAATGACCTTCTTTTTTGCAACCTGTCGCTGCATTTCTGAGCTCCTGTATCACGCTGGCTATTTGTCAAGATGCAGCCTTTTCTTCCCATTGGCTGAGTCACACTGGAACTTTTATTTGCATTTTGCTGCGTCAGTGTGACAAGAAGGCATGCAACATGATTCTTATCATTTACATTTATGTATGCTTTTAGCCTTTATCTTTCAGCCTTTATGATTTGCAAGTCTACTTGCCAAATATATATGTTTTTCTGATCTCGGCCCGATATAGGACCCTAAGTTATTTATTTTTGCAATAATGCGTTTTCTTCTTCACCTATTGCTCATGGTGATATAGCTAAGTCAGGTTATGCAGTTTAATTTCGTACTTTTCACTCATTTCACGAAATCAACTGTTATGGTACGAATTAATTAGTCTTATCAGAGGATAATAACAAATCAAGCTTAGATGTTAGATTGCACAAAGAAAAGATTTTTAACCAGTCACTAATTTAAGGTTAAGCCTGAATTGTACCAATGAACATCCATGAGTTTACCACACATTTGCTTGCATTCTCGAAACAGGGAGATGGACAGGAGAAGATCAGAAGCATGTTTATATACAAACATGAATGGCCCCTTTCTTTGGTCCCAATGCCCTCTAACACCCCCGTCACACTGGTACATTGCTAACAGCAGAAGATTAACAGCGTTGACTGACATTCCTTTCTGGGAGAGTCGGCTGCCTTAGGGTTTGGGGGGGTGAAGCTGAATGGGTTGAATGTTTATGAAGGCCTGTTCGGGGCGAGCAAGGTGAGGTGAGAGTGGCCGTGTAGATACCTTAGTGAAGCCCCCTTCGGACTCTCATGGAGGAAAACTTACAATGAGTCTGTGTAATTACGTTATATCTGAAATTAGCTACATCAACAGCGCTGGGTAGTTTGCAAATCATACAGACTGTTTACACGGTAATAAAACTCTTACATATATGTAAATGAATGTGGGTGAGTATGAGTGGATCAGCAGCTGTTTAAAAATACTTGACCCACAACTTGATACAAATTCTTAACTGCCAACATAAATCTCCAAAACCCTTAAAATGGCAACCTGTTCATAGTAATATCCTGAATAATGAGGGAGTCTTGTACTATTCATCAGTTCTTTAAATGTTGATTGTTTATGTAATTTCCTGCATCAATTAGCTTCAAATTTTGAAAATTCTTATGGTATTCTTCCCCTTCATATGGCAGCCAGATTAGATTTTTTTAAATATATATTTTCTTTCCTGCATTCCTTCTTATTCTTCCTGGTGAGTCACTGTGACAAATTATTTTTTGGCAGTGGGTCGTTAGAGTGTTGGTTTTAGTTCAATTGGTTTTGATTTATAACAGGCATGAAATGTGATTGGTGGCTTGTTCCCAGTCATTTATATTGTTTTTATTAGAGCCAGTGTTGCCTCTGAAGGTTTTATGGGTTTACTGTGGCACGTGAAGATTCCTCCACTCCTCAGCAGTGTGTCGGACAGTATGTCCCTACAGCTTGGCAAGTCTGATCCTGTGAGGTCAAGACCTTAGTCGTTCCTCTTCCCTGCACTTCCTGCAGATCTTTCAGCTCCTTTTCACCTCCTTGCAGATCTACTGGCCAGCCCCGGTGGACTGGAGAGAGGAGTGCAACTGGGCAGGGAAGGATATTAACGTGAGTACCTACCTGCAGATTTACAGCCCAGACTCTGTGCTGACATGCTTGACCATGCAACTCCCTGTTCTTTTACTGAGCATCTGCCTGTCACTGTCTGAAAGCAGCCAAAATGAGTAGCTGTAGGCTAACCCTCCTAGATCTACACTCCCTACTGCTGATTCATATCAGTGGTTTTTCCCTCCCCTCTTGTTCGAGTGAATCTGGGCACAGCCAAGACTAGAGCTGAGTTCCCCATGTCCCTAGCTGTTGTCCTGCCTTGCACGACACAGACGGTTTCCAGGGCCAAGAAGACCACCCACTCAGAGTTGAGTGCCTTTGATTTTGAGGGTACGGTCCCTCCCAGGTAGCTGAGTGACTGGTGGGCTTTAACTCTCTGTGTGCAACCATGTATGTCCGGGGGGCCGGACTGGAATCAAGGATAGGGGGAACGGTCTGAGATGCGATGCGCGAACACACACACACATACACACACACACACACACACACACACACTAGCTCCTCATCAACCAGGCTGTACAGCTGGGGAAGGCACACAACGGCCGCCATTCATCATGAAGCTTTGCTTCCTGTTTCACCTGAGAATCTGTATCATGTGTATGTAGGCATGGCGGGGCTCACACAGTATTGTACATCTGGACTGGAAGGTTTCAGAGGTTTCGAGGGCTGGGACTCCTCTGCAGGATGTTACTCCAAGCCAGCTGCAGCAACAGAAAGGAACTGTTGTTTTTTGAGCTGCCCCTCTTCGAATGAGACTGTATCCCAGCATGAGATCATAACTGTCAGTTTGTAAGTTACGATCTGTTTGTTTTCACATATACATACACAATTGAAACATTATCACTTTCAGTTTCCTGGGCCTCTACTGTGGTTTGTTTGGCCTTTCTACGTTATTAAGCTAGCATCTGTGAGCAGAGAGTGGCAGTTTCAAAGGCAAATTGTTGTCTGGATCTGCTGCTAGAGATGAATGCTGCTGCCAATGACCGTGTTCCCACTGCCTCACCTCTAGCCATAAGAGTCAGCAGCTCTGGAACTTGATCCAGGCTTTTAGTCACCTCATGTGGGACGCGGCCCCAGCGGACAACAGTAGTCAGTCAGAGAGTCTAGTGTGCTCTTATATCAGAATCAATTAGCTGCTCCCACATGGACATTAAGGCTCATTAGAGGCTGACCAGGGGTCGCATGGCGCAGATGTTCTCCTAAAGACTCAGAGCCCCAACCAGAGCGAAAAAAAATTCCACTGGAAGCCTCACAGCCTAGGTGGCACCACCGGCACCGTGACTAAGCTGACCTCCAAGAGTCTCAGATGGTCTCTGGAGGAGGTGACAGCTTGGTCCCCCCCGCTGTACAGCGACAAAAGCCTCCCTCTTGTGGTAACCTGATCAGGTTATTTTATAGCGTGCTCTGAAAAGACTGGGCATGTCTAATTCCTCCCGGAGCCTCTTGTGTACAGAGTGACAGGTCCCCTGAGTGCGCTGTGCCAGCGAGGCCCTGGAGAGGTGGTCCGGTGGGATGTGTCGTGGGATGTGTCGTGGGATGTGATGTGCTTTGGCCGCGTGGTATTATGCTGCCAGGACCCTCCTGTCCAGGGTTCGATTTTGGGTTTAATAGGCGGCACAGAGCTGCCTGGTGCCGCGTGCCCCCCCACTGGGGTTGTTGCACCACCCCCCGGCACACAGACAGGGCCCCCTCCTGACCTACCTGCCCCCC
>JAABNX020000119.1:14835422-14859682 GCA_015163995.2 Mormyrus lacerda | reverse complement strand
CCCACACACATCTCTAGACAGTGATATACAACCTTGACACACACCAGGGCATAACAGTGCCCCCCCTCAACGGGTAGAACCTGACAGTTCATGTTTATGTCACAAAAACAGAACTCCTCTGTAGGTCCTGCAGGGTTGTCCCCAAAGTGTCCCCAGAATTTCTTCTTACAGTTATACCCGTATATCCATCTGCATATGTTTATACCTCTTTATTTCTGTACAGAAAACTAATGTACACACATCCTGTATGGCCACAACCCTGGCCAGCTGACTGTGAGGTCCAGGAGCCTCTTCAAAATGTTTCCTTTAACACCCCCTTTTTACACACACACACACACACGCACACACAGAGCCACAAGCCCCTTCCTCTACAGAGTGAAATGACCCATCTCTTGACCATAATTGTTGCATTCATTGGCGTGCCAATGGGATGGGCCACCTATAAATTGCATTGTGCTGTGGTGTGTTGCAGTGAAACAGGCAATACAACCCATAATGTCTGTGTCCCACCACGCCCTACAGTCACATTCAATCCAACAAGTCAGGCTTTATTCCTCAATAAATTAATGTTATATCTTACAAAAATGGCAGGGAAATTTGTTAGATGCCGTAGCTATATTTTCAAACAAAAGACTAAAGAAGATCAAATAACATGATGATGATTATTATTAGTAGTAGTAGTATTATTGGTTCTGCACTTATTATATAATTATACATTATTTTAAACATTGTATTAAAGGAAGAATAGGAAATCCTGAGGCTTTCTGCCCTTAGTGTGTGGGAACAGATTACATTCACATGCAAATTACACGGGATAACTATATCAATAGCGTAAATGGAAGCCAAGCTTCTTTGTGTGGGAGAGTGGAGAGCTAAGGATACTGTAGTGGAATTTATACTGTGACAAAGGCAGGATGAACATCCCGAGTGTGTGTGTGTGTCTATACAGAGTTTATATGCTTTAGTGGAATGAAAACCTGCAGCCCACAAATGCCAGAACTAAAGACCTAGGATCTACTGTGAGGGGTAATATAATGAGGTGTCTGGACTGCTGGAAAGTTACTATGTATGCAAACCCATGTCAAGGTGATGCAGAAGGAACTATTATAGATGTGACACATTTAGATTATGGAAATGCTATTCTGTGAGCTAACTAGAATTAGAAGATGATACACTGTGAGCTGATTAGACTGTGAGGGACATGGCTTAAGCAGTTATTTTGAGGTAGGACTCACTGAGTTATGGTTTAAGGCTGATAAAATTCTCACTTTTTTCAAAGCCTTCATTAATAAATATCTGGACTCAGTACCAGTGGAAGCCCAAGTGGTAATGTAGACAAGCTTCACTGCCGCCCCACCAGCTAGGTTCACTTAGTCTTGGTCTACATGCTCCTCACACCAGGTGGGCGGCTTTGGTGCTGGTGGTTCGCTAAGTTGACGACCCCTCAGAAGACTGCACCGTAGGTGGCCACCTCTATTGCCCAGGGTTGACGGGCCCTTTCTGAACTAGTAAAGAAATGTTTTTGCTAGGAGTTACTGTTGAGACACAGTACAGTTAGCACTGGTTCACCTCTGAATGAGTCCAGCATCCCCAGAACCACAGCCTGCATGTGGTCTTTCAGAGAGCATTAAATTAATGGGATAATACAAATCTACCCATCCATCTCACCCCCTTGGAAGACCCTTGGCATTGTTACAGGCACAGTCATTGAAAAGGCACAGGGAAAAAGGCTGATCTTTGACACATGGCTTTGAGCGGTGCCTCTCTTTACGAGCCCTTTTGTCGTCTTCTTCTTCTACTTACCTCCTTTGTTGAGGCTAATGCTTCAAAGGGTCTGATTCTGACAGCAGCTTCATTCTGTTTAACCCTCCCATGCCCCCTCTCTAAATGAAAGTCAGAATGCCAACACAACAGAGACCCTTCATAGGGTCAAGGGGAGGTGGGCAGCGGGTACCTCCAACCCCCCCCTCCCCCCTCGAACAAATATGGTCAGTTTGTCAACGGCTTAATTGGCATGTAGATGAATCCTCCCATTAGCTTTCAAAGAGACGTGCTGAGTGGGGGTCCTTTGTTCTCAGGATAAGCTTTGTGTGTCTGAGGTAATGAGGTGGAACCTACAGTGGCCAAGAGTGGCCAATGACACCAAAAGAGACAACAGAGGGTGTGGTCCGGAAAAGCAACAGCGGGGCTTCCGAGGAGGCCTGCAGGGACTACCCAGGGGGGGCCGTGATTTAGCCTGTCACAAAGGACTAATTTACTGCCTACGGGAACAGCTGGGCAGTCAGACACACGTTTTGAATGATTGTTGTCCATGGAGAGGAGCAGGAATTGGACAGATGAACAAACAGACAGAGACAGACAGACAAGCCAATGTATTCGAAGGGTATATGTGAGCCTTTTTGAGCTCACTGTCCAGGAGTCTTGACACGGAGGACTCCCCCACTCCAGATACCTCACAAAGTGAAACCCGATCCACTTCAGACAGATGCTAGCACATAGTAGCTGGTTTCTCTGGTAATTCCAGACGCTATAACAAATTACCCTCTTCAGAGGGGTGGGGGTTTAGTGCAGGAGTTTGGCAAAGCGTTATAATTATAGTATAAGAGCTGGCAACAGCTGGTGGAAGCTGAGCCACACCTCTCTAACATCTTCATACTGTTGGTATCTTGAGGAGAAAGAGTAGGGGCATGTTTACTCTGTGTTCATTATGTCTAGACAATGGCTCCTCTTCCTTACATCATTTGTGTGACTTTTTGTCATGCCCTTTCTATCAATTATTAACATAAATGTCATTGTGCCAGTGGTGCCCACTCCCGTCTTTGAGGAGTGGAATGTGTACAGGTGAGTCAGACACTGTTTGCACCAGTATGTCAAATCATGCTCTTTTATCTTCTCCAGAAGATACTGTGCTCTATACTGGACAGCACTTGCTAAAAATATCCCATGGGTGTCTGCAGTACTGGTTATTCTTTAAGTCTGAATTTCAGAGGAAGTTAATCATCTTGTTCTCGGTGTTGACAAAGTTGGGAGTGTTTTGTGTTGCCAAGGTTCTTCACTGGGATTTTGCTTGTAACCCTCCCTCCCTGTCCCAGAAAAAAAACCATTGCCCCTGCTGGGTGATGTGTACATTTCCATAAATAACTACCGACTCACGCTAAGTCCCATGTTCTGCTGTTCTTGTGCCCCGCAGGTGGACTGTGTGAACTATGTGAAGCTTCTACATCACTACAATCGTACCCACCTCTACGCCTGTGGCACTGGTGCCTTCCATCCCACCTGCGCCTTCGTGGAGGTCGGGCAGAAGATGGAGGTGAGTGAGTGCTCCACTCATCAAGCTGTACCTAATTTTGCCACCCTGGTAGTTACTTGTCATCCGTGTCATCTGACTTTTGTGATGTCAGGAACCAAATCGATGTGCCTGACGATTCAGAGAAAGTTTGTCTCAATTAAAGGGATTTCATTTCTGCACAAAACTACATAGATCATGATAATCACTTAACAGTATTTCTCCCTGAAGACTTTTTCTTGAAACTCCAATTATGACCACCCAAGGCTGACTTTGACTTCCATGGTTCACAAACTGGCACAGTGGCTTAGTGGGTCATACTGTAGCCAAAATTGGCAATGAACACACTAAATGGATGACGTTTATTGAACTCTGGTGAGAGTGAACAACACACACTAGAAGCAGCAATAATAGGCAAAAACTTTTATATTGTAATATGATATTCGACGTGTAATGATGTCCCAGATTAGTGCCTTGAAAAATTATTACTTGATGATTTTGATTTTCTCATGTGTTCCTTGTCTTGATCAGTGCCGATGTGCTCCAGGGCTCTGGTAGCTGTACTAATATTCTAATAGTAGATAATGCTAGTGATAATCTAATTGGGTCAGAGCAGTTTATAAAAATAAAAAATTGGAAGACATGAATGTCAGCTAGTCAACATTGTTAACTATGAACGTGAACTAGTTCATTTTAATCTGCGTCAAATGAACGCTGAGCAAGTCCTTGTTACGTGTGCACTTACACAATATTGTGAGTTCTCCCTGTATTTATTCAGGTTTCCACTAACAGCCCAGAAACATGCAGTTAGACTAATTTGTGTCTTTAAATGACCCATAGGGTGTGATTGTGTGCCCTGCAATGAACTGGTATAGCATCCAGGGTATCCCCTGTCTCATGGCCTGTGTTTACACCTTAACTCTGTAATGATGAGTGGTTTCGCAAAATCAACAGATGGTCAAAAACATAAGCTCTGTGTTCTGACGCACTTTATAGATTTCTGTACTGATTCAACAGACTTTAAGAGAATTTCTTTTTTTCAGAGTATTAAAAAAGTTGAAGAGTTTTGTTTTCATGAATGCTCCCATTTAAACATATATTAAAGGTAGATCAAAGACGTACATCAATAGAAGAGCTTCATACAGCCAGTCCCTGCTGAAATACTTCATTGTGCCTTTAGATAGCCTAGCTGTGCTGAGCTTGTTGTGTTTTGGGCTAAATGCTCCATCCTTTTTTTTTTTACACCATTTCTCTAAATTCTTTTCTTCTTCTTGCCTCTTCATCATCCCAGGAAGTTGTCTTTAGGATAAACCCATCCTTGATGGAGGACGGGAAAGGCAAGAGTCCCTACGATCCCCGGCATGCTGCAGCCTCTGTCATGATAGGTAAGACTGGTCTGTCAGATTGAAATTTAGTCAAGCGCTTCCCCTAGTGGGCATTTGTGGTAACTGCACTGTCTTCAATTAAACATAAACATCGTCCCGCTTCCCAGGAGAAGAGCTGTATTCAGGGGTGGCTACTGACCTGATGGGCCGAGATTTCACCATATTCCGGAGTCTTGGTCGGCGTCCATCCATCCGCACTGAGCAGCATGACTCCCGCTGGCTTAATGGTGATTGTATATTTTTTTCCTATTATTTATGTTGTTTTTCTGTTAGGTTGTCTACTCATTTACACTGATTTATGAATGCTTTCTACTAGAGAATAAGTAAATAAAATTGTTAAATAGAATGTAAATATCATTTGAGCCTTCAGTATTAGGATTAGCTAAATTCCTTAATGTAGAAGATGGTAAATTCTGAGAGTTAGGTTATTGTTGCATTGTCATTACTCCATAGATAAGCCTATAGTTTCTGTTCTTTGAAAGAATATTGTTGACATTGTTACTGCAAGAATACATCTGATCCAATAATTTTGCCTCTTGTTGTCTGTTTGTCCCAGAACCGAAGTTTATTTCTTCATTCTGGGTGCCGGAGAGCGAGAATCCAGATGATGATAAGATCTTCTTCTTCTTCCGGGAGACAGCAGTGGAGGCCCAGGGCTTGGGCAAGGCCACCTACTCCCGGATAGGCCAACTCTGTAGGGTGAGGGGCCGCTGATCATCACATGCTTTACATCGGTAGGTCCAGAGAAAAACAAACACAACGTGTCATGGACCAGATGTAGACAATAGTACAACTTCTTCTGTAGAACGACATGGGGGGTCAGCGCAGTCTGGTGAATAAATGGACGACGTTCCTGAAGACCAGACTCGTCTGCTCGGTGCCAGGGTCTGACGGCAGTGATACCTACTTCGATGAACTTCGTAAGTCAGAGTGACGACTGAAACATACCATAACCATCTTGGGCTTGTTGGCTCCACTGAGCATAAGGCCCTGATTTTTCCACAACTTGTGGTATAAACAAGACCCTTGTAAACAAAAAGAGGAGTCTGCTGGCTTGTTTTCCTGTTTCGCCCATTGACCTATGACCTGTGACCTGTTTCCCTTTCAGGAGACGTGTTTCTGCTGCAGACCAGGGACAGGAAGAATCCACTGGTCTACACTGTTTTCTCAACTTCCAGGTCAGAGGTCGCAGGAATGTGACGAAATGCAGTGACATAAGTGGGAGAGCAGGCCTTTGTGTGCATTACCTCTGTTTATGTTTTCTAGCACATTGGTTCAGGATGGCCTGCTGGATATTTCATTAAAGTGCTACATACATGTACCTGTGCCTGGATATGACTGGGTGGCTCTGTTCTAAATGTATATAACCCTATGCATTGAAGTCACATGCTTGTGCTACATAATGTTTTGCAGTAGCGTCTTCAAGGGCTCTGCTGTTTGCCTCTACACCATGAATGACATCCGAAGGGCTTTCCTGGGACCCTTTGCCCACAAAGAAGGTCCCAACTATCAGTGGATACCCTATCAAGGAAAAGTGCCCTACCCACGGCCTGGCATGGTAAGAACGTTCACCACGAAAATACCAACAGCACTTCTGAATTTTTAGCTGTGAAAGAACATAGTTCAAGTTTGAGTAAAATTATGAAATTATGAAGATCATTCACTTCTTTGCAATGCAGTAATTCTTGGCCTAGGGTTTGAAAGCAATATAAAGTTGTTTTGTCATGCTCTCTGGCAACCATGTTCTGGTACGTCTGCCCTACAGTGTCCCAGCAAGACGTTTGGCAGTTTCGAGTCCACGAAGGGTTTCCCGGACGTCGTGATCCAATTCGCGCGGCACCACCCGCTGATGTTCAACCCGGTGTACCCACTGAAGGGCAGGCCCGTCTTCCTGCGCACCAACATGGACTACAGCTTCACCCAGATTGCTGTGGATAGAGTGACTGCAGCCGACGGCCAGTACGATGTCATGTTCATAGGCACAGGTAACCCCCCCCCAGGACAAATAAACTGCATTGACAGAACACATGTGTGCTGTTTTTACCTTAATGAGGGTAACTCATGGAGGGGCTGTGTGTGGTGTGCTCTGCAGATGTGGGGACAGTCTTGAAGGTGATCTCTGTTCCTAAGGAGAACTGGGAAAACATGGAGGAACTACTACTTGAGGAGCTGCAGGTATTCAAGGTGAGATGAGGTCTGTGTGTACACTTGTCTGTGCCTTTTTGTCCACACAGTTCTGATCTGTTTTCCTGTTCCTTGCAGGATTCAGCACCAGTAATTAACATGCAGATATCTTCAAAGCGGGTAACTGTACCTATATTTTCATTAACTCCAGAGAACATTAAACAGAACATAAACTTCCATAACAAGGAAAAGTGACACCTGAGTAATTTTAAGAATGAGAGTGGCACTTCTACAGTTTTGTTAATAATTCCTCTCTGTGAAACTCAGAGCCTGCTTTGTGACCCCACACATTGACTGGGTTGTACTGAACTTAGTAGTCCTCTGTTTTCTTGCTAGAGCGCCTGCCTCTTTCTCACAGCACTGTTAGATCTCTAACACTCTGTCTGATTGGCCGAACAGCAACAGCTCTATTTGGGCTCAGAGACGGGGTTAGCTCAGGTGCCCCTGCATCGCTGCAGCATGTACGGCAAGGCCTGTGCTGAGTGCTGCCTGGCCCGGGACCCCTACTGCGCCTGGGATGGTACCTCCTGCACCCGCTACCTCCCCAACACGAAGCGGTATGCTGCCTGGTTTTCTGTACAACCTTCTGACCCAATTAATTTTTTATGAAGTTTTATTTCAATTTTACTCATTGATTTGTTTTGGTTTTTTTTTTGTGAACTTAATGTGGTCTGCTCATACAGGCGATATCGTCGTCAGGATGTGAGGAATGGGGATCCTAACACTCTGTGTTCTGGAGGTGAGGTCTCCACCACTAGGGGCATTGGTATGGCATCTAACCATGACGTGTGGTAGCTTGACATCTTTGCAAAGCCTGCGCTTTGGCCTACATGTCCTCTCTCAGCTTAATGAAGGTCAAATGAAGCTTCATGAACCATTTGCAGTATTTTTTGATCCCACTTGATGGTGCTCTTGGTTTTTTTGGGGGGTATGCTTTGAGCCTTTTTTTAAAACCATCTAGCACCATCTAGTGGGTTCATAAAATACAGCAAATGGTTCATGAAGCTTCATTTGGCCTTTGCTGTCGCCAACACAATACTCCATTTGTGTCTTTTTTAGTAGGAACAAATTAATTGATACAATGGAGTCCAATATATTCGTTAAATACATTTTGATGGGAACCATGCTTCAGTTCATGGAGAAGTGGTGTTGATCCTCCTTGTCCCAATCAGCCAGTCATTGAGACTGGTAATGAAGGATGTGAGCTAATATCCCTGTTTTTCCCACTTAAAGAAGGACTTTCTGTAGCCTGCATGTAACATAAATTTGTAATAGACTTGGGAGGTTTGGCTTATAATTCAGAGTGCATTCTGGGAAATATGTCATCAGAATTTTTGGCCACTAGTCTAGCTCATTAAACAACATGCTGCTCTGAAAGAGAATCTGCTCTCCATAGACTACCATAAGCATCGAGTGGCTCAGAGGAAGCTTTATGGAGTGGAAGGCAGCAGCACATTCCTGGAGTGCATTCCCAAGTCCCTGCAAGCCCGAGTCTCCTGGACCTACAAGAAACTGGCAGACAGTCCCATAGAAGAGGTGAGCAGGTTGATAAGTCATTTATCATCTGATATTCTTTCAAGAAGTAGACCTCATGCAGCGTTGATGCCTTTTTATAAAGATAGTCTTATGTGTGTTTTCAGCTACATTTAGATGACCGCGTGCTGCAAACAGACCGAGGCCTCCTGATCCGCACCATTTTGCAGCATGATGGGGGTGTTTACCAGTGCCATGCCATGGAGCATGGCTTTAGCCAGACCCTGCTGGGCATCACGTTGGATGTGGTGCCCTCGTCTTCCTCCACTTCACTGCCTCCGTTACTTGACCCATTTAGCAACCTGGATGCACCCAGCAATGGCCACTCAGTCAGCCAGAAGATGTGGTACCGGGACTTCATGCAGCTGGTGGACCATCCAAATCTCAGTACGGTGGACCAGATCTGTGAGCAGGTGTGGATGCGCAAAAACAGGCAGATGAGCAAGATTCACATCTCCACGGGAGCTGCCCCCAGCAAACCAGTGGTACACTCCAGTGCTGCTCGGGTATCACCGAACAAGTGGAAGCACCTTCAAGAGACCCGCAAGGGCCGGAACCGCAGAACCCATGAGACCAAGTTTTCACTCCGGGCTCCACGGAGTGTTCTGGAATGGTGAAGGAGAAACAAAGAGATCGAGTGGGACAATGAGCGAAAAGTGTGTAAGAGAGAGGGACTCGCAGAGGTGGTCACACACTGAATCTCCTTGTATGTATATTTATCTTCCAGCTGTCCCCCCCAACACCTGCTGACACTCTCCTAACCCTGCCCCTTTTTAGTCCCCTTTGAAAACCACACAGATGCCTTGTCCCCTTGAATCCCTCTGAAGACTGTTTGCTCTTCAATCCTATGCATGGTGTGCTAGACAGACTGTGCACCTCCCAACTCTACACAACCCAGGCAGGTGGATTTACCACTTTAAAGGCTTCTAACTGGAAATACACTTTCTGAGATACTCATTTGTGTATGTACACACTCAACAGCTCAAACCCTCAGCCTCTGTGGCCCGACCGTGATGTCATCGTCAACCTCTAAATGGACACGATCGTGAGCTTAATAGAAATGCATGTTTTCACCAAGTGAAAAAGGGGGTTGACATCATAACGAAATCAGAAGATTTGATTGAAGATTCAAGGACACATTTCATTTGAAAGACGACTAACCGCTGCACACAGACACAGATGCAAGTACACCAAAATGTAAACAGCTGCAAATGTTTCTGGCAAAAATGTAGATAAGGGTCATTTCTCATAACCCAACTTGGTACATGGACTATATCGGGAAATGTCTATATGTTCTGGACATACAGGCGTCTCTGTGTGTATGTGTATTTTATTATATTTTATATAGGGTTTTTTTGGAAGACAAGCAATACCACTATTGTGATTCTTGTGAGAGCAGCATTACAATGATGGATCCTTTTTAAAGAAGCGCAGGACGGACTAATAATAAATCTTAATCGTTTCAATATGAAACTTATTTTAAAAATTCTTAATATCAACTAAAAATGGGGGCAATGTGTCAAACTGCATATTGTATGTGGTAATGGGAACACTTTTAAAATTTCCTTTCGGTAACGTATATGATATGTGATTATGTTCCTTCGGGTTTGACTGGAGTATGAACAGAACAGGTGTGTGAACTCAAGGATATATCTGCTCCATCCTCTCTGCCTGCACCACTTTTGTTCATATAGCTCCTGCTCCCTCGGTTCATGTTACTGGTCCTCTTTTCCTGTTTGTTTTGGTGTATGTGTGCATGTGTGCTCAATCATTATAGGTGCACTGCCTTGAACTTACACTAGAGCAATGGAGAACGTCCCTCTTATTTAAAGTCCTCAACAGACCCCATGTGCAGGTGTTACTGATTTGCTGTTCAAATAACTGCTGGCAAAGGCGAAACACTCCATATTTTATCGGATTTTATCGGACAGTTTTGACTGACAGCGAGTCTCATAGGCTCTGTTTTATCTCATGACAAATATCTTTATAGTTTTGCGTAGCCACACTACCATTCACCTACCTACTAGATATATGGGCAGAGAGTCAAAAAAAGGTGAAGTCCTTTTTTCCCATTTTCTGTTGCGTTCTGTCAGCGTTGTTAATTGTCTTTGGCTTAGTAGGGCAGTACAGTGCAAACACGTTCTTTAAAAATAAAAATAATGACATGCCTTGAAACTATTTAAGCCTATTGTTGATGGCATATTTAAAGGAACCAAATGCTACTTTTCGTGTTGGAAGCGAAATGAAAAGGCAGAACTTTCATTACGCCGCTCTTTTCTGCCTAATTACCTTCTGAGGTTTCCTCGCATGCTGCACTTGTCCTGCTGTCTTAAATACCCTCTTGTTTTTACGTTCTCCGTCATGCTGAGAGATACTATGCACATACGGGGTACTACTGAGGGACGTTCTATTCATGCGTGGAAAGTTTGAGAACAGCTCCATCTAGTGTTCACCATCAGCAGGGCGGCGTCACTGTCTGTAGTACACTGTAAATGTTTGTTCTGTGATTAGGGGGAGCAGGTTTGTAAAAACTGTAGTTTTTCTCTCTTAAAGCTGAATCTGAGTGTGTCCTTTGATGTATGGAAAACTGTTTCCTATTTATACTTGCGTTGTAATGTTGTAATTTACTTTAAAATAGACTAAAGCATTTAATGGGCCGTTTTCTCTTGGGCTTAGGCATTGCTGACAGATATTTTTGGCCAAGCATGGAGTAAAGACTTGTAAAAAACAGTACAACTCTTAAAATATATTTATGTGAAAAGCTAATACATCATGATGGATTGTCTAAAGTAGACTTACATTTGTACTCTAAGCTTTCTTCTAGATGGGAAATAAAGGTGCGATCGTACGTATTAAAGTTCAGATTTCATGTCTTGTGGCTGAAATGACAGTTGCATTTCAGTATTTCATGTCTTGGGGCTGAAATGACAGTTGCATTTCAATATTTCAGTACTTGGGGCTGAAATGACAGTTGCATTTCAGTATTTCAGTACTTGGAGCCGAAATTGCAGTTGATTTTCAGTATTTCAATACGTGGTGCTGAGACTGAGGAACCTGCAGAGAACAGGTGAGAAAACAGAAGCTGCGCTGCCTTGAATGCAGCCCTACCATTCGCAATGATGTTCTCCCAGTAATCAAATGTCATCCTCCTCCATTCTGTCTAATCTAGTGTTTCCCAGTCCAGTTCTCAGGGACCCACAGACAGTCCACATTTTTCTGTCTACTGGCGGCTGGCAGAGAGCAAAAATGTGAACTGTCTGGCGGAAAAGTCGGAGGGAGCAAAATCTGGACCAGCTGTGGGTCCATGAGGATCAGGTTGGGAAACACTAGTCTAGTCATTCATCATCATCATCATCATCATCTCTGTATGCAATTAGAAGGACAGTTCTCCATGTCATATATGGACAATGACTGCTGATTTCTGAGATATCTGGAGTGGTGATACAGAAAAAAAGGGAGATCTTTGTTTAGAAAGATCAAAATTGATATGCCAAAGCTCACTAGGGACACAGTAATACATCCTAAACATGGATTGTTGTGGCAGACTAAGATGTATTTCATTAACACAATAAAAATGTTACCTCATCCCTCTGCTCTTGTGTCATAGAAATTTATCATTTTCATGTGTTATTGCCTTAATCGTGGTTTCAGGTGCAGTTCTTAAAGTAAATTTATTGACGGTAGTAGTCAGTGCCGATTAACCTATTAGGCGATAAAAGCAGCTGAATACAGAGGCATCGTTTGAAGAAGCACGAACTTAGCAAGTCATTAGCACTTTGTCTCCTGTAGTGTGCTGGTGCTGCACATTGGAAGGAGGTCATCGGTGGTGAAGCTCGTTTAGGACCTCCACCTGGAGTTCAAATGGCGCCAAAAAATATACAGTGGTGGGAAAAATTAAGAGACCACAGCACCATTTTTTGTTTCACTCATTTCTCAATTATGAGAATTATTATTTTATTCTTTTTGCAAACTGCAGCCTGGTTCTTTTCTGTTTCTCATTAACGAAGGACTCCTTGCTTTATGAGACCTCAGTCCTGCTTCAGTCCTGCTTCTAGGAGCCTGATACAAACTGTCCTAGCAGTTCACTTAATCTTTCCCATTCGTTTTGAAGGTCGCTTGATGTCATCCTATGATCCGTGAGAAACTGTCGGATAAGGTAACGGTCATATCCAAGTCACTTCTGCCCTTTACTTGGCTGGTTTCTGATCGTTCCCAGTGTCTCTGGCTTCACCTTTTTCTTATGTACTGCCGCTTAGAAATGTTGAACCTGGAAGCATCCTGCTGCTCAGCGTGGCCTTCTGCCAGCAGAACCACGACTATACCAAGATTTAAAAATGTAGATTTGTTTAGAATTATAGAGTGGTCTCTTAATTATTTCCGCACTGTAGTTGTAATACTGCTGGGCGGAACATTTCATGCCACTAGCAGCTGTAATACTGCTAGTGACATGAAATGACACATTTTGAACAGAAGAGGGTGCAAATGTGCTTCAGTAGAGACAAAGTCTTACAGGTTCGGTTGAAGTGAAAGGACATGCAACTGAACTACCACAGTAGTAAAGGGGACATCCTTTCCACGTCTCTGGCTGCTTGTTATTCACAAGCCTTCAGCTTTACATCATGTCCCTATAGTCTCATCAGTCTTAGGACACCTAATGATACTGCTGCCACATTGTCTTCTAATGGAAGAACCCCCCACATCACACCTCATTTCATGTCCTTAGAATGTCGCCGTTCATGTAGCAAAGGAATGGCAGGGGGCCTAAGGTGGTCCCTCGAAAACAGAGCAGCCATTGTTATGACTCACTATGTCTTGCCCCCAGCCCAGTCAGTTGTATACCTGCACAACCACTTATTGCAGTAATATTAAACTACGAGTATAATTACTCAGCCTTGCAACCAATTAGGGCTGCCCCCTCACCCCTATGCTCTCAAACAGCCTACCCCACTGGGCCTAATAACCAAACTGGGGAGTTTTGTGGCAATGGGGCCATGAGGTCCTGGGACCCTCTACCCTAATTGGGTCATTTCCTGAAATGCATTCTGTAGTGGGAACAGCTATTTCAAAAGACAGGTACCTCACAACCTTTGTGAGATGTTTTTCTTGAGATGTTTATGTAACATAGAGGGAAGAAATGCTGTATAGTATGGGAAAAAGGCACAGAACACTCTTTGAGTACATAAGGAAAAGAATATACAGTGTGGAAAAAATTAAGAGACCACTCTTAATCTCACTCATTTCTCAAGTTATGGGTGTGTGTATGGGAATAATATATTTTTTATTGAAAACTGCAGGAACAGTTTACACCTTTACACCTGCGCTTAATGTTTCCAATTCCTTTCGAAGGTCACTTGATGTCGTCTTTCGATTCATGAGAAACTATCGGAAAAGTTAACGGTCATCTCTAGCATTAGAATGTTGCCTCCGTTCTTTACCTGGCTGATTTCTGGTCATTCAAAGTGTTTCCTGCTTCATCTTATTCTTGTGTACTTTTTAACCTGAAAGCAACTTTCTGCTCAGTGTAGCCTTCTGCCAGCAGAACCAGGATTAAACTAAACTTAATTTATTAAACTAAACAGAGTAGTCTCTTTTTTTCTGTGGCTGTATAGGGAAATATCCATTCCTGATTCCTTAAACAGAGTACATAAGGAAAAAATAATGAAAGGTGCATATCAGAAGGGGTTACCTTCTGTTTGTAAAATCAGCTGAATTAGTTTAGAGACTACTATAGCTCTAGCTAGCTTAATGCTGTTTCCATCTGAACTGGTTCCCAAGGAGTTTCTTGCTGTGGCCAACTATGCCTGAGTCTGTCAGAGTGTCAGAGTCCTCCCCTGGGTTTCTCTTGTTCACACCTTGATGGATTTTCACTGGGATTTTATACTTACACCCTTAACAGCAGCAAGGAATAGTTTTTGTGGCCTTTTCTACGCTTGATATAATACAGCTCTTCAACCTTTCAAACAAGGGTGCCCTTAGTAAGGAATTCAAATCAAAGCCACATCTCATAAACTCAAAACTAATATAAAGACATATACAAGAAAGCCAGTAAACTGAGTAATGAATGCATAACAGTCTCAGTATTATCTTTAAGAGTTTTCTTGAAGTTATATTTTAGTAGGAATTCTTTGTAGAATTCTAGTAGAAATCTTTATAGACAGTTAATTATGACCATATGCTTTTCCTTGATATCTTTTGTTTATTATTAATGCACGTCATCATATGAAGGCTTGAGTTAAACTCCCATCTGATCTTAAACTTCATTAAAAACGTCCAAGACTGTCTGGGCTCTGATGGAGGTGCTTCATCCGCAGCTCATTCTTAACAGGTTATATTCCCCTGCTGCTGAAGCAGGTTGCTCCTGTCAGATGACTCATGTGACCATGACCTTGACCTTCCTGGACCAAAGATCCTCTCTTTCTCCCAAACATCCAGTTGGTGCTATCACTGTTATCACTGTCGAATTGGCTGCCATTCTGTTCAATCACTGAAGTGAAAATGTCCCTGGGAAAAAATTTCCAGATTGCATGGTTACCCAAAGGACATTATGCATGCATGACATTAATTTTCTTTCTTTGAGAAGCTGAGTAATTATTTTGTCATGGTCAGGTGGCCCTCCTGTTCATTATATTGTATGCCCCCTCCCCACTGCCCCAGTTTGGTTGGTCAGGTGGCCCTCCTGTCTATTCAGTTGCGTGCCACTCCCCCCCGCCCCAGTTTGGTTGGTCAGGTGTTCCTCCAGGTAGAAGGTATGTTTCGAAATGTGTTGACGGTACTACAGCAGAAGGTTTCGAGAAAAGTGGCCCGTGGGATTGATGAGTCGCTTTTTATGCGATAATTAGCAGGGATTGTGTGGTATATTTTCCCAGCCTGAACTGCCTATCTGGACAGTGTTTAAGCTGAAGGATGTATGACTCATTTGCGCAGCTTTTTCCCCCTTTTTTTGAGTAATAGATGCTTTCGTTTCTCTTGCATTGCGGAACCCTGTCTCACCGGAACACTGGGGGGTCCTTTCACTCGGAGCTCAGCCCGGGATGCTCTGCCTCTCACCTTCTCCTCCTGTCAAGACCTGTATCCTTTCTAAACAAACAGAGATAGCTTCAGTGATTAATGGTGCTAATTAATTCAAATTACTTAGGACTCTTTTAAGTAATTAACCCTGGAGGTCAAAGAGACTTGTTGATGTAATGGAGACTATATTCCACTTGTAGCCTTTTTGTCTCTGGCACTCCGTCTGCTGACAGATTGCAGGAAGCCCCTCCTGCATGGACGTGGGACTGGCTCACAGGGCAAACAGTTTAGCTGTGCGTGGTCACCGGGCCACGGTAATGCTAGAACCCAAAACAAACAGTCTGTAATGAGGAAAGCCGCAAAGGGAACAATGTGCGGAGTGTGTCTGCCACAAAGCAGGGGGCGGCACCTAGAACACTGTTTGGCAGGAAGATGTCAAACTGCTGAGCTGAAAAGGGCATTTCATTAAGGACTCATGAAAGCATTGTGTGATGTGTATCACCGCTCCTCTGAAAACAATGACTGTTGACTTTGTTAAAAATGCTGTTTGCTCCCTAATGGACATTTACGCTGGATTGTTAATGTGTCTCACTATTTGAAGGGGGGTGGCAGGGGAAATCGGCCGTGGGTGCCTCCGAGCAGCAATGAGAAGGGGATGCACCAAGGGGAGGCTGATGACTGATCGACACTCCCCAGATGGGGGGTTTGCAAGGCCCAGAGCTTTGGGGTCTGTACAGGGTGAAGCTGTAGCGTGTAGGGCTCCTGGGAGATGTGTCCTGTGAGGAATGGGAGGGAAGCAGTGAGCTCCTACGAGAGTTACACAATGGCTGAGTGATAACTACTATTGCATCTTATAGTGGAACTGCCATCTTGGTTTTCGAGTACGTGCCAGTATCCAGCGGAAGCTCTACAGAATGAGTGAATGAATGAATGAATGAACAAATGAATGAATGAACCAATGAATGAATGAATGAAAAGATTAATGAATGATTGAATGGTTAAATTTATGTAGCACTTTTCATGACACTCAAAGCAATTTACAGAAACAATGGGGAGTCACTTCAACTACCATCACTGTGTAGCCCCCACCTAGATGATGCAGCAGCAGCCATTCTGTATGTTAACGACACAGCGGCTAAGGTACTGAAGGGGCAACAGAGTATTCACCAGTTAGATATAGGGGATGATCATAAGGCCAGATTTCACAGGGCCACGGTGGACAATTTTAGCCAGGACAACATGCCCCAGGTTCTTTTATGACGTCAGAGAGTCAGGACTTCATTCGTTTTATTTCTCATTCAAAACAAGGCACCAGTTTTACAGTGCAGTGTTCTTCTCACTGCACTGAAGCATTTGGGATCCCCCAGTAATATGGATTGAATATATGGAGCCAGCCTTTAGCAGAGACATTATTGTTGATCCCAGTTTCATTCATCCCTGTTTGGTTTTCTTTTTCTATTACTTCAAAACAGTAGCTTAACTTGTCATGCATTCATCTTGCATTGGTCAGAGCCTCGCTGGAATAAAAAAATAACAGGTGTAACAATCCTTTTCTCAGTAAACAAAAAAAAAAAACCTGCATGCTGTGTGCTGTCAACATGACTTTGTTTATCTTGCAGACCCAGAAAACTTTCACACACAAGAATTTATAGCAAAGAATGTGGCTATGAGGAAAACTGAGTAAGTAATAATATTATTCATCCTGTTATCGCTATGCTAGGAATCTCTGAGTAAGCCATAACTGTCACACTGCCACCTTATGGCTGGAGGTTACATATGCCCATACAGCACACCCCAGCTGTGCTCTCATCAGTCCTCCTGACAGCATCTGTCCTCGTTGAGATAAGCTCACCTTCTGTCCAACTCAGCCCTCATTAGCTGACAGATTCATCCTTGTTGCCACAGTGTGTGTTCCCAGAACAATGTCGTTGTTACTGTGACTAAATGCATCCTGTAAAAGGGTCGTCTGTCTGTGTGTGTTGGGGAGGGGGGGGGGTAGATTTTGTATTATTACTCTGCATTGGTATAATGTTCTTCTGACCTGTGCCATTTTACAACTTCCTCAAGCTTGTACTGGATGTTGCTGGACTTTTCTTAAGTGGTTCCTCAGATGTCACATCAAAAGCTTCACCTCCAGGTTATGACACACATTGAAGAACATCAGGAGCAATCTGATTAGCCCAGCAGTGGCAAATGAGACATTTCCTCATTTTCCAGAAATTTCCCCAGTTCGTTTTGATTTTCAGCTTATCTAAAACATATTTAAATAATCACCAGTAATACCTTCACTAAAGATTTTCACCCAATAGTATCTACGGATTTGTATGCTTTTTAGATGCTCTTTGCCTGTGAATGACCATACAGCCGAATGCCTTTCTGATGTGTCTAATCAAATGATTGATAAGAACAGCTGAAATGTGTGAATATCTTCACTTGTGTTTGGTTTATCAGGAGGTAAGCGTCCAGGAAAGGTCTTACTGCTTAGAGCCCCCCACCAAACCCCCAGGTAGGAAAACTGCGTGGTTGTCTTGAATGATAAAAAGGCTGAAGGCCAAAGTGCACTTTCATCCTGGGGGATTCCTCAGTCAAAGACTGTCACCTGGATGGGTGCAGGCGCAGCGTGAGCCCTGCTGGGGGCTGCCTATTGCATCACAGAACAAGTGTTATTGTTATACAATGTGAGACAAAAGACTCGAGCAAACAAAAGGGGGCATTAAAGAAAAAGAACAGAGAATAGAAAGTAACTGGATGATGGGGGGATTAAATACAGGAGACTCAGAATCGGGGGCAGTACTTATATACATGGCTAACAAGGGAGCAAACGAGAGGCAGCTGGGAGTGATTAATGTGAGGGAGTTAAGATGATTAACAAGTACGGCTCATTAGGGCCACGCTAGGGAGGAGACGGGGGGGGTCAGATAGGCAGGGCGTGACAGTTATTCTGAATTTCAATTTTTTTATTTTCCTACAAAAGCAAAGTGCTCTGAAACCACAAGTTGATAAGGGGTTTTAATTCATCCTTTGGTGAGCTGTGAAATTCAGGGGGGAAAAAACTGAAACTGAAATACTAGGACAAGTATAAATATTATGTCACTATTTGAGCTACAGGGGGCTGCATGGACTTTACCAAAAATGCAGTTGTAGGCAATAACTTGATTGGGCCAAAAGTAACTACAGGTTGAGATTGACGGCGAGTTTATGAATAGAGGTTACTTCAGGGTTCACCATAAACCTGACTGCAGTTTGCTAATATCACCAGAGAGTGCAGGTTTGACAGTGGGGAAAACTGCAGGCTTCTGGGCAAAGTAAATGCTCTGCTCAAACTCCTAAGGGACAATCAGGTCCAACTGGCCAATTAAGGGAACCGTTTGCAGCCCCCCCATCCCTCGGTGATTAATCTTCATCTGTCACGGGGGGGGGCCCAGTTGCAGGAGAAATATGCACCAGCTTTCTTTGACTGACAAACATGTGCAAGCCCCTCCGTGTCTGAGATTTTCCTCCCTTCACGTTTTGTCGTCCCTTGAAAAATAAAGGTTTGCTTTTTCCAGGGTGCTGGTTTTGAGACGCATCCAGATGGGAAAGATAACAATCAGATTGGCTGTATGTTTTATTATTTGGCTGTTGAAGAGCAAAGAAACAACAAGGCACTCAAAAATTCATTATCTCATTAATATACCGCAGAAGCTGAACTGCATTGTATGTAAGAGTTTTGTTGTGACCTAATTACAATAGAGGGGATCATTCACCTCAACAAAGGCAGCTAGAGATTAATTAATAGTCCATAAAGGCACAAGATTTGCTAGGGGAACATAATGCAGAAAACCCATCACAATTACTGTGTTTGTAAAACCATATATCAACCTTGCATTGCTACAAATTACGAAGCTCTCATTGCAATATTACATTTTTTTTAATTAACCTTTAAAAAATGCAAAAACAAATACATAAATTATAATATGGTCCTTCGGGGGGTAGCATGATTGATCTGCGAGATTTCAAAAGAATTTGGAAAACTGGTTATCTGGTTATCTTTTATAGAATGTCAGATAAATGAGTGAGGGCATTGGTGCAATCTCTGCGGAAAGTAATATACGATGCATCAATCTGCATCTTTGGTGTCCTGCCCCGCTCGTCCTCTCCTCCCGTGTGCCACGTCCCCTCACCTACCCGTGTGGATTCCCCATGTTCACCAGCTGTTTCCTGTTGCTGTCAGTAGTTCAATGTATTTAGTCTGCGCTTCAGTTTGTTTCCCCAGTCTGGTCATTAAGGTTATGTGTGTTCTGAAGTGTGTTACCCCGTGAGTAAAGTCCTACGTTCGTATCCACGGCTTCCTTCTCCTGCTTCCCTGTGCTGGCTGTGACATTTGGTTTTTTATCGTTAGCAGAACGTTCCACCCTTGGCCAACAGGAAACCCTCCATCACTAATGAAAATTTTCATCCCATCAAAACCGGGCTGGCTGAGACAGCTGGGGGAACCTCATTCGAAAAGATGAGACAAAAGTCCAGCTTCTTGCCAATGTCAGGCAGAAAACAATTGTCTCCAATTTAATTTTATAAGATTTGGACAAGAAAAGAAACTACATTTACGACTTTAAATAAAATTTTTAAAACATCAACAGCTTTTCTGCAAGTGCCAATCCGAAGGAGGGAGATCAGTCATAAAAACATTCTTGCATAATGTTTTCATGCACGTGGCTTTACAGCTTTTTTTTTGCTTCTGATGAAATCAGAGTATGCCCACGGGGCCAAAACAACTTGTCTTTCCAAGATCACACCATGTCCATGGAGAATGAAATAACGCCCGTCTCTATGGAGAGGTGCTGGCCCAATGGTGGTACAGTGGCCCCACACTAGGTGTAGGGGCGAGGTGGGGTTGAATAGCTACCATGTTGTGAAATCCTGTCATACTTAGCCTGATGACAGAATCTCAAACACAAGTCCTGTATATAAGAAAGACTGTCATGTCATGTCAGTGAGCTTCTGGCACGACTGTTGTATCAGCACAATGGGGTCCTGGACGAATCTTCTCATCATTGCCAGGGAGGGAGGGGGCAGGGATGACTATGAAGAATCCTGACGGAGCCTAAGGGTCAGAATGAAGAGCCGTTTATGGGATGACGGTTCCACAGAGGCGTTGCCGGTGGGAGACAGTGATGCAGTAAGTGTGCTTCCATCGTAGTGTGTCTTCATTTCTGGTGAATCGTGCCATGCATAGTTTTGGAGACCTTGTAGGAAAACATGGGGCGGGGAGTGGTATGGTTTCTGGAAAATATCAGTATTCACAAACACTGGCTGTGCTTCCAGCTGGCAGTCCTGGAGCTGACACGGTGAGATAATGTGGCTTCCCTGCATTTAGTTCAGCCTGGTCTTGCAGCGGGTTCCAGCAATTTGGCTCCATATGACCTTTCGTTAACTCAGTACCCTGCCCATATGAGGTAGTGTGTGTCCTTGTGATGATGACACTTAATTTATACAGCGCCTGTTGGGCTCTTGGGCGAGATGCCATCCCAGTGTCTGTCACCTCCCACTGCTCACCAGTAGTACTGACTGCCATCCACTTCATCATATGAAGGTGAAAGCCAAGCAGGAGTGTGTCTGTGCATGTTTGTGAACAACAAGGACCCATATCCTGCTGTCTTACTCTTATCATTTCATCCCTTATTCTAAGAACTGTTCTTAACACTGGACAGCTTTTCTCATCACTAGATTTATTCATGTAAAAACTGAGTTATGCATACACTGCATTCATGAATACAACTGAAAAAATATACAACATCACGCTGTACAAATATTTATGAAAACAGTTATTCGGTGAATGTAATTATGCTCTTACACGTACTGAGATAAATATGATTCAAATTACACTTAGTGTTAAACAGGACACGTTCTGGCTTTAGGAGATCTCACGGTATATAATGGTGATTAATAAAGTTATAATGTTTCACTCACCAATAAACTTGAGATCAGCATTTAAACATTTGTTTTATTAACTGAACTACTATTTCTCCTGTCCTATATAAAAGGTTTACAGCTTAACGGTTTGGTTTGAGTAAGAGAAACATTTTAGTGACTGTGCAATAACACCATTCTTCAGTGCTCTTAAATGTTGGTGACAGAATAGATACATATAACTGTGTAACAATATTGTAAAACCACAGACATACACAAAATTGATATAAAATTGAGAAAAAATGCTCATATGCAAAACTGGCCTAAAGAACAATAATCAAATTATATTTTCTTTGCAAAAACCAAAAACAACTTATATTGACAAAATATACTTTATTCACATTGTAGAAAAAATAAAAATAACAACTATACTGGATTTAAAGGCAAAAGTAACATATAATCATGCAGTGATGAAGTTATTCCAAATAGTGAACCTTGTTCCATAACCCACTAACTATATCTAACACCAGGTTTAAAATATGTCTGAAGACAACCGACTACTAAAAAAAACATCTGTTTAGAAGAGTAAAGAGGACACTGTACAGGAAAATTAAAACACTGATATTTGGAAACAGACATCCATATTTGTTCAATTTTTTTCTTTTGTCATTAACTGAAGTCATCAACAACGAAGACAGAGAGCTCCCACGGTGAGGGATTATGGGATTGATCTTGGAGAGGACTGGCTGGTGGCCAGACCCCCTCTGTTTCTGATCAGCGGCTCTCCATGCAGACAGTTGGCTCGTGATTTTATTAATCTGGCCGTCGTTTGTGACAGCCATCATGCTAACTCACACACACACACACACACACACACACACACACACACAAGTTAGTCTTCCTATCTAAATAGGGACCGTCCATTCATTTAATGGGAAAAACCCTAATCTCAATCATGACACCCTAAACCCCCACCCATCCCTAACCTTAACCATAAGTAACCAACCCAAATACAAGACTTTTGGCATTTTTACTTTTTTGATTGCATTCACAGATTTTTATAAAACTGAGGTTTATCCAAATGGGGACCTCAAAAGATGTCCCCAAAAGTAGGGAAATTTCAGGTTTTACTACACTTTGTGAAATGTGATCTATGCAAACCCACACACATACACACACACACACACTGTATGCTTTGTAATTATATCTTTCTGGGAACTCTTGATTTATTTATATGGGGAAAACTTTAATTGCAACATGACAACCTTAACCTCTACCCAGCCCTAACTGTGCTCATAAGTATCCAAACAAACTATGAGACTTTTGGTATTAGTTTTTTAGTTAAGTTATTTAGTTTTTTGATTGAAATCACAGATCTTTGTGAAGACCTGAAAAATGGTCCCCACAATGTAAGAAAAAAACGTTTTTTTATCACATTGTGAGGGACATTTGGTCTCCACAATGTAATATAAACATAATCCACACACATGGACACAAATACATAAGAACACAGCTGCAATAATCCTATTATTGTGGGGACTTTCAATACATTTCTATGGGCAAAATCTAATCCTTACCATGATAACCTTAATCATAAGTAACCAAACCAAATACAAGACTTTTGAATTTTTATTTTTTTGATTGCATTCACAGATCTTTATAAAATTGAGGTTTGCATTGTGGGACCCTGAGAAAATGTCCCCACAACTTATAAAGTAGTAAGTTTTACCATATTCTGGGGATATTTGGTCCCCACGATGCGGTAAATACAAACTCACAGGCACACACAATGAGTAGCGATTCAGAGCTACAGAGTAATAAAGGTCCCTCTTTGAAATTAATCCATAAAAAGCATTTATGTTTGCCTTTACAAAAAACGCACTCGCATGACATGCACAAGTCATTAAATAAGACATAAATACATTAAATGATGTCACTGCTCCAGCAGAGCCTCCTCAGAATGCCACACTCCTCTCCCCATGCTCATTTTGCATGCGTCTAACAGACGCTGCTTTGTAAATAATGCACTTCATTTCTCTCCTCAGGCTACTGAGAAAGGATGACCACTCTAGCAGAGCGCTCATGCAACAAACTTGTGAAGTAAAGTTAGTAAACAGTTTGTGGTTAAGTGTCAGTCTGTTTCTCTGTTATGCTACGTTAAAATAGATATTTACATGTTAAGAGGAACAATAGCTGCTGTGTTTTTTGCATTAGCATTATTATGGCAGTAAATCAGGCAATCAGGCACCTACAGATAGAGCAGCTGGAGAGACCCAGCGGGTCTTTCTTAGACTAATTGCTTTAGTAGAGCCAGCTGGTGGATTTGGGTTAGGGAGTGTAACAAGAGATGAGGAAGTGTGATGTCAGAGGTCTTCCTCACGGGGGAACTTCCCAAAGCAGGATTTCTAAATTAACTGGGTTAACTTAAGCTAGAAGTCATGATTGTCCAATAGGAATGCTTCTGGCTTAAACTTATATTGGACAATCATGACTATCTTAAGGTAACCCAGCTAACTGAGAAATTCTGCTTTGTGGAACACCCCCTAAATGTCATATGTGATTTGATCTTTCTTGTACTTTGTGTTTTAGGGTTCTTTCAATTACTGTTTCAGTGAGTTGTTCCTAAGGGGGCCACGACTCCATTTGCATTCAAATTTTCCCCCTATTAAAAGTCATTTGGTTTCAGTTAACCTTTTACTGTCCAGCATCTCTGTCCGGCTTTGTGTGATCACTCTGTACCTGACTCACTTCTCAAAGGCTGAGAATGAGACTGCTAATTTCAGATTTGTTACAGAGTAAAAACATAGTTTCTGGCCAAAATGATTTACCTCTCTTTCTCCAGAAGAGTAAATTAAAAATAATACATTAATGATTTGTAAGGTTGTAAAATAAAAAATATACACACAATGCATCCCAGTGTGAAATTCCCCAGTTAGTTATGACATGTTTAATAAACAGTACAGATTATGTAAGTC
>JAABNX020000119.1:14817659-14832467 GCA_015163995.2 Mormyrus lacerda | reverse complement strand
AAAGGTGGAAACAGAGTTCACTAAAAGTTTTTTTATGAAGTTTTTTTGTATGGTATCTTATTATTATTATTATTATTGATATTATATAATTATATTATTATTTTGTTAATTCTTTTTATTGAACCTCTTGTTTGTGCTGGCAACTACCAGAATAAATAACGTTTAAATTGAGAAAACAATAATCATTGGGAATGTAACATTGTCACACAAGCCTGAGCAAAACAAGTCGTCTGAAGGACTGAATGGGTAACAGCATCTGTTACTGTCGTGCCTCTGCACCTCTGGCAGCTTCCTCACCTCCTCCTTTCGTTCATCCCGCTCAATGTGCCAGGTGACGCTTGCCTGGGGGGAACGGGGGACGCACTCCAGAAACGTGCTGTTGTTCTCGGTGCCGTAAACCACCCTCTCCTCGCTGGGGTCCAGCTCGTCCACTGAGGGCGCGCACAAAAGCACAGGCATGCAGATGCTGGTTACTACCCACGCTGCGCTTATGAAGCACACAGAACCACCGCACAGGTCGTAAACCTGCCATCCGCAAAGGTACACAAAGCGCACTGTGACACACGTACCATCCGCTACACAGACACATCACTATGTTCACGTACAGGACTGATCAAAATCTCATTTACGCAGGTCTCTATCACCGTGCTGTTGTGTGTTAGGGGTTTTTGTGTGAATTTTGCGGTGTTTGGCTCAGGCCTGTGCTGTGCAGATTCAGTCACTGTGCTGTTGCTATCCTGTGAGCGAATGATCGCATGCCGACGTTTTTGGGTATGTAGACAGTCACTCTCACCGCTGCAGGAACAGCAATCCGGCCTCTATACCCTCCATGTCATTTCAACCTGCCAGTACATTTTTACTAAAACATAGCACTAGTGTGTGAGATAGATTTAATATATTTCTACTTTTGCCTCCCCCATCTTGCTCTCTGTTGGTGTGTGAAGGGCAGCTGGGGGTAAGGGCTTTGAGCTTTGGACCGGCGGCACGTCGCTTTAGTCCCCTGAGTTTATATTGCGCATATTTAAGCAAATCACTTTCTGAGTGCCCTGAATAAGAGCGAGTGGTTAATAGAAGGGCCTGTCTGTATATATACTGCTGTGCATTTTGCCTGCCTGCGTTCTGCCTACATGGACTATGACAGCTGTGCAGGATCTCGGCGGAGGACCAGAGCCTCACTCCACCCAACAACACATGTTCTCTGCAAGCCTCAGCAAGGCCACCACATTCAGCCTTCCAGCATGATCACAGCTCACGCTTCACTGATAATGAAGGCTGAGCTGCATAAACATCACAGCTGACAAAGTAAACTATCCTCTTTGGAGTATTTTTAACCATCTACAATAAGTAACGTAAAGTGTAAGGACACGCGCCTACTAAATCACTGTCATTACTCCACAGGTCCTGCTCTCCGTTCCTCTGTTCCTCCCCTCCCCATGTTCTGTTCATTTTGCTGCAGATCATAAACACCTAACTGCCAGCCTGCTTTCTTTAAGATGTTCTCCTTCCAACCTGCTTTCCATCACATGTTTTTTTTTTTTGTTTTTGATGGTATCCATCCCAGTTCCTCACCGCTGGAATTCTGGTCCACGCACTGTAGGACGGGGTTGCCGTGGCGCACGTCCTGGCGACGGTACCGCCGTTTGCTGTGGGGCATGTAGCGGGTGCAGGAGGCGCCATCCCAGGCACAGTAGGGGTCGCGGGCCAGGCAGCATTCGGCGCACGCCTTGCCGTACAGCTCACAGTGGTGCAGCCGGACTTGGGCCACGCCCGCCAGAGAGCCCACATACAGGGATTGCTGGTGGGTCGAGAAACAATGTCATGTGACTGTCATTCTGGGTAGAGCCTTGGGCCCTGGGGAGCACTAAGCCCTAAGGATATAGGACATTTACATTCATTTACCCTTTTAACTGAGATGTCCATCGAGGTTATAGGCGTTGGCACCTGGAGGCAAAAAAAAAAAAAAAAAAAACAAATGGGAAAGTAAAATTATGATCAGTTACAGCCCCACAGCACATGAACTGATCTGACCGCTCATGGAAGGGTCCCACGTGAATTCAAAGGGCTGTGCAAGCAAGTCATTTACTGGTCACAGTGAAAACACACCCTGCTCTGTTTAGACTGAACATGGTCCCCCTCACTGCTTGCTTGTGCCAAGATACTAGCACATGCTGTGAGGACAGAGTGATGAAACAGTTGATCCATCCATCCATGTTGTTTAACTGTTTGTGGTGTCAGTGAGCGCAAAGCTGATCCCAGAATGCACAGGGTAATGGGTACGACCCCTACCCAGCCCGAACCTTAACAAGGGGTATAGTTAGAGATGAATGGATAGGGGGGGCTGAGTCTTTACAAGGCTGGGGGGGGGTCGATGGCAAATTATTATATAATATAAATATAAATATATTTATAAAATAAATATAAATATAATATAAGCTATTCATGACTTAAGCCAATAAATACAAATTTATCTGGGGGAGCTAAAAACATTTTATGGGGGCTTAAGAATCTACTTAAACATGTTTTTGAGAAAAAAAACAAGCTTTACCTACAAGAGAATAACCAAGATGCAAACCAAATAAATATTTAGAACCTGGATTCAGCTGGACAATGTTTCCAGAAAACAAAAACTCTTTGTTTTTGACTGCGCCTCCTTAATTAAAATAATTCATATTTAACATACTGTAATGTATTATAAGTAGGAATGCATAAATCATTGTTAATGTTATATCTATCATCATTGTGGCTTAAGGGCCTGTCAGCATTTCCAAGATGACAAGATTTATAGAATGTAAACGCATTAAGGAGCAAAAAATAAGGAGGGCCAGAATGATGAAGGAGTAGGGTGTACCTTAAAGACCTGCAGCTCCTCTAAGATGATCTCCTCTGTGCTCAGAGAATTTCCACTGCGCAGGGAAATGACCTTCAGCACCATGCCAATGTCTAAGGCAGATAAAGGAGTTCAGGAATCAGATCTTAGAATTAGTAGGAGCCATTTGCAGAGGGTAATACACGTGGTTCATGTCCAGCAGATTAGCTGGGAGACCTGCAGTGACATCAGCCTTTGTGATAAAGGCTCGGGGAATTAGGGTGACAGCTACAGGTCAGCTGACCTTGTGCCGAGATGAGCCACCGTGATAGAAACCACATGTGCAAGAGTGCAGCCATATGAAGTCGTGATGGGGAGATGGGTATGCAATAATGGCTCTGAGACAACCGGAGGTGAGGGACGACGAGGTCTGTGACCCCCACCGGTGCCGATGAACATGACGTCGTACTGGCCGTCCTCGGCCTCCACGCGGTCCACCACGATCTGCTGCAGCCGGTACTCCACATTGGTCTTGACCAGAATGGGCTGTCGTTGAATGGGGTAGATGGGCCTCCACATCAGGGGGTGACTGCGGCTGAACTGCAGCACAGAGTCTGGGAAGTCCTTGGTACTGGCGAAATGCCGACCGGGCTGGTTAATTATCTTACTGGGACACTGTGGAGAAAAGGGCAGAGACATGGGAGAAGGTGAGCAACACACCATTAACAGAGATATATGTCGATGAGAAAAGGCTGTTGTTCAGAGACTCGAGTTCAGCATCAACAGAAAATCAAAACTGCACTACATGAGCTCTGGAACATTAACATTTATCACATGGTGCAGGAAAGTTTGCCCTTGATCAGGCCCATTTCACAGATGCACTGGTCTGTCCTTCTGGGGTGAAGGAGTGACAGTGGCAGCTGGCAGAAATGGGGTAGAGCGGGATTTGTGAACTGCAGGAAAGCTGCATTAAGTCACATGCCAGATCTGAATGTGCTATGGCAGATGGGAACCTGGGAAGGTTTTCAATGGTGGACAGTGCAGCCATTCTAAAACCTGTCCTCCTCCTGTGGATAGTCTGGCTCATGCTCACTGTCTAATGAAGACTTCTGGGCAGGGACCAGAGGAGATCATGACTGGGGCCAGGGGAGATCATCTCTGGGGCCAGGAGAAATCACGTCTAGGGCCAGGGGAGATCATGTCTAGGGCCAGGGGAGATCATGACTGGGGCCACGGGAGATCATCTCTGGGGCCAGGGGAGATCATCTCTGGGGCCAGGGGAGATCACGTCTAGGGCCAGGGGAGATCATGACTGGGGCCACGGGAGATCATCTCTGGGGCCAGGGAAGATCATGACTGGGGCCAGGGGAGATCATATCTAGGGCCAGGGGAGATCATCTCTGGGGCCAGGGGAGATCATGTCTAGGGCCAGGGGAGATCATCTCTGGGGCCAGGGGAGATCATGACTGGGCATGGGGAGATCATGTCTACTTAAGACCTGATTACTGAATGAACTGGGGAGAAGTATGAATACGGGTAGCACTATCCTGACTGATCATTCATGACAATAACATCACTCATTTTCTAACCCAAAGTTGCTACATAATACAAACTTCTGTTTTAAATGGCATGGATCTATGTCATTTGCCATCGGATGTTTTGGAATTATATGGATTTAACTGAAATGGACTAGTTTATAAAACTTTACAATATAATACAATATATTATGGCAAGTCTCCCATGTTAACGTTCAATCAATTTAAAAAGATGTTATGAAGGATTAATGCATGAAGTCCGTTTTCTACATTAGTCTGCATTAGCAAAGAAACCACCTGATGTATTTACACGTTTGTACCTACATTATTTACACATTTACAAGACAAAAACATATTCATTAGTATAACTACTTTCTTCCGCCAATTATTAAACATTTTGCTTAGATACGACTCAAGCCACTGTTGTTAATTTGAACCATAAGCCAGTCGTTAGTTCAAAATTGCTTGTTCCTAAGCCCAAAGGCCAGTCATTAGTTCAAAACCGTCCATCTAATTCCAAAACCTGAGACAATAAAGAAAAACTATGTTACTCGACCGACCAGTTGAGTACTGTGATCTGGATTTGAACTCCCCGGACCTGAAATCTCTACTTCTGCTGATCAGATTAGAGAATTCAGCAACGCCAAGGAATAAAGTAATGTAAGACTCACCACCCCAGGCCTCGGGTAGGGGACCCGTCCCTCATAGGCCCCCCACTGGTAGTCTGGTCCCTCTTTGTGTGCAAAGGGGCCATTGAAGGCTTCGCGGATGTCAGCCATGCGATACACACACACCGCGTAGCCCTGGAAAACATTGCTGGAGGAGGTGGGAGGGACAGCAATCAGTCAGCAGCCAATCAGCACCCCCAAAGATGAGGTCGCAGATACAGTAACACATAGTGTGACAGTGAGTGCCAGCTCACCTAATACTGCTGAAAATAGCATACACTTCTGGGTTCTTCTCGTCCTTCGTCTTGAGCAGAAAGACGTCCTCTGGATTTCATTTGGGTAAAACAGCAGAAGCTCACCGTCAGATGATACAGCAAAAAAAAAATGCATGCGTACTGAACAAATGCATTCAATCAGGATATGCAGTCCTGTGCACCCGTGCATCTAAAAGTGAACATAAGAGGAGAGCATGCGTGTGGCTATACGCATGCGCGTCCCCCCGCTCTTACCAAGCTCGTCGAAGTGCGTGTCGATGCCATGCGGCCCAGGCACGGAGCACACCAGCCTGGCCTTGATGAAGGTGCTCCACTTGTTCACCAGGACCCGCCTTCCCCCCGCATCATTCTGCGCAGAGGATGGCGGAGAAGCAAGAACTGTGATTTCCATTTAGCTAAGTGACTTGGCCGAGAAGCAGTGGAAGTGATGAAAAGAATATGAATTACCTAACAGCTAGACCTGGTCATGTGACCAGGACAAAACATGCAGTGAAATATTGTGAAAAAAATAACAATTAAATAAGGATCACAGCATTAATGACAGCAGACAAAATAAAATTAGAATGAAAAAATATTAAAATACGTTTTCCTCCTTCCGGATCATATAGTCCATTTACAAATAAGTTGCATAACTCTTTATACACCATTTCAATGCACATCATTGTGATAACAAGCACATTCACTGGGCCCTTGGTCCTGTTACTCTGCGATTAGTGACAAGCTGCGTTTTTACTCAAGCTTGAGGGTGAAAATGAAATTCAGTTCTGTGCAGGACACCTGCTGTCAATGTGGGCTCTCACTCAACAGCCGAGACCCTTCACACTGTGACCCTAGTGCCACTGACACCACCCCCTTACTTCCTGCCACCAGGAAACCAACCTCTGGCCAGAACTTGTGTTACTCTCTATGCGTTTTGTCAGATCGTGTCTGTGTACAAGGTTTTCCACATTGTTGGAGCCACATTTTGATGAAATATCCAAACAGATGGAACATGGAAAACACACATTTCCTCATAAACCAGATGGTTTTGTTCATGTTTATTTAAAATAAATGTTTAGTGATTTGTTAGAGTAGCGTGAGGGATCATCAGTTGTTTTAAGTGACAGATAATGGGAAGTCCTTGCTGTGATTTACCCAGCTATGTGTGTGAGAGAAAGTGAAAGAGGGAGTGGGGGGGGAGTGTGGAATTTAAATTAATACTGCAGTACATCCGACAACTGGACAATTATAATAAAGTTGGTTCTGGTTCAGCTCCAGTTCTGCTCCTCAAGATTTACCCTCATTTCCATTAAATATTCAAGCTGCCAATAAACAAAAATCTGTCACAATATTCTGACAGGTAATTCTACAAAACCCATTTCCAAAACGTCGGGATGCTGTGTAAAACGTAAATAAAAACAGAAAGCAATGATTTACAAATTGTATAAACTCATATTTACTTGAAAATAGAACAAAGACATATTAGATGTTGAAACAGACATGTTATTGTTTCATGACAAATATATGCTCAATTTGAATTTGATGCCAGCAACATATTTCAAAAAGTTGGGTAAGGGGACACTCTTTTGTGTCACCTTTGGTAACCGAGGAGACCGCTTGATGGAGTTTGGAAAGTGAAATGTTGTCCCATTCTATGTATGATTTGAACCACCCAACAGTTCAGGGTCTGCTTTGTCATAATTTACATTTCACGATGCACCAAATGTTTTCAATGGATGCCAGGTCTGGCCTGCAGGCAGGCCAGTCTAGAACACGGACTATTCTACCACAGAGCCATGCTAATATGCGCAGAATGCGGATTGGCATTCTCTTCCTGAAATATACATTGATATATACAATGTATATATCGTTCAGCAGTAATGGTGCCTTCCCAGATGTGCAATCTACCCAAGCCATGGGCACTAATGCATCCCCAAACCGTCACGGATGCTGGCTTTTGAGCTGCCTGCTTGTTGATAACAAGCCAGATGGTCCCCCTCCTATTTAGCCCAGAGGATGTGTCACGCACAGCGGTCAGGCGATCGCCACAAGGACCTGGAAGTAGGCGATCGCCCGGAAGATAAATAGAGGAACATGTCATTCACTCACCGCTCAGTCATTGCGAAATGACCCAAGCCCTTTATACCTCCATCGCCGGTACTGTGAGTACTCCAGTCTTTGGTTCTATCTCTCTGATCGTGTGTGCGCTTAGAACGCGCATTCTGGTGGGAATCCCTACTCTTAGAACAATCGTGTGGTTATCCTACCTTTTCATGTAAACTCCGCGTCTGGGTTACCATCCACGCCACACCGCCTATCCCTGGTCGCCAGTCTTTGTCCGTATTTTCTGCTCGAAATCCTGACAGGATGCGGCACTCAGGAATTCCAAAATTTAGAAATTTTGATTTGTCAGACAGTTTTTCATTTTCTCTCAGTCCATCTTAAATGAGCTTGGGCCCAGAAAAGTCAGGGGCATTTCTGGATCATGTTTAGATTTGGTTTCTTCTTTGCATGTTAGAGTTTCATCCCGCATTTGTGGATGCAGTGACGAACAATGGTTCTAGGAAGTGTTCCTGAGCCCAAGCAGTGATTTCCACTATAGAGTCACGTCCGTTTTTAATTCAGTGCTGCCTGAGGACCCAAAGATCCCGGCTATCCAATATTGGATTTTGGCCTTGGCCTTTGCATACAGAGAATTTCTCCTAACGTTTTAATGACCGTAGATGATGAAATTCCCAAATGCTTTCCAATATTACGTTGAGGAACATTATTCTTAAACTATTTGTCCACTCAGTCTTTCACAGAGTGGTGAATCTCTCCCTGTCTTCACTGCACAGACACTCTGCCTCTCTAGGAGACTCTTTTCATACCCAATCATCTTACTGACCTGTTGCCAGTTAACATAATTGGCGTGAGATATTCAACCAGCAGTTTTGATTTAGCATTTCATAACTTTTCCAATCTTTTGTTGCTTGTCCCAACTTTTTTGAAAGATGAAAAATTTTAATTGAGCATATATTTGTCATAAAACAACATTTCTCAGTTTCAACACTTGATGTTTTAATTTGTTCTATTTTCAGTTTAATATGGGCTTAAATGATTTTCAAATCATTGCATTCTGTTTTTATTTACATTTTACACAGCATTCCAACTTTTTTTGGAAATGGGGTTATTCTCTTCCTACATCCCTAATAACGTTTTTGGGTTTTATGCATTAATACAACACGGCACATTCTACAGACCCAGCGGTATTAGTTTGTCTAGTTTCAGGTCAAATGCTTCCAGAATTAGCTTTATCGTAAATGCCAAAAAAATGTGGACAAAACTCACTGCGCATACACGCCCCACCCGGCTGTGAATGGCCCCAGTTCTGTCGCTGGTCTCCATGGCTTTTTCCGTGAAGAAGAAGTACACCTTGTCATTGTCACGGTCATCATTGTCTGGGACCAGGTGAGCAGCCACAAACTTGGGGTCTTCAAGAAAATATTAAATAAAGATATCACAAGTGCATGCTGTATATATGAATTTGAAATCATTTACAGAAAAGATTATAATCTGAATCTATTCAGCTATGAAGACGTTGTTTGCAAAAGGGGGAGTTTTCTTCATAAGTATATTGAAAGCAGCTGTTTGCATTTAAGTGCCAATGCCACAGGGGAAGGACGCTGTAGAGCAGAGGTACAGTACCGTGCAGCAAACGCTGGTCCGTCTCTGTCCTTATGGCGGAGCGGCTGCCCAAACTACGAAAGATCACAGCATCACGGCCAAGAAAGTCAGCTGTCAGACCGCTGTACAGCTCTCCACCTGGGGCCAGAGGAAGGTGAACAGAAAGTCAGCTGGAGGAGATGGCAGACAGATGGCTTCTGTAACATGCGATTCTGGTTCACTTTATATCTGTATAGATCAGTACAGTCATTTAAATATAATCCTTTTAATGGACAGTATTTTGGCCTGTGCTGGATTGCTATATGTGCCTGTTGAAGACTGAAATGGATAATAAAATCCTGCCTCAGAACCATAAAATCAAAGACAAAACAAAAGTACCTGTGCCTGATGCTAGCAATGCCAGCAAAGATTGATCACCTAAAAATGATTACTGTAATGTAAGAGCATGGGAAAGACGGAGATAACGGTTTCTACTCCTCTACATCGCCAAACTCATTCACATGATATTTGCGCAGTTCAAGATAACAAATAATTGTCATCAGGTCAGCATTCTTGTAGGAAAGAAGAACAGAAGGATCCCATTATACTCTCAATAAACAGGAGCACAAAGTTTGTGGCTCTGCTCCAAAGAGGACAGTTGGCTAAAAGGAGCATGAAAATGTCTAGAATGGAGCTGAATAGATTCATCAGGTCCTGGAGGACGTTCTGAATTTCAACCCAGCCCCACTAAACCTCATTCTGAGATCAAATCGCTTTCAGGAAAAGTCTCCAGAGATACTCTCCATCCAGGATTGATTTATCGGTCTGAGGTGAAGATGAGTAGGAGGGACAAGGAATTTGGGTCACAGACTCAATTTACAACCGTGTGACACAAGACCCTCTTATCCCAATCAGCAATTTTTATCTCCCTTTATGGTTATAGTACATAATTGTGTCAGGCCCCGATCTTCTTGTGGAGATATGAACTTCTGAACCGAATTTTGTGTGCCTAATGTATGAAGTGCATTCTCAGCAATTACTGCAAAAATCAAATCCCTCCTGAGTTCTGAATTCATTACATTTTTATTACATGTTGCATTCTAGGAGTGGATACACCCCAATACACACTCCGGCCTTCTCGCTCTGACTGGATGTGACTGTATTCCAGCTGTTTAAGCAAGCCACTGGCTGTCTCATCATGTCTGTGTGCCAGCAGAAGTGCATTCTGGGACATACAGTTAGTCATACTCAGCTGCTGCTTAGTGGAGCGAGAGAAGGCCTTTCACAGCCCTACTCAGCCAGGATAGCATAAATGGATTCCTTCCATTCTCAAACACCCCTTGTGAGCTCTGGCTTTATTATATAAACAGAGCAATGGAAACACCCTAGAACATACTCCCAGCCAGCCAGTTAGAGGCAGTCTTTTTGGGGTTTCACCCTACGAGGCCTGTGGGCCTATGAACATGATAAATCAGGTTGATTCTTATAATTCTTGCAGAATTTGTGCCTGTTCAGGAAATGATGAAAACCATTATATTGGGCAGTGATGGTAGGTATGTGTTATAAGAGCAGGACGTACCAATGAAGGTGCTGGCAAAGGGGTGACTTGGATCATGGGGGCACATCCCCCTACCATTTTCCACATTAGATGGGTCCATTGAGAACACATGCTTATAAAACAAAGAGACACAAGATCTTGTTAACAACTTATTATTTATAAATATACAGCCTTATCACTCCCAACATTCCTACTGCTTTAGAGGTCTAAACTATTGCTCTTCAACAATTGACCATATTCCAACTGATATGCGATTGCAGGCAAATGTGTATCAGAAGGCGAAACAGTACTGCTCTTATGTGTGTTTTTCCTAGTTCAGAGACAAACAAACATCCATGGAACTACAAGTAAACAGAATTTTGAATGTTTCCCTAAGACAGGAATGTTAAATCAGGGGAAGCAGTCACCTTTGTGGAGGAGGCACGAAGGCCCTCATTGTTGGAGTGATTTGTGTGTGTTTGTTGAGGGGGGGGGGCTGGGAAACCTTCTGCCTAATTGCAAGAGCTGTGTGCTGCGTCAGCAGTGCTCCCCTGGAACTGCAGCTATGAGGTGATGTGGATGCCCAAAGCCCAGCTCTTCCGCCCAAAGGGGGACAGCAAGATCTTGGCAAACAACGTGAGACCCCAAGTTTTTCCTCGATTACAAAAAACACCAGATGTGCTCAAGTTGCCTTCTGGAAACTTTAACACACCCTGGGCAGGATTGAAGTCTCCCATGTTAGAATAACAGAGGAAATATTAGCAGAGGAAATCGTCCAGTACTGTTTTCATTCTGATTCTTTAGCTGAAACATTTTGCTTTTCGTTCTCTCCGGCTCCTTCTCTTGATCTTTCCTCTTTTTCCACTTAAAAACTCCTCCCCACATTATCCCGCTGGCAGCAGAACAGAGAAAGGAGGGTGAGGCCTGTCTGTGCTTCATTTCCATGCGGCCCTGGCTCCTCCCTGACCGACACCATATGAACTCATTCTCGCTCTCAAGCACAGAGCCTGTGCTGGCTGTGTGTCTCCCCAGCTGCATGCAGGCAGAAAGGGCCAAAGTCTTGTGAGTGGCCTGCCTCCATTCTGCTGTCTTTGAGCAGGATAGCATGGGAAAGGTGGGATCTGTAACCCCGCCATTCCTCGCCAAAGTCTGTATCAAATAGAGAATGAAAACACAGCTGGGGACTAAACTGCAGCAAAGGCAGCAGCACCCAACTGCGCCCGTGACTTGCACTTCCCTTGTTTGGCAACGATAACAAGCAACAAACATGGCTCATTTAGGGTGAGTTGGGAGCTCTGTATGTTGTCATTCCTCAAATCCTGTCTATTTTCCTTTTCCCGCTGGCAGATGTATTGTTGAAGGAATGGAATTTATGCCCATTTTTTCAGTATCAGAGACTGAAGGCCGGCGCCATCTACCCTTTGAGCACCACACAGAAGTCCACAGAAACCATCTGTTTGTTTTTCTCTGCCTTCAGGCCACAGAGAGGGTACAGGCATTTCGGCCTTTCTGTGGGAGGTATGACACCTGACCTGATGCTCTTTTACCCCTGCTTTTGTTGAACTTTCCTCCCCTGGACCAGCAGGTACCAAATGCCATTCTGCTGGCATTTGTCCGAAGTAGAGTGGGTGGGACAACAGACAGGCCAGGGACCCATCTACACCTAACAAACAAGCCCACCTACAAACCATGTCAAAAACTGCTTTATCAATTGCATACTGCAATTGCTCCATCTGCTATTTAAAATACCGCATATATTTCATGCACTCTGGAGTACTTTATCTGCATTACTAAGCGGACTGTACTTGGTCCTGTACAAACCTGCCTCAGCCATAACAATCTAATCAGACATCAGATCAAAATAACATTGTTAGCAGTTCATCAAGGTGGACATCGGCCTCCCATCATGCATTGCTCACACTAGCATCTACAGTCAAACAGAGTAGAACATCTACAGTATAAGGATGACAAACCAGTGAATAGCGTATGTGTATGAATATGTATCCATGTGTCTGCAGTTTACATGTTCTCCCTGTGTCACCGTGGGGTTTCCACCAGGTGCTCCGGTTTCCTACCACAGTGCAAAAGCATGTTGTGGCTAATAGGAGTTACGAAATCCCCCCCATTGGTGTGTGTGATGGGTTGGCTGCCCATCCTAGGTTGTTCCCCGGTAATAGCCTCGAGGATATGCTCCAGACCCCTCCATGACCCATCAGTGTTTATCGAGCAACCAATCAATCTGTCTGTCCACTGATGGTCAGAGAAGCCCTCACCTCTCCTCTGTGTCCAACGTAGACAAAGGTGCACATTGGCTGAAAGGCCCCAGTGCCACAGGTCAGCAGATGGGTGCGGTTGTACGGCTGCAGCAAGCGGACGTAGTTGGCACACTCAGTCTGGAGAAAACACACACACACACACACACACACTGCTGTGAAATAGCTGAAAGACCTAAACAGAGAAAACACGTTGATAGCAAAAACAAAATTATTGGGTCATTATGTTTCTGGAATTTTAACTTGGTCTTCACATGTTATCGACAAAAGCCAAGAAAAATGACTTCAAAGATAAAATAAACTACAAATACAAGCTAGACATTTCCTGTGCACAGTTTCCCAACCACAGATGAGTAAATAAGAGAGCGAAAAGGGTTAAGATAGAGACATGCCAAGTATTACAGGAAGTGAGGGACAAGACCTCTTCCTTCTCTCTATTATCTACAATGGACTGGGCAGACACTAACCAGCCAAAGGCTGCCACCAACAGGGGTGACTGGGTCAAACTCGTCAGCTGACCGTTAGGTACCAGGGCACTGTAGTAAATGCGATTGTTTCCTGGAACACTGGGGGATGAAGTGATGTCATTGCCTGCTTTAACAGACAATGCCTAATCAGGACCTTCCACCTGGTACATGAACAGTATGGCAGCACCATTCAACTAAGTCTGAAAATCTGACAGGCATAATCTACGACTCATTACTCCATTATTTCAGGATGAAGCAGCCTGTATTATATACCTTAGCCAAGGAGAAATAAGATTATTCATAAATTAAACCATAGGCTATAACATTAATATCATAATGTAACTTGTCCATTTTCTTTACTAAGGATTAAAGATTGATTAGCAGAAGTCACTTTCATCGTAAGTAATAAGTAACACGAACAGCCCTACCTGCATAATATTTTAAACGTTTTATGCCTAAGGTATATAGTATTAGTAGTATACTAAGGTATACTAAGGTATACAGAAAGCAGCATTTTGTCCTGCCGTTCAGAGGATGTGTCTCTGAATCCAGATTCAATTTTCTGTCTCTTTGTCTTGAATGTTCCTGTATTCACATGTTCCTCTATGTTTCATACAAAGACATGCTTTTCATGGCTACTCCAAAAAATATATATCGCCCTTAGTGAGGGAACATGTGCGTTGATACCAACGGCGCAGCAGAGTTTGAGACTGGTGGGGGGGATGGGGTCGGAATGAGGTGACCACATTTCCGTGTGACTCAAGTGCCCATAGCTGTTCCAAGCAGGGCAGTGCAAAGGACCAGCCCATCCGCCAGCGTAACAACAACACCGCCTGACAAGTCAACAGTTATGATTTCTGGCCTTTTCATCAGCCGGCAGCCCAGCTTGGTTTTTTTTGTCATTAGCTTGTCTGTAACAGGAAGCACATTTTCTGAGAACTTTTCAGGCGTATAATTTGCCAGGTTAATTGTTGTGTGTGTGTGTATGTGTGTCTGTGTGTGGATTAGGTTTATATTGCATTGCAGGGACCAAATGTTCCCCACAATGTAATAAAACCCAGTTATTTAGAAGTTCTGGGAGCCATTTTTTAGGCCCCCACAAAGATCTATGAATGCAATCAAAAAACTAAAAATTACGAAAGTCTAATATTTAGTTATGTTACTTAGGGTATGTGTAGGGGTTAACGTCATCATGTTGGGATTAGAGTTTTCCCCATAATTCCCCACAAAGATATAATTAGTCCCTATGGAAACAGAAATTTGCACAAAAATCTATAAAGCTGCATGTGTCACATTGTACTTTAAGTAGCAGCCCCGTCTGAGTAAATGAGCAACATAGCTGGGCGAATTAGCAGCATTTAATGTCTTCCCAGCTGTACTGTTGAATATACATTCAAGACTAATATCTGTACTGCTGCGAATCTTCTCCGTCCATCTCTGTCCCATGCTGGCACATGTACAGGGCAGCATCTAAGGGCATTACTAACTCACAGGAAAGTCTGCCTGGGGTATGTTCTGGTCTCCTATTTAATAGTTAATAAAATCCAAAATAATTTCACATTTTGATCTCATCCTGTTAAACAATTGGTCCTGAAACAGTCAGATGACTCATGCTGGGGGGGG
>JAABNX020000119.1:14783626-14817559 GCA_015163995.2 Mormyrus lacerda | reverse complement strand
GGGGACTGCGGTGGGGCTGTGAGGTTAATGAAGCTGTGGGTCGGGGTCAAAGCCAGGGAGGCGAGACGGTGCAAAGCAAACAAGGCAGGAGCCAACAGGGCCGCATGGAGCGATGACTTATCACTGTGTCGCATCATGTCGTCAATCAAAGCTGGTCTTTCAAGGGGCTTTGGAAGGTTACCACTCTCCAGGAATCGACACAGAACCAAAACGGTACTTTCAGTTGCATGAATAAATTTGATTTTTGCTGGAATTATTAAATGATTAATATACTTGTGAACAATAAAAAAAAGCATGCAGATTTAGGTTATTTACAGTAATTAAAAAACAAGCTTTTGGAAGCAAACAGATGTTTGTTGTGGTATTTACAGCGATTTCTATATCACAATCTGGATTAATGGCACTTATTGAGCTGTACAGTTCAGACATCATCCTGTCAGTCTCCAGCTGAACAATAGGAACAATACAATGACCTTGCTTTGGTTTTGGTAACGCAGCACCTACAGTTAAAAACTGACCAGCCCCTTATTCCTATAGAGATAAGGCTGATGCTCCCTCTGAATAGCCGGCAGCCAAACAAACAGGCCCCGCACGTCACCTCGGACTCACACTGGGGTTACACTGTGCCATGCGCTGACCTGCAGCAGAGCACAAACAGGACCCTACTGTGTGCACACAACAAGGGAGGAGGATAAACATGGGGCCGCAGGGCTGCTCAAGCAACTGACAAAGGGCTGAAAGAAGACGTACTCGTCTTTCCCTGACATGCTGCTCCACAGGTCTAAGGAACACATTCATCTTGTTTCTGATTTCTATTATATTTCCATTCCGTAGTACTCTATGTAATACTAGCTGATGTGCTTTTAAATTGTGATAAAAGTGATTTTGTTGCGTCGCACAATGACAATAAACTGCCAGAATATACTTTTAAGTTTAACGACGGTCTCAGTTTGAAAATCGAGATTCAAGATGTTTCGTTGTCACGTGTCAGCGTGTCTGTCTACCAGCAGCGAAACCCAAATGCTGCTACTCCAGACGATGTCATGAACAAGGTAGAAGGATAACAAAATAAAAAGAACTTTAGAAATACAAAAAGAAATAACTAAAAAGTATACATAGAGTAAAGATAAAAAATATTTAAGAAAATGTTTAAAGTGCTGGCTCTAGCTGGCTGTTGGTGGTGTTAATGATCCTAATGGCCCGGGGGCAAAAATCATTATACAGACGCTCCCCGGGTTACGATGGTTCATGTTACGATATTTCGACTTTACGATGGGTAAATGTTTTTCACTTTCAGTACATCATTCAATAAATTACATGAGATTTTCAATCTTTATTACAAAATAGGGTTTGTGTTAATGATTTTCCCCCACTATAGGCTAATGTATGTGTTCTAAGCACGTTTAAGGTAGACTAGGTAAACATTATTAAAATGCATTTTTGCCTTATGATATTTTTATTGGAATGTGACTCCATCGTAACCTGGGGAGTGGCTGTACAAAGAGAAAAAGAGGATCACATCAATACGCGGCACTGCAGACATGACCCTTCCGACAGTAGTTGCATGAGATACGGACACAGCCATTAATCTATTTTTGTAAATACCACCATAAAAGTCCATCATTGCGTCTTCATGGGAAACTCCAATAATCAAGCAGCCATTTCTACATGCATGTTCCTTTATATGGAGATAATATCACATTCCCACAGATCATCGTCCATAAAAACATGCTCAGTAACGCTGCACATCAGATTCAATCCAGTCCGGTTTCTTTAACATTTCTTGCGGTTTCTCAACATACATTTGAACGTATTTTAAGCTGTAAGGAAAAATATGGCGAGACGAGCACTAACAGGACCATTCCCTGCCCAGTAGAGGCAGCATTAAGGTCAAGGAGCAAGACTGACCTAATCAGGTGAGATCGATTTACAATGCATAGACCTTGTGGTCGGTATCATAACCTATAATACTCCCCATGGAATAGTGGTTTTTATACCTGTGTCTATTCATGATACTTTTAATGGTGACAGGACAGGAAATGTGCTATAACTCCTGATATTAAAAGCTGCCTCACCTGCCACCTCAAACACACTAATTACCTACAGCCCACAATGGGCTCCAGTGGAGGCACTTTAAATCTCATTCCCCATGCAATGACACATTTGAACTCCCTTTTATTGCAAGGGAGATGTAAGCAATAGCAGATGGTGCGGCACTTTCACTTCGCGCTGTTAACACAAGGATAAAAAAGCTAAAATATATCCCGAATACTTTCCACTTTACAGAAACATAAAGCCAATCACCAGTTTCCTGAAGCTTTCAATTACAGTAATTAGGCTTCTCTAGTGTCTGAGCCCTACTTTCCATGAATCAGACCTCTTTGAAGTATCTTAACTTTACTACCAGCATTTTTGGCCCGTATGAGTTGTGGAGCTATACTACTGCACACATTAGGCAAGCCCTATCGACATCTGACCACTAAAAAAGTTAAAAATCTACTGTCAGAATCAGTACGGAAGCAAGATGTTTCCATGCCATGATTCTTCTCTCCATTGTGTATTTGATGTGCTTTACATTAATCAAAAGTGTTCTAGCTACTGGGTCTGCTGGATGATAGCGATTCAGTTAAAGATGGTCTATATGAACAACACTGTTAAAAAGGGGTCGAAGTCCAAGAAAGAGAATAAATGCTAAAGATTCCTGAGGGCTGTCGTTTACCTGGGAGTCTTTGCCTTTCAGCACACAGCCATCTTTAGTTCCCGGAAGTGGAGGCCAGGCAATCTGAAGTGCGGGCGAGAAAAAGAGAAAAGGGGGTAGAAAGAATACATATGCAATACTAAAAAATCCATTAAAATAAATTAATACACTATATACTATATGCAAAATATAAACAGGAGGGTCTACTTGGAAAGTGAATATTACAGTCAGCGGTACATTCAGTAAATATGAAATATGCATTCTGCCCACCCCCCTCCAGGAGGCGCTCTCTTGGAACACTCTTAGCCACCGGCTCATTCCAGCATGGTGTGCCAGGACGTGGTGCCGGGAATCGATTCTGCCTGCTTCCATAAGGCACCACAAAGCCTCTTCCCAGTGTGTCAGCCCCCACCACCCAGCTATAACAGGCCATGACAGCATTTCATCATTAGAACAGACACTGCACAAAAATCACGGGTTAATTTATACATATGTACTTATTTATGCAAAACGATATTTTGTTTGCATTAGGTGTGCACCGTGTACTGTGTTTACTATTTGCATTAAATGTTTGTATCTTTGGGTACCTCACTGCTGCACGCAAAAGAATTCCCCCCTGGGATCAATAAAGAATATCTGTTAGGAATGTGTTGCTGTGAAAACGTGAAATTAAATTATGAAATTGAGCAATACTGACATTAAGCCATCCATTTTAAATATTAATTATATGGGTTTTACTAAGACATTGGTGCGTTTTGTAACAGACGAAGGTTAGTTTTCAACAAAAACACAAAAATATGCTACTACAATAATGTGAAATCACACAAACGCAATGCAGTATATCAGCTGCAAATGGAGCACAGCTGTGTTCTATCTGTAAACTCAATTTAAGACAATTGGAGGGCACATGTTTTTCTGTCAGCTGTAGCCCCTTCTGGACATTTTTTAAGATGGGTGGGACGTATGATTTTGAAATCATAATGAGATCATATAATTATGGATCGCTGCAGTTCCAGAAGTCCCCAGGGTTGTCAATTACTGCCTCACAGAATTAACTGAGAAACAACTTGATAAGTACAAAAAGAAAATGTTTTTTCATATATAATGGCCATTTGTTCGCACTGTGACTCCTGCTGTGACACTGAGATCCTGCCAGCATCCTCTTGCTTGCTCCATCTCCTTATGCAAAGAGCAGAGCACCAATGGTGACAGAGGGTCACTCAGCCAGCCATCACCAGTGACCTGACTGTATATTGCTACTACAATGAACAAGGTCTGGTTAATACATGCCTATGAATTTTTTGTAGGTTACCATGGAGATGGTCTAGAATGCTATTGGGGCACTGACAATTTTCCCTTAAAATAATATATATATTATATATTATATGTATGAACTACAGCTAAAAGTGGCCCTGGGGACCAAATTGTTTGTCCATTATAAGCGAAATTCTGTTACATGCGAGTCCACTATATTCAATGCTTTTTCTGCATGTTCTAAAAGGTGCACAGCCTTTAAGAACAAGAATAAAAAATCTTCAGTTTATGAAATAAATGGAAAATGGAAATTTTTTGACTGGTAGTGTAGCTCAACATGAAGATGCTTTGTATTTTTTGAGACAATATAAGCTGCCAATGTGAATACGGTACAGATCAGGTGAAGTTTATTTTCTAAATGTGCACTTATTTATTTCATTTTTATTTACTTGCGAGAATGAATATTGATGTACTTTCATGTAGTTTTTACTTTTTTATTAGTTGGTTGCAGCAGAATTGACAGAGACTTTACAAAAGACAGTCATCCTTTGTTGAGCAAACTACTGTTTGATAAATATTCCTGTTTAGTTTCTTTTACCGCAGCAGTACCAAAACGATACCGAAATGCGACCTCAAAACCGAGGTACGTATCAACTGTGATTTTCGTGTACCGTTACACCCCTATCTGTAAGCCAGTATAATTAATCATTTATTAATCTGTTTATTTAAGTAAAATGAATATTTCATTCATTTATTCACTTCATTCAAAATCATTTCACTTTTTTCTTTTTTGTAAAAACGCATTACAGTAATTGAAGCAAATAAATAACAGATGTAAAAATGTCTGATAGTCAACCTGCTAGTAACCTTTGCACTAATAGGAAATAACAACTTTTACTGTGGAGACAGGATTGTAAGGTGTTTTTAAATGGCGCTGCCTTGAGACACCCAGGGGCTAGAAATTAAGCAGCACTTAAACACTGCCCTGTCTCTGGAGGAACGTGACCCATCCAATCACCCAGCTGCCCTCAGAGTGTCTTGTCTTGTTGCAAATATCCCTCCTTCTGATCTGCCTTCCTTGCTAACACATCATCCTGTTTCCCTCTATTCCGCCCTATATGATGGAGCAGCGGGGCCCCAGTTTGGCCCTCACCAAAAGGGCCAAATTTGGGATAATTAATCTGCAAGCTGTTGGCGCTCAGGCAGATTTACAAGGCCGACAGCCGAGCCAAGGGAAGCCATGATGAGGGGAGGTTTTTAAAAATTCCCAAGTTTATGGTGCAGTGAGGGGCACCGTGAATCACAGCCAGGAGGTGGATTCTTCAGGTATTGAGTGAAGGAGCTGAGGAAGCCTGATAAGTGGAGAAGTTGTAAAGCCATATGGATTAATAGAAAGTATGTGTGACAACAGAATTATCACAACGTGCTGCCTGGAGATATACTGGGGATTTAGAAGGAATTTCAAAAGTGGACATTGATTATAGGTTTTTTTTTATATGTATGCATAAGACTTCTGATAAAGAAGTCTTTACATGACTGGCATCGCTTTTAGTTTATGAATTGTATTTCTTGATTCAGACATGACTAAAAACTATACCATGGAATCCCAGTTTCCATTAGGGAATATGAATATAAATGGTTCAGTGTATAACAAGTGAGATAAGGAGGGAATACCTCTTTGGCATCGGAATACGTGTGGTCCAGAGGTAGCGAGTATAGCACATCTTTGCCTCCCAGGAAAAGACGATCACGGTATTCATCCAGAAACACAGAGCTCAGGCTGAGATAACCCCATTGACCACTGAAGATGGTGGACCTGTTGGTGGCCAGTAGATCTGTGAAAGGGGAGGAAAACAGAGACATTAACTTAAGAGAACATAATAGGAAAAACATTTACAGTACATACTAACAACTACCAAAGACAGCTTCAGTCTGCAGTTAATGGTTTTGTAATTCACTCGACATTTGCGTGTTTTCAATCTTTAAACATTGGCATATGATTGCTTTGGATCAAGCTGCTTTTTTCAGCTGTAGCTGTGTGTTTCAGCGGACATGTCAACCTGAGGCAGCTACAGAAAGGAACAGAAGACCAATCCAAAAAAAAAAAAAGGCTGGACAAGGAAAGGACAAAAAGCATGCGGTCCGGTGAAACATAGTCAGTCTTAAGACCTACACGTGTTCAATCCCCTATATAACCGACAGGTAAACTCAAGAGCTTTTCTGATCTACCTAAAAGGACTGGAACCCTAATCAAAATTTATGCACACGTTCCGTGCATTCTGTCATTACCTGTTAATACCATAGCAAAGCCTTGTTGCTTTAACAGTGCTAATCCTTACAACTAATATCAGGCACAAACTCAAAATTGATAGATATCTCCAGCTATAACTGAGCTGCATCAGCACAGAGTAGGAGTGAACATTTAGCTTTCTGCTAACGGCTCTATTTTCTTATGGGTCATCAGCCAGGTAGCAAACAGTCGTGTTACTATGATATACATTTTACAATATTGCTCACAGCTTAATGTGCTCAGAGCAGTATACAATATGGACAGAAAGTATAATCGGTGCAAAAAGTACTCGGATCACTGTTCAACATCTTCATCCACTCCTGCTTAAAAAAATTCTTTAACAATTCAAAGGTCAATGAACCAAAAGGTTATGGTAGGATGGGATAGTAACAAAGAAAAAAAAAGACAATGGAATTAGAAAACAGGATCTTGCTCTGGAATTCAGGATGTTACTTATCAACTACTCTTTTTGTAGGCTTCTGCGTCATTGTATTCGTGAAAAGTGCTGGTGAGTAAATGTGCTCTCTCCCTCTGGCCCAGTGTGGGTTTTTTTTTTATATGCATGGTATGTGCATGTAGAATTTTATGGTGAATAGATTTAGGCACGTAAGCCTACACAATCTACAAGGTTTATATAACTGTGAGTTTGTATCTGTCCGTGTGTGTACACTGTCTCTCTATATTTAAGTCTCAGTCTGTGTGGGCCAGCTGTGTCTGTTCCTCTGGCCTGTGTGATGTTCTGCCAGGGCAGACGGTCTTTCTCTTCCCAGAACATGGGTGACGGCAGATGACAACAATATGAAGAGGTTCTCTGCTGTGTCTGGAGACGATGCCCCAAGACGGACACAGACTGTGAGCTGGGACACAGAGGTCCTCTGTTCAACCCTTTAATCTCTTATCTTAAGCAGCAGTTCATGGTCTTTAGCTGCTTTAATATCTTAGTAAATCAGAGAGCAAGATTACAACATGCGCCCTTCCCCAAATAAAGGTTTTTTCACTGGTTATTCTTGGTTGGTCTTTGAGTAGTTTTGGCTTCCTTCTGATGAAATGAATGGTCAAAGATGTAGAACTACAAATCTAAAGCAGACTAAATGAATTACGAACACAAATACGACAAGATGGCAAATGTTTCCATGTGTATTTAAGGTTTTGTAGTGTGGGTTTCTCATTGCCAGGAGACAGACAGAGGCCAGCGAATACAGAGGAAGCCTTGTACGTCTGTCTGTGATGGCTGTAGGAGCGATGACTGACAGCGTCCATCAGTCAGCACTGCTGTTGTGTGTCTTTCAGAGGCCCCTGCAAGTTTAGCAAAAGAGAGACGACAGACGTATTGGGCTTTGCCCCCCTACCAAGCACTGCTAACTGAGTTAACTGTGCGCCATAGTCCAACACTGCCTTTATGCTGTTTCTCTCCAGACTTTCTTCATGACTGGAAATAAAAGGCAACTGTAATGAAGAGGAAAAAAGTTCAGTATGTATGAGTTAAACCAAAACACCGAAAGGGAATCTGAGTAATTGCTTTCATGTTTTCCAAAACCTCATTTCTATAGCGCCATATAAAAATGGTTATTTGATACGGCTTCAAAGCCTATTTTGTCTTTACAGTTTTGGCAGAATCCAGAAGTACCGTTCAGCAAGCAAACAGGTAGCACAATTCCTCAAAAATTCCTTCTCATTTTAACAGGCGCCAAATCCTCCCCTCGGGATGCAAACAGCCCAGGAAAATTACACACCACACCTACACTGGTCAAAGTATTTGCCATCTCAATCGCCATAATCATCATTCTGCATCAACTCCTCTTCCACGGAAAACCAAACTGATACATCAAACTTTACATCCGGATGTTCATATGGAGCCTGTTACTGCCTGACAACTCGCAGGAAGACATTTACTGTCATATTTTGCGTCATTTGCTCACCTCATGGCTGTTTGCTGACAGTATTATTGTTACTCCACAAGTTGCAGCAGCTCACACAGCTGGTTTTAGTCATCCAGTAATCTCTCTACCTCCATAAGCAGTCTACTAATGGGAATGCAACCCAATTCACGTGTGTGAGAATAAGGCTATGTCCCAATATTCTTACGCAGGATTCAACGATAGCCAGTAAAATCTTAGCGGCCCAAAAGTCAGAAATGACGTCCAGTGGTCCCCATTCATTCACTATTGCGACAGACTGGAATTTAGAAAGAAAAAACAGCAGAAAAATCCACTCTGTTTATGCACTACAGGGTCAGAGGGGTGAGCCTGGAGCCGATCCCAGTAAGCAAAGGGCGCGAGGGAGGGGAACACGCTGGACGGAATACACCCATCTTAGGCTGCGCCCATTCACTCACATCACCAATTCACCTAATCTCCTGCCATTGGACTGTAGAAGGAAACCTTGGCAACAGAGAGCACATGCAAGTTGTACACAAGGAGTTAGGGTGTAGATCCCACCTTCAAACCCCCAACCCTGGAAGTGTGTTACTCACCCTGCTAGCCTAAATATAAATAAGCCATGTAAAAACAAAAGCTCGCCCACTCTCCAGTGAAGGGTAGGTCTGTCTCTAAGACCCCTGAACTAGTGTGGGGACACATCGAGTCGAGGCGGGGGGAGCCCAAGTCTGACCAGGCCTGAGTCCATGTCCGATCTGCCCAGCCCAGTGTTTGCTCTGCTAATTAGAAGGAAAAACCCCATGTCTGGGCCTCCACCATTAGCTGCTGTGTCTTCCTCCCATGTGCTGATGGCACCCTGTCACCCCTACCCCGCGCGCCAACACCACCCCATGGTACTCGCTCATGCCAGCTCCACCCCAGCTCTGAAACCAGAGCACATGGATAATATTGACTCAGCAGGAGAACATCAGCCACCCATGGGGTGGTCAACCCCCCCACACACGCTCCATGGTGGGGGCACTATCCGCAGTTATGAACATCCCCCACACACACGCACACGCTATAAGATCCAAGTTCCCCACACACTCAAGTATTGCAAAAGTACTGATGAACACCCAAGAATCTAATGAAATCACAGATATCAAAAACAACAGATTGATTCACAAGTTTGTACAAACAAACCTGAAAACGGGAACAAATGCCCCCAGCCACAGACACACAGCTCCACAGAACCTGTAGCAGGAACACCATCTCGCTGGCAATGATACCAAACATCCTGCATGTCGTCTGATGCCATAGCTATGGCATGGAGGCTCCAGCACGAGGTCTAAGTACTTAATGAACTGAAAGCACTTCCATATAAACAGGGTATCACTTCACACCCCGGAGCACTGCACACAGAGTGTGATATACATACGCGTGTCAAGGTTAAGAAAGGCACTTTCTAATGAGAACCAAGTGAGACTTATTAAACTTTATGACGTTCAGAAGCTCTCCGTTGCTCTCTCATCATCTTCTGCAGTTGTATGATTGCCCTCAGCTATCAGTGCTATTCACGTGCTGTTATTTGAATCGTATGAATTAGCTGGTCAAAGTTTTAAAGGTGCTTCAACTCTATATTGAGCAAGTAATATGAGATTCTTATAGAAATTATACATTACATTTGGAAAAGAATTTGGAATTCTTGTAATTTGACTTTCAAAAGCTAAGCTACTACCCAGGTATCCTCAGTTCCCAGCCAGTAAGTATCCCCCATATTAAGTTCAAAGTACCTCCGTAGTTCATGAATGCTCAGCCCCCCTCTGACTGTCACATAAGTGACTGACAGAGTGTGTCAAATACGTATCTGTGGCTCAATACAAATTAAGCCCTAAGGTCAGAACCGGCTGTGTGGTGGTGAAAGACAAGTGTGTCACTTCTGGCCACATCTGATCTAAATTAGACCTCAGCACATGGCACAAAATACTAGCCATCTAAGCCTACTCTGCTCTCTCCCTCCACATCTCTCATGCTTGCGGCCCTGCTCAGACTTCCAGGGCCATCTCACCCATCACGGAACCTGGTGTACTAATCCAGAGTGGCAGGAATGCCAGGAATCCTGATGAATATTTGAAACCTACCAGGTTCCCGGACCTCCCCTGGACATCAGAGGGCCTGCTGGCTGGTCCATTCCCATCTGGATGCAGATAGTCAACGAAGGCGCCAGAAAGGTCTGCTATCCACTGCCTTATCCTTGGACCTTGCTGAATTACCTTAAAAGTCTCCTGGATTTGATTCTAAAGGTATTGCCTCTGTATCATACTGTATGGTTCAATTTTTGAACACACATTTTCCAATATTATTTTTATCCTGGTGTTTATATTTTGAGTAAATAATCATTTCACCTACAGGAAGACAACATCGGTGCTATTGTTTCATGGTTCTAATTTTACATTGCAGCAATTATATGTGGGTGGGATAGGGCGTCCGTCTCATAATGACAATGTCTGGCGTTGGTCCCTGACCAGCCACATCCTGCAGTGAGCGTTAATTAGCACTCAGACGTCAAATCACTAGCTCTATTTTGAAAACCTGGCCCTGATTCCGAGTGCCGTCATCCCTTCCACGGCAGCGGCTACAGGAAATGATGCCACAGTGCCAGGAAGAGGCCACTGCGCCACAGCATCCACCTGGACCACGCTGTACGTGGTCCATTTTATAATGGTTGGATGACTTCTCAAGCCTCGGAGGGGGAACTTGAATGCAGTTCGGCGCTGTTCGGATTATCCCGGAACGAGCCAGGAATTCTGCTGCCAAGATCAGTGATGATCTGCTCACTGTAATCCTGGCTCTCTTTCACCACAGCTGTGAGGATCTTACCTGAAACAAGCTGCATCTTGGAGAACGGAGGACGAAAAGAGTGACTTCGGAACTCCATAACGCCCATCCAAATTGCTTCCAAATCTACCTCTCAAGTTCAAGGGAGCTAAACGTTTACTTTGGCTCTACCGACACCTATGCTTCAAATGCAAACATCACAACTCATATACATAACGTACAATTAATCTTACAAACTTACAAGGACAGTGATTAAAGTGAGCAGGTGAGACATGAAAGTGGGAGAGAATGGAAACAGAAACGAATGGTGATTTGATGAGAGCTTGGTGAACGTGGCCCCCGGGGAGCACCTGGAGCCCCCACCGCCCCCGCCCAGCCACCCCAGTGAGGGCCCCACTGGAGTCCGTCAACCCTGTGCAGCATGATGGAAGACGCCCTCTCCCCCTGCCTCGCTCTCTCCTTAATTAAAAAATCATTCTCCTAAAATGTGCTCCAGCTGCTGTTCCTGTTCAGTGGCAGCTCCCTGTTTTAAGGACCTCCCTCATTAATGACTCTCACTCGTCCCCGCGTCTATGCTGAAGGCGTCACTCTGCACCCCACGATCTTAATCACGAACGTCAGCGCCATAGCAGCAAGAGTGCGTGTGTTTGTCAGAGAGAAACATTGAATGTATGTGTCGGATGACGCATGGGGTCACCGCCTGTGTGACTGCTCGTGTAAGACAGATGTTGTGAACGTGGATGTAAGGCTGAGCTGCTGAGTTAATACATCAGCAGCGATGGGCACCGGTGCTGCTTCTGCTGTCGACAGCTTTGCAGCTGGAACAAATCGATTAGCGGGCAGGACCGGTCGAGTGGGCATTGTTCTCGAGAGCCGCTCGCTGTCCTTCACCCGCCCGGCCGACCAAGAAGACCTCAGGCCGCTCCGCCCAGCTGCTAGCTGGTCACGCTCTTTGCTAATGCAAACGCCGTTCAGAAATGGCCAAACCTCCGATAACAGCTACCGACACAAAGAAAAATAAGACCGCAATTAAAACATACTTCGGCACGGACACTGATGCGCACGGCCCCCAATACATCACGGGCGTGGCAAGAAAACCCGACACCCCGGCGCTGTCGACATTCGCCCAAGAGACCTACTTAAAAAAAAAAAACCATCCACTTCAGACCTGATCACATTCAATTTCGAATCACAGCGGTAGAACCAGCGCCGAGCCATGGGGATTCCCATTTACAGGTACCGCTCAGGGGTGGGATCGCGTCGGTGCGACGGCCCCATGCTTTCCTTGGAGCTGCAGATGTTATACTAACCGCCAAAGAACCATGGGGGCGGCCAGGGCAGCCGTCAGTAAATCCCTCTGTTTAAATTCAAGGAATGAAATAGAAGTATAGCCTTTCATGTCATAAAATAAATACTTGTCCCTAAAAGCAGCACCTGAAAAGTGCAAAATGTTCACCACGCACTGAAATGTACTCCGCACATGGTTAAAAGGGACTGAAAAGATGCGTGAGAGAAAAAGTGCCCTTTCTGGAACTTTGAAGAAAGTTCATCCATCATATTTACGTTACATTCATGACCGCACTTATAAAGGGGACCTTTCCGCTTACGCAGCAGTGAGGGGTTCACAGCGTGCAGACCGGGTTGCGGGAAGTGGGAGAAGTTCAGACAAATAGTTTGATAAAAGGATCTAACCCGCTGGCCTGGTGCCACATTAGTAATTTGTTGCCTTGATGCGGCTTTGGCTGCTGCCATTTATTTTGCTGAGCTTTTTCCTGACGTTTACTATCAGGAAAGAATAAATTTCAGACATACAGGATGTGTCACCTTATAATATCTCTTAATATCTGTTACGTGTCACCTCGTAAACGAGTACTAACACCCAATTTCCCGTCCAGCCCAAAATGCCAAGCTAAATAAAAGGGTGTGACCGCGCGGTTAGCAGGTCAAATGGGGGCCTTTTTGATATAATCAGTCCCATGACAATCACTGCACTGAGACATATTGTCCTTGTCTATGTCCAGCACCCCTCACTTTTCATCCAAAACCCACTTTTTATTCCTGTTCGCTGTGTCAAAGGACCTCAAGAAACCACCTCTCATTGGATTGAGCGTGTTAACTCTGACAGTGCATCACAAGATGCGTAAATATGCCGATTCCCTTGGCTGACAATCAGTTGTGCAATGACATTCAGCACAAGGAAAATTACCAGTCCTAATTTTCCTAGTAACTGCGGTGCAAATACTAAAACACCCTTTGGGCAGTAATACAGAAATTCCCTTCCCCTGTTAGCCGAGTCTCTCTCTGTGACAAAAGCCGTGGGCTAGCGGGGATTAGTATTCAGATTGTCAGAATAGGAGCCAGGGGGTGGCATGGTAATCAGAAAGACTGCAGGATGTTCACCACTTCAGATAAAATGATCGAGCTGCTTTGGCCGGGAACATAGACCACTACCAGATGTGCCAACCATGTGTAAAAGACTAACCATGTGTTTATTGCCGAGGGCCTAGAACCTAATTGGACACAAGCATATTATTCAGCAAACAGAATAATAGAATAAACAGAAAAGAGCACAATATAGCATTGTTCTTCTCCTTCCTGTCAGGGTTTGTCCACCTCTGTGTAAACTACCACAGCAAAAAAGTGGCCTTCGATGCAACAGGCTAAGAGATAACCCACAGAGCAGTGGCACATGTGGACCCAAGTGAGGGAGGGTTAGGGCTGGGCAATTAATGGAAGTTTAATTTCAATTACAATTTTGACTCACGGTGATTATCAAAACAAAATAATCGAGATAAAGCGATTATCATGTTGCATTTCATTTCGCAATGATGATCCCTTTTGTCATGTGTTATAAACCCTTTCTATCGCCTTTTTAGTCTCTTTCTCAACTGAATATTATTTTGAGTGCAAGGAAATCCACTGTTAAAAAGACACATTTTTAAAAAGTTTAATAAATGCATGATATTTCCAAAGTCAAGGAGTAATTGTGCTAAATAATCGTGATCTCTGCATTGACCAAAAAATCGTGATTATGACTTTTGCCAAAATCGAGCAGCCCTAGGAGAGGTCACGTGACCAACAGTTGTGGCCAATCACACCATCCACTGTATTCCACCTATTGCTCTCCCTCTCTCTTCTGCTCAAAATTTTAGAGAACAGATTTACCATGACTGCATGAGCTGAAGACAAATGCATTACTTTACATTCATATCTAATTAATTAATATGCTCCTTTAACTGTAAATATTCGCTCTTCCCCAACTCGCTGGCTGCTTTCTGCCCAATGTCAGTATGTTCTCGCCCTGTTACATCCTCAGCTGCCCAGCACCATCACTCACTACACTATCATCTCAACACTGGACAGACTCTGTGATCCAAGAGTGACCGATGCCAATCCAGATGGATTCAGAAATAGCTGTGAGATCCCAGATCCCTTGAAATGACACGTGTCAAAAAGAGAGGAGTCCAGTGGAATAGCGATGCGAGTTTCTGGCAACTCATTCACGCGAGAAGCCATCCCAGACAGAAACCATGTAACAAAGCTTTGCCACATTTTATCAGAAAAACAGGTTTCTCATTTCTCACCAGGTGTCACTTTTCTGTGTCTGTCAATGTTCTTCTCCCATTATCCAAATAGCATAGATTTGGCAAAAATACTGCATAGAGATACTGGTGCAAGAGACAACTCTGCTACCTCATCATCTTGGGGGACACCTCCCGGCTGGGCTGGATGGGATTGGCTGAGTTGAAGCTTGTTCCTGGGAAGGCAATTTTCCCTGTGCCAAGATCCACGCCTGGGAGGGCTCTGGGAGCACCTACCGCCAGATCAAAATCGGCACAGTCCTACCATGCAGGGCGCCACTGAAATCAGACGGGTACCTTTGAAGTTTTCTGCATCCCATTAGTCTGGCAGGCCGCTAAGGCATCCGTACCGCCCACTCCAATCAGCCGGGCCCCAGCCGAATCACTATGCCAGATCATATCACTCAGGAGCACCAAGGGGGGGAAACAGTAACCACCTGACTCCTATTCCTCTGTGGCCGCCAAGGCCAGAAATCCAGATGAAGAATGAATTACCAAAGATGGAGAGCACAGGAACCATTAAATTGTTGAGAAATTGGTAAAATAACAAAGAAGTAAGCATTCAATGCCTATTCTTAAGTTTTAGTCCTTAGACCAATTTTAAAGAAATGGTGAAAATTGCAACCTCATGACCATCTTCATTTTTAACTCCTAATTAAAATGTCTAGTACAACACTATAAAAAAACAAAGCATTCAATCAATTGAAATAGCCAAAATACAGTTTCCCGCTGAGTCGTCCTTGGTACTGAAAAGCTTAGTATTCAGAGTATTCAGGGAGAGCAGAGTGGGGTTGTATGCGCATTCATGCCACAAAAGTCAGTGCGTGCTTCGTCCACTCTGACTCCAGATGCTCCCAGGCAGAGCACCTGGGATTCGGCGCAATCCCTGGTGGTCAGACGGCACACTTTACAAGCCCTCTGTGTGGAGTTTAAAAGTGCCTCCCTCTTCCCTCTGTAAACATGGCTACCTCCCACATGGACCCTCGATTCTGACTGTGACATGCAGTTAAAACCACCGGACACTATCAGAAAAGAAGGGTCAAAATTTGTACCTTTGCTTGTCACTGAGGTTGTACCTTTGTAATTGTACCTTCTCTGAGGAACATGATAATGGATCAAACAGCATTTATATACCATCAATGGTACAGAAATGTTCCTCAGAGCCCATTTATGTACCTTACAAAGTGCAATTTCCGACGGCTTAGGGTACAATTGGGAGACCCTTGAGAGTTCAGTGACAGGAAAAGGTGCAAATTTTTACCCATTTGTCTGGGAGTGTAAGGTAGTTTGATCTGCATCACAATTAAGTGGCGTGGAGGATGGCTGCCTGTCATTCGGTTCAAGAACAGGGTCGGAACACTAGGTCTGGGACTCGCAGGAGGTCACTGCTTATCTCATCGCTGGTTGAAGGCCCAGCTTTCCTCCTTCCTGTTTTTTCTGCTTGTCCAGTGCATTCTCATTTGGATATTTAAAGCTGTCCATTTTATGCTTGTTTGTTTTTGGGTTTTTTTGGCCAAGAGGAAGCACTATAACACGTCAGAGATAATTTAGTCTTTGTTCCCACAGTTAAGCATAGTGATATCTGAAGCCAGAGGACTGGTCAAAGCTGTGTTTCAGGTACAGAGATTTAACCTGGCAGGGGTGAAATTAGGTTTTCAGGTACTACATTTCATATAAGTATTTTTTACAGTATATGTGGGGGTAGAAGCTTTAATGATAAATGAACAATGAATTTATGACCAGGATTTTTTTTAATATCACTTAAATGGAAATACAAGTGTGATCGAGTCCTGAAGTGCTTAAGTTACGTGAAGAAATCAACTGTACAGCTTCTGTAAATAGTTAAGCAGCAGACCTTCAGGATATTTAAGAATGCAATATAATTATCCGTATTTTGCGAACTTCCTGCGTGTAGACCCAGAAAATTGTGCTCCAGGTTAAACATTTACGGTTTCAGATATCGGTGGCAGCACAGTTTTGCCTCCGCTCAATAAAACTTAATGGCGTTCACAGAATGAATTAAACGTTTCAGGACCGCTGGCGAGCCTGACCACAGAGAGGTGAAAATATGCCAAAAAGCCCACAGGGAAAGCAGCTTAATAGTTTATAACGGACTAAACAAAACGTAGGTTTGGTTTTACTGTAGCCTACAACAACCAATATTTACACAACAAGGACCCCCTCTTCACACGCTGATTTAAACTAGTAGCAAATAACAGGAATTACATCTACTGTCTTAAAATTTCCCATCTGAAACACTGTCACAAAAATACCCAAAAATGCTATAATTCAAATAGGAAATTACTAAAGCAAAGAATTTATAGTTTAAAATTACGTTAAAATAAAATCCGGATTTGAGAAGCGGTAAAATTCAATTTCTCCACTGCTAAGTCCTATAATAGGCTACTTGTCATTTAAAGCAAATGATAGCTTATATATGATTATCTCATATAATAACAGGCAATAACACAATTACTTTACTAAGGTATTTTCCAAAGCATATGTATAAGCTAATAAAACTTGTTCGGTGAACGGAATTGCAGCTTGTAATTTTACAAAATACAAAAGTGATCCAGTGATAAGTTTTTTAAAGCAGTTGAAAAAGAACTACCTTCGTATGAAAGGCGTAGTCGCGGCACGTTCAGCTTGGACGCTGAAGCTGTCATCATCAGTAAGGCCAGAACAATACTCGTGAAGAAATTGACTTCCTTCATCATTTACACCTAAAATTCACCTTATGCCTATTAATTATCTATGCTTATTATTTTTTTTTATCCAAACAAAACCAATTATTGAAGATTTCGGAGCCCTTCTTAAGGTCTGTAATAATGGGCTCTCCTATATCCCGGTGGTTTCCAGATGCTCCCGACACCTTGATTTCCGCACATTGAATAGGCGTCCAGCTTCAGCTAACAGATATTTCACTTCCAGGCATTGCAGTCTGTATTTAGTAAGTGGTTGGGAAGCATTCGACCCCGCCTTTCCATAACAGCGCGAAGACGGGGAAGGACCCGCCTCCAAACAAGATCTGCCGAAGTATTTAAGCTGCAGTCCGAGCGCTAACAATGCGTCATGTAATCAGCGAGTATGTCGTTTTCGCTGTCTGTCTTTGTCACGTTTGCTGTACGTCTAAAGAAGCTTCTTAGTATGTTTCTCATTGTGTGAGAGAGCTTTAATTAATGCAATATATACATGTTTTTGGACATTCTGAATCCTTTTCTGCCACCTGATTTTATAGCCGTTTTCTATTAGTCCTGTATTTTTAACTCGAAATTAATTTTAATTCAATAATTTGTCGGAACAAATAACGAATTAGTTAACTAAATGCTTTTTCAGTTTTGGTCACAGCCGGACCGAAATGGACTCTAACAGTAGCAAACAAAGCAGACAACATCAGGGATTTTTGTTTTTTCGGGTTAAGTAACTAAAACCCAAAGAAATGCCAGGTTACAGAGGTTGTGTCAGTCAGTCAAAAACTGGAACATGCAGTTTGTAGAAGGTCTGGCCATTTTAATAACATGTCTGCTGAAAATATTCAAATTATATTTGACAGCATTGCTTTAGATGTAAAACTCGTAAATTCTGTGGCATGATCCAATGTTAAAACAGTAGTTTTAACAATTTACTTTTGGATCTTGTGAGTAATTGAATGGCAAATTTCTGAAACTCACACAGTATACTGAACACTTTTTTGAGAAAGTTTCTCAAAAGTTTCTGACTTAGTGAATTTTGCTGACTGACTTTAGGTCACTGTAGGTCACTGTTCAAAAAAATATGAAATGGACTGAGTGAGTACTGCACATTTGCTCTTCAATTGTTCGTATGTTTCTCAAACATAAAAATTTATCAATGAACATTGCATTGGATAAGAGGATTTAGGATGGAAGGGTGGATGAATGTGTATTGGTGGGGCAGATCTCATCAATGGTAATTAAAATAAAACAAGTGATTGCTCCTCTTAACAAAAATGTGACCCTTGACAGGGTGAACTGACCTCTGCACTGTCACTACAGCTAGAGGGCAGTAGATCCTGTGGGCAACTGAGCAGGTAGGACTTCTCACAATTAAGATCTGCTGGGTTTTACTGATGAGACACAATTGAATGCCTCACCACATCCTTGTAAAATAGCTCCAAAACTTTGCTTGTAAATTCCAGGAATATTGAAAGGACTGATTCAAAGAAGGCATTTACACACAAAAGTAGTATCAAAGATCTACATGGAAAAATACTTGTGTGAGTAAATACATTGAATCACAAAAAGGCCTACTATGTGATTTACGTAAATTTCCAGAAAGCCTTTGATATTGTCTCCCACAAACAGCTCTTGCTTAAGCTCAAAGCAACAGGGATTTTAGGAACTGTAGCAGCTTGGATTGAAAACTGGTTAACAGACAGGAATCAGCGAGTAGTTATTAGAGGCACAGTGTCACAGTGGGCCTGCATTCATAGTGGGGTACTGCAGGGTTCAATTTTAGGGCCACTATTGTTCCTAATTTACATTAATGATATTGACACCAATACATACAGTAAACTGGTTAAATTTGCAGACGACACCGAGGTGGGTGGTGTAGCAGATACTGATCTAGCAGCACAGAGGCTACAATGGGATCTTGATTTAATTAGCGACTGGGCTGATACCTGGCAGATGAAATTTAACATAGATAAATATAAGGGAATCCATGCAGGGAGCAGAAATATAAAGTGCAGATACTTTATGGGTTCCACTGAAATAAAGGCAGCTGATTATGAGAAAGACCTCGGTGTATATTGATGCTTCCATGTCCCACTCTAGCCAGTGTGGGGAAGCAATTAAAAAAAGGCCAATAGGATGTTGGGTTACATCCCTAGGTGTGTGGAGTTTAAGTCAAAGGAGCCGATGCTACGATTATACAATTCCGTGGTAAGACCCCAGCTAGAATATTGTGTGCAGCTTTGGTCACCATACCTTAAAAAGGACATTGCTACCTTGGAAAAGGTACAATGTAGGGCTACGAGAATGATTCCTGGTCTTAGAGGAACGTCTTATGAGGAGAAGTTAGCTGAGCTCAATCTGTTTAGCCTCGAGCAAAGGAGACTAAGGGGGGACATGATCCAGGTATATAAGATTCTAACAGGTCTGGATGCTGTTCAACCAAATGGCTATTTAAATATTAGTTTAAATGCTAGAATTCATGGCCATAAGTGAAAATTAGGTGGAGAACATTTTAAAATGAATTTGAGAAAGCACTTCTTTACACAGCATGTAGTTAGAGTATGGAGCAAGTAGTTAGAGTAAAGCAAGTTAAAACCCTGGGTTCTTTTAAATCAGAGATAGATAAGATTTTAACAACTCTGAGCTATTAGTTAAGTTCTCCTCAAACAAGCTTAATGGGCCGAATGGCCTCCTCTCGTTTGAAAATTTCTTATATTCTTATGAAAGGAGAATTGCAAGGTGAGTAGTGTAGAACGACGGAAGATAACAGTCAACAATAATTGTCGAACATGAGGAACAGACATAGAAGGCACCTTTTTGGGGTCTTTGTAATAAAAACCACAAAGCATGAGCTGGTTTAGTTTCACAAAGTGAGTGATGCACATTCTTGTAAAGGGAAGGGTTAGCTGGCAGTGTAAACAATGCTTTACTTGCTCTAAAAACCTCAACAAAAGAGTTTTTGTTGAGGCCCTAAAGTCATTCATCTTTCCATCACTGATAATCTAGTCAGGATTGAAATGATCCAGAGCCTGTGATACACGGTTTAGGACATGATGCAGGGGATCATTCCACTATAGGGGGCTCACATATGATGTATACATCAGCCCTTTAGTGCCTAAAATTGTAAATTCAGGGGGGGGGTGATTGGGTGGGGGTCAGTTTACAACCCCATTCATTTTCTTTCCCCAGTTGCCTGATTTCCAGATGCTGGGACATTCTCTCAGCCCCCCACAGAAGACATCCCCAGACCCCAGACCCTGAGCCCCTTTCCCATTTTAGCCATTCCCGACGCCTCGATTCGTTTCCCTGAGTGCTTCTCTTCTGCCGAGCCCAGAATAGCTTCTTTTGTCTTCATTCTCCTCACTGTTTAGTTAAGCACATCTTTGCTCCCACACCCAAATAAAGTTGCTATTCATTCCTGTCATCCCGCGTCGCGTGGCTCTGTTCTCTGTCCAGCGAACTCCACTATTTCAATTTACAAGAGGAAGTGAGCAGAGCTGAAGAAAACCCACAGAAACATGAGGCGCCAGTGAGAGTCCAGAACAGACAGAGCTGAGGCCAGAACCAAAACCGCAGACCCAGAGATGTAATACTGCCTGCTGGGCTACGTTTGATACACTCCATTATTACGGTTACTTCATTATTACCAACATTTCCAAATAGCCCAAATGAGCCATAGAGTATGTAGGATAAAATGTAGTTAAATTCTTTGTAGCCAAAGCTGCTTTTAAAAATCTAGCAGATATCCTGGGAGCTAAGAGGCGGATCATCCTATCCCAGCATTAACTGAAGTGCAGAGGAGACAGGGTTGGGTCTAGGTGAACGTGGCAAAGAAAAATGGATGCAGTAATTTCTGCCTCTGTCAACCTGCCATCGCCTTACATTTTGCAAGTGATAACGTGAGAGGAAATGAAAGGGGGAGGGAGATGTGACAACTGGGGGTGAAGCACTAAATGGAAAAGTGAATCGTCTTACTCTAAGATAGCATGTTAAAAATTGGGCTACCAGTACAGATACAAGACTGTATTCTACTGCTGTCAAGACAAGTCTTTGTGTGTGTCATTGTATGTGTGCGTGAGGTACGTTGTTGTCAGTATGCAGTGTCAGTATGCAGTGTCAGCATGCAGTGTCAGCATGCAGTAGCAAACCCTTCCAAGTTCCATAGGTGAACCTGGACACAGGAGAAAGAAGACAAAAAAAATCTCCTGCCATTTCAATCTTTAGCACAGTCTTGGCTTTATTAATAATAATAATTATTAATAATATTAATAATAATAGCAAAGAGCCACATTTAAAAGATAATATATTAAACACTTTCGCTTTATGATTTACTGCATCATAGCTCTGGCTGACTGTGACTTATGATGTGTGATCCAAATGTCATTATGCAGTATAATTATTTGTTTATTGCTACCAAGCAAGCTGCCACTAATCAAAGCTGTCATGCAAGGGAGCAGAGAGGTTTCTGTGTGTGGTTGATTGTATTTGTATGTTTGGAATATGTCAAGTGTTGATGTAGTGCCAGTCAGTATGTTAGTCTAAACAGAAATATTTTAAGATAGAAACATGTTTCATGGGTGGTCTGTAAGTAGAACGTGTCGGTGTGTAAAAGTGATTGAACGAGGTGTTTTACTTGAGTGCTTTGCACACGGTTGGGGTGGTTATACAGCCTTACTAGCACTTTGCTTCTGTGAATACGCAAATAAGCAAAAAGGTGGGGAGCAATGACAGAGGCCCAGATTCACCGAGCAGGCTCAGGAGTCACCATGCGCTTTTACCGAGGAGTTGCAGCTGCTCTGCACTCTTCTTTAAAACGTCTTCTTCAGCTTTCTCTGATCTAAAGGCTAATTGTAAATGAAGGCCTTGTAGTTTGATGTAGGCAAAGGTGACGGTCGTAAATACCCCACAAGTCCCTGTGGTATTGTGGTCTGTGGATTGGATGGGCTGGAGAAGATGAATGACGCCAACAGGACAGCTAAATCTGTTAGTGCACTGAATAAGGACTCAGCATTTGCCCTGAAAGCTGGGGAATTGTCTTTATGGGAGAACAAAGAAGAAGGTAATGTGCTGCAAAAAGGGAATGAGACTGTAGTCTTATTAGGAAAATGTAGATAGACAGAATTTCAATGCCTATTTATTAAGGTTGTCCCGAAGGATGATTAAACTGACTCCTTTCCCGGTCAGAAGTCCATTGTCTATAACATGCTGTACCACTGCAGCAATAAACAGACTCCTTGCAATATTAGATGTGGCTTGTGCACTGGAAAGCAGCCATGTTTCCTGGTTCTGTCAAGTTAATCTTATGATGTCATTTTTGCATTCCTGTAAACAGGACAGTCCCCACCTACAGTATACTCTACAAATGGCTTCTCCGCAGCTGCTGTCCTGACATTTCTTTTATTTTGTTCTTTACCTTCAGGTTAAAATGAGATGGATTCCTTGGACACCAAAATAATAAATATAATAAGCAATATACACCAGTCTAATTAGATGAAAACTTCTCTTGTCGGATCTTCTCTTGGAGCTTTACATGTGTGAAAACTACATGGTTCTGCAGGACTGATATCCTGGGAATTTCCATTTTGTCCAATACATGCATGACTCTGGGTTCAGGTGATATTTATGTGACAAAGACAAGGATTTTTAAAGTCTAGCAGGGAACGTGGGCTGGGTTGTTAGTGTGCTATTTCTGTATCACTATGGCTGCCTAGTCCCAGATGACCTACATACATGCTTCATGTTTTGCACAGGTATTCCGAATAGACTACAAACTGTGGAGGATACATATGGCAAGTATTCTACTGAGAGCAATAACCATGGCAGCTAGAGTGGAGTTCAAACTCCAGATTCTAGTTGAGGGATTCTGATCGTTTTTTCCTGTAAGAAATACATTTTCTGACTGTAACGTTGTGATCATAAAACTGAAGTGTACCTTTGTGTATTTTACACCTCCATGGTGTAATTACGACCATCTCTGAACCACATGACAAGAAGAACTTTCGCTTTTTTTTGCCAGAATGCATCTGCACAAAAAGACTGCCCAACGTGCGACGTGCGTGAAGCAGCCATGCAGGCAGATGTGAGAGGCTCCAGGCTGCTGTGTTACAAGCAGGGGCCTTATAAAAAGCTTTTTGCCTGACCGCGATGCAGTCAAGCGTCCCGCGTCTCCTCTTTCCTTGCGAGTAGACATCCGTGGGGCACAATCTGCGGCGCGGCCTTCTCAAGTGAACAGGGGACGTGCATGATTCAGATAGCTGGCCTGGCTTTGATTTACAGATCACAGCCCTTGCAAAAAGAAATGCGTGATCAATGAATAACTCTTCGTCAAAGGCATTATTGTGCTCGCATTTATGGAAATTGGAACTCAAAGCGGAGGGCAGCTTTTAATCATGCTTGCATGTTGACTTTTTACCGATGCTTTTTTTCTGAAACATAAGGACACCTTTCATGCCAGAATAGGCCTTACCTACCCCCCCCCCGAGACAGTGCCCTACCATGGTATTCCGTAGAGTCATTGCTTTACATCTCAGGCCTGGAACTGTTTTGCCGTCTGCTTTACCTGTAGTTTCTGTTTTGTGTTAAATTGCTAAAGACCATTACACCATAGATGCCCAAATGATATCTCTTAAAGTTTGTGTTCATAAGCTTAAATTGATATGCGGGGCCAGAAATTTCATTCCCTCACCAAGCCCCCAGCCCACTCTGCTTGCTGAGCACATTTGCTAATCTCCTGGCCACATTGCCCCCCCCCTCAAGGTCACGCGACATGATCCTAAGTAATTGGATTGTGTCTGGATTGTACTTATGTGCTTAAGAACAATGGCTTCAATACTGTTTATCTATTGCAACTAACCCCTATAGCTAGTAGACTCTTCTCTTCCCCTGGATTCTGGTAAGGAATACAGTCATCTCTTCACATTTGTGAGGGTTAAGGACAGAAGATCCCTGCAAAATTCACAAATAAAGTGTGGGCCTCCCTAACCACAACCCGTAACAGTCTGCTAGCCTGAATGCTAACATAAAAAGGTAGTTTTTTACCTGTTTCTAAACAAATAGTACTGTACTGCACACTATGCATGTTAAATTAGTTTTCTATAAAGACCTTTTTATATAATATACAAACCATATAAATTATGCCCCTGTATGTATAAAGTTACTACTGTATGCACATGGAGCACTTTGTTTTGGACCCATTATTCAAAATGCAAAATTTAAAATCATTAAAATTGAAAAGTTACGTGAGATTCCACCGTCACAAACACAGCTAACGTGTGAGTGAGGCTGGTTACTGAGGCATACCTAAGCCTAGACTTTTAGTATTATTGATATAATGTGCAATTACACTAACAGATATTATATATTACTAATATTTATATACAATGTGATTTTATGTGATCCAAAGCATTTTCAGTAATGCTTTTGGCTTAACATAAGCATCGTCTGATTTTCTGCGATCTTTCAGATATCTTCAAAAGTATTCCCATTTAATTGTTCACAGTCAACTTGTGAATAACCAAAACCGTGAGTTTCAAATCCATAAATTTGAAGGGGATACTGTATATGTACTGTACACCTACATACATATATGGTACATATAGAGACTTTCACTATAAAATGACATTTCCATCTCTCTATATACATTTGTACCTTTAGAAAGACCAATAAGCTAACACCATCCTGAGCCGGGTCAGTGGTCTGAGCTGTATACGCAGAAAGTCTGTAGGATCACATGTTCGCCGATCTTCGGGGCCTCAGCCTCTGGACCTATGATCGGAAGGTGGCTGTTTCAAGGACGGCCTCAGCAGAATAGTTATATGTCTGTTGTGGGCCCTTGAGCAAGGCCCTTAACCGCCAGCTCCATGCTGGCTGACCCTGTGCTTTGACCTCCAAGCTAGCTCTCACCTGCAAGAGAATTTCCCCAGAGGATTAATAAAGCATCAGTAAATTGTAGCCTTGGTGTCACCCTTGCTTCAAAAGGCACCATAGACAGGACTGGACACATGTTTATGGCACAATCAGCCCTAGGCTGTGATTCATCATATCTAAGGCTAATTTCTGGACCATGTTCTCTGTGGATGTGTGTTGTCTGTGATCCATCAGGCTGCAGTCAGGACCTGTCAGGACCTGTGTCACGGCAGCCCATCACAAGCCCAATGCGAGCAGCTATCTGGCAGAGTCTTGGCAGGCCTGACTTTCCCAGACAGCACACACTCCTTTTCAATAATGTATGAAGCTCCAGGCCGAGACTGCTGTACAAAGCACAAGTGTACCTCTGTATCATACTTCTCGCTCATATAAAAAGGACTTAGACTGAGGCCTCTTTGGCTTAGAGGAATGTGCATAAATGGGCGTGCACTCACTCAACAAGCTGGAGCACATTTTATTGTTTAAATATTTAGATACCTCACTTCCCCACACCCTCAGCCACACTGAGTGATTTATTAAAGGACCCTTTGTTTTTATGTCACCCGTAACTATTGCCGCCCTTCAGAAAAAGTATGAGAAGCTATAAGAAACATGGAATATGTAATTGTTTTATTGTGAGCTCAGATTTTTGAAAAGTGGGTATTTTTTCATAGTGCCCAACACTGTGAGAAACATTCAGGTCAGGTGATGTGAGCATCGAGCCAGGACGGTTTATTGCAGGTCGGCTTTTCCTCTCCGATGGGGTCGGGGCAGGGCAGAGATCAGCACATCACAGACGGGGCTGAGAAACAATAAAGGAGCCTTATCAGCAGACACAAAGAGTTCAAAAACCAAACTGGAGCCCTGCTGTCAGGGACAAGCCAAACGAAAGCCCACAGCTACACAAATCTAATGTGGTCTCGTTTACAGAGAACAACAGAACAAAAAAACAACCATTTATATATCGTTCAGGGGTCAAGCAACGGGTGACACTAATCAGAAGCACAAACTCCAGTCACCTGACTCCTGAGATCACTAAGCCACACTCACCATTCCATTCAGGTAAACTCCCAATATCTCTCTGGTCTATGTAGTTTCCCTTTTACAAATGCATCATGATTTTCATTCACACAAGTACGCCTTTTACATTCATCCATCCTCTGCTACCACTTCTCATATTCAGGGATGTGGGGCGTCTGTAGCCTATCTCAAAGGCTATAGGCACAATGCAGGGAAAAACCCAGGATGGGGTGTCAACCCATTGTAGGGCACACTCACACCCCACTCGCACACCGTTCACTCGCACAGGCACACCTATGGACAATTTGGTTACTCCACTTAACCTCATCATGTTTTTGGACTGTGGGGGGGAAATTCCATGAACACATGGGGAGAACATGCAAACCCCACACACAGGGAGCTATGGCAGAGACTCAAAACGAGGTCCCAGAGGTGTGAGGAAACGATACACTAACCACTGCACCACCAGGCCACCCACCTTTTATATTTATATTTAGTCTTTGTTTTTAACTCTGCCCTTTCGCTTCTTTTGTCTGTTGGGCGGTAAGTTACATCCCGGCAAATAAACTAGCTATCGTCTCCTGCGGCCCTATCCCACAGAGATACCTAAAGCCATAGGGCGGGAGAGCTCTAATGATGGGTTAAACAGTCCTGTGGGAACAGGCCTCCTGGAGGATGGACGCTGCAGAACAATGCCATATTTGTGATCATTGCTTACCTGGAAATGTAGCCCATCCCTCTACACCCTGTTCACTTCACAGGCATCGGTGTCCAATGCTCAGCTGGCCCGACTGCCTATTTACGATTGGAATCCCCCTAACCTTGTGAAACTGCCCCTATCCTAATGCCAGTAAAGCCCCCAGCTCAGACCTCTTCAGCCCCGCAACCCGGGCTAATTTCCCATTTCCATGAGGCGCCTGAGCCTAATCCCCATGTGCGCTTCCTTGTAAATGGGTCCCAGCGGCCCTCACCACAAACCACGGATCAACTGCAGCAACAGTGGCAGCCCCCAGTGGGACCCATACGCCTCTCCCTCACTGTAGTCCACACAGCTGTGAACTCTGACTCTGGAGGGCTTATGGCTGGCCCGATCCATGAAACTCATCACACATCTGCATGCCGTACCCACAGCCATCAAGTGCTGATTGGGCCTCCCTCATGTTTAAGACGGCAGAGATGACTGATTGGATGGCACTGAGAGAGGATCGCCCACAAGGCGTGATTTGTGGGTCACAGTCTGTTTGGAGGTCTTCAATTCGGCTGTGAGAACTGAATATTGGCGAACGTGCATTCCAGGACATTCTTACCATTCTTGTCACTTTTTCTGTGTTATGCTTTGCTTAGGTTGCTAAATCCTGTGTACAGTAGCACACCGCAGGTACTGTATACGACGATTTCAGACCCAGTGAAGCGGCCTTTGAGTGGGCTCGGAGGGCAAAGGTTAAAACTACAAAACCTCCCTCTGTGATATTGTGTTACCTGCCCTGGCTGAGGATGGGCCAGGGGTCAGGATGGGTCAGTAACCCTTTCAACGGGACCAGGGTGTCTGCCTCAAGAGAGGGCCGCTTCAGCCCCTGAAGGTGGCACAATGGCACACTGCGAACTCCCTCACCCAGCTCAAACTCAATTTCCTGCGTCACAGTGCATTGTCTTGCTACTCTACTTCCCGCCATCTCCATTCTTGTTTTGAATCACCCTTCCGTCCAGTCCATCACAATGCTTTGAATCAACAGCCTGTCTTTTCTTTTCCCTGCCAGACTGGTAGAAAATCCCAGGCTCAAAGGAGATTACCATTTTCTCTACTGGACAATGGGAGCTCTCCTTCAGCTGGGTTACTTCATCTCATCCGAGAAGCTGAATTGATTTAGTGCCTTTGGAGGAAAGGGATGGAAGAAGGAAGGATGTTCAGGGCAATAGGAGAAAATAATGAAAATGCCAGATAAGAGGGGCCTTCTCTGTGAGTCGTCCTTCGTGGAACGGAGGCATTGTGCACCTGGCCATGACAGCAGCCTTCCTCTGCAACCCACCCAATAGCAAGGGCGTGACCAGTGCCCACACCTACCAAAGAGAGCACATATCACTCAGGCAATCAGCTGCATTTTTTAAAATGATCTTTTGGTTTCCCCACTGCGGGCTCCAGGCTTCCAACGCAGAGAAACATAGTTCACAAGGACTGATTTTACAGACCTCTTACAGCAAAAGCTGAAGGGACATCGAGTCTCCCAGAATAAAAAAAAAAATACAGCAAATTTGGATTGGGCTTTAATTATATTTTTTAATATAACATTTCATCTGAAATAAAGGCAGTCCCCGGGTTAAGATTGCCTGACTTACGGACAACTTGTACTTACAAACGGACTGCCATAAAGCCTATTGTATGAAAAATTTGGGTTAAATACAATGGTATGTAACAATGAATGCACAAACTACTTTGTGACGCTGATGAAAACATTGCACAGCTTCAGTAATTCACTGGCTTGAGGTGCAATGCAATGCTGTATGGGGTTAGTTTTATTATTGATGTATAATTATTATTATTTAGGGCTATCAAAATTAACATGTTAATCATTGAGAATAGTTTGAAATAATTAACATGTTAAAATAAATGAACGCAATAAATGCAATTCATGACCTACTACCTTATTATATCTGAAACAAACATCCTTTGTGATTATTCTACATTAATTTGATGATTGATTTTACATAGAAATATGCATTATAACAAGTTCTAGTCTTAAGGAGATAACAAGTTTTGAATCGCTATTAACTGAATGCAAAATGTGTGGTTAATTAGATAATTCCTATTATTATGTACTGTATTGTAATTTCATAATTTACCTAGAAATCTGACTTAAAGACAGATTAATGGATCTCTTTTGTAACCTGGGGACTACTTCTAATCTGATTAATCAAACTGGAAATTCAAAAAAATCTTTACCGTTGACATGCCTTGTTTAAATCACTTCAGATGTTTTGTATCGATTTTGCATATTTTGCACAAGTTATTGTTACCTTTTCCCCAGTAAAAAAAAGCTGCATATTCACAGCACATCATGGCTGCATTTATTAACCCCATAGCCTGTATACCACCCAAGACAAGGTCACATGGCATGAGAAATATTATGATGTGAAAGCTTTATTGAAAACAGACACCCTGATGATGCTCTATTCTCCAGGGATATGGGAAAAGACCCCATATATTCTGTTTTCTACGCCATGAGTGTAGCTCAGCTTCAACCCTAGATTTATATGGGGACATCCATCTTTGTTTATATAAAGAGAAAAATAAAGAGTGGAGGACATGAAAAGGAGGCCAAAGATCATACAAATTCAGAAGCTAAGCTATTGGTGTCTTAGGATGCACTATGACAAATTGAAAAATGGCTCTCATATGAATCTATGTCCAATCCCTTGGTCACAGTTTAAAGTGGGAAGATGGTAGCTGGTTTGGACACTAAGCTAAGGTATGCCCCAGCACGCTCTTCATTCTCTGCCCCCAGGCTCTGTCTCCAATTAGGGGCCCCGACGGTGCCAAACACTACAGCTGATGCGACCCGAACCTTAGCATGTCTTCACGCTAATATGAGCGTCCCTACCCTGATTACTTATAATTGCCCCCATCCCAAAAAAGTCTTACTTGAATTTAAACACGTATGCGTGCACAAAGGGACACGCAAACGTGTCCAAAAGCATGCATGCCCATTTTTATATTTTTGGGGTCTAAAAGGGTTACGCTGTTCTGGAATCGATTTGCAGCTGCTATGGTATGAGGTAAAAGAAGGTCGCAAAGAGCATTTTGCATTTGGACATTGATATAGAAGAGAATCTGTGAGTAAGTGAAGCTGATCAGGGGAGCAATAGCCTAAGGTCAGGCCTCCCACATAGGATGTGATGATCTCTTCAGCCTGGGTCTCTCCATAACCATGACACCATGGGTCTTAGTGGTAAGACAAAGTTCAGCAGGTCTTCCTGAGATGAAGGAGTGGAGTATATATACACTGCTCAATGACATCAAGAGCCCGGCAGTGAATCGGGGGGCAAGAAAGAAGCCACAATTCCTCAAAAAGAACCACCGTCTCATGTGGGAAAAGAGTTTGTGGTCAGCTGAGAGAAAGATGGAAATTTTTGGCCAGGAATCAAAGCGCTATTTGTGGTGCAGACCTCACACTGCTGTCACCGTACACAAAGCTGGCTGATGGTGGTATCATGCTGTGGAGATTATTCTCATCAGCGGGGACTGGAAAAACCGATCAAACAATGAAGCCTGGTAGAAAATCCACCATTTATCGGGGCCATGCCCCCAAGAACAGTGCCAAAGATAGGCAGGAGAGCCTTAAGAATACTGATTTCCTTGGGGGGGGGTCAAAGGCTCAGTTTTTGTCCCGTGAAAATTTGTGGAACTGTGCAGTCCAAGAACCATCCATCCAGCCCTAATGACCTGGAGTAAATCTGTTCAGAGGACAAAAACCATCCGAAAACCCTGAAAGCAAAAGCAGAAGGAGGACCTTGCAGATATTAATGTATAGGGTTTGATCCCTTTTATATGCAGCATAGTATGCAGCATACGTCAAAAAATCTGCTCGCGTAACTTTTTTGGACTCTACAAAAGAACAAAAATAATGAGAAAACAGCTGCATGAATCATTTGTGATGCTGGAAAAATCAAACGTTTTCTGATAGTGATGAAGAGAATGAAAAGAAACCACCCAGAAATGAATAACATTTGTTACGATTAAATATTGGGGTGGTACGGTGGCTCAGTGGGTATAACTATTCAAATCCTGTCTCTAGTCCCTGTGTGAAGTTTGCAGGTTCTCCATGTGTCACATGGGGTTTCTCCTGCAGTCCAAGACATAGAGCAACAGTTGTCTCTAAATTATCCATTGTGTGTGAGTATGCTCAGTGCTGACTGGCATGCCATCCAGGGTCTGCCCTTAACTGGGATGGGCTCCAAGCACATAACCCTGACCAGGATAACAAGTTAGATGGACACTTCTGTCATTATGCGCCGCTTACATGAAACGTCAGTAACTGTTTACTTGATGGATCACAAATAATGTAATAGCTCTTGTTGTGTTAATTGTTGCCGTTATCGTTATATGATTAATTTCGTTCTTGCGCGTTTGTTTACTTGAATCTTGTGTCTAATAGTGGCGTGAACTACGAAGCTTATCGGCTTATCGGGGTAACTTGTCGGATTTACGGGAGTTTGGGCCAAATGCAAGTGAACAAATATTAAGTCCATTAAACTGTGGTACCTTAAATCCGACAAGTTACCTCGATAAGCCAGTAGCCCCGCTTCGTAGTACAGGCCACAGGTCTATCCTCGTGTTTAATTAGCTTCCGTAAATCCCCCACCGTATACGCGTCTTACTCTTTGGTGTCTGACAACCTTTCGTTTCTCATACGTGATTGGTTTTGCTGCTCGTTGGACGCCTGCTGTAGTCCTAGTAGGGACTATTAATAGAGAACGTTTTTCCCCGGCAAGCGAGTCTCCATGTCTCTCTGCTCCCGCGATACCTCGGTCCGCCCGTCGCTACAATATATTCATTAAAAAGTTGAGATAGTGAAAATGATATATTGCTACAGATCGGAAGCATCTTTGCTCTTGTGTTTGCGAGAACTTTTATCTAAGCCGTATGATGGCTTTTCATAGATTTTCATAGGTTAGTGGTTGTGCGTAAGAACTGTGTGTGTGCGTCATTAAATGTACAATAATAATAATATATTGGGTAATACGAGTGTAATGGTGACTAAAGGGTGTTATTTCATGTCTAGAGGCCTATAATAATGTTAAAAACTGTATTTAGAAGGTCGTAAACAGGGTTTCCATGCTCTACGAAAATATTAGATTTCTAAATAAAGAATCCTACTTTGCGGAAATTCACTTATCGCGGTAGAGTCTGGAACTGATTAACCGTGATAAAGGAGGGCTGATTATACATGCTTCCCGACATCTTCCACTTCCAGGGATTTATATGAAGATAGGGAGGCACCTTGACGATAAAGCACTGTTCCCTCCACTGGGGCACTGTTATATGGGAAAGAAGAGTGCTTCTTATTTCATGTATCAACAATGAGGGACAGGGGGCTGCCTTGGGATACACAACATTGAACGGATTGTCAAGTTGTTTTTGGAAAAGAATCACTCAAGAAAGAATGGGGACAGGCGACTGTCTGAGATCACACACAACTTCTGTGAATTCTCATCACCGGAAGGGAGAGCAGAGGTGGTTTGGAAATGCAACTTGGGCACCACGCCCGGACCTGCACAGGGTTTCCAGAAGCCAGTCACAAACTTCAAAGGACCTTCTGGCGGAGTACATCAAAGGAGGTCTCCATTGTGTTGCTTTCACTGTTTTGCCTATGAGAATCGGATTCACGTGTGGCTGTGCTGCCTGGACGTCTCCAGACCATTCGTGGTATATTCCGTTACATTATATTAGCCTTCTTTTTTATGATTTTAAGTAATCCTTTGAAACTGAGTCAAGGTTATTACAGTACATGGCCGAGAGAAATGACAAAAGTAAAGCACTTAGGACTCTAGACCGACACACGTGTTATAGTATGACATTGCCATGGCTCATTAAAGACAAAAATATATTAAAAGCTAGTTACTACCGAATGTTAAACAACAATATCAAGCCGACTGTGACATTAGCCAGGTAAATTATCTGTTAAAATTTCTCCCAGGAAATTATATGAATTAAACTCTTTATGCAGGGGCAAAACAAAAGAGTCACACTTTCCACACTCAAGCCCAGGCAGACACAAAAGCCCTCTCACCCCAGTGTCACCGGCAGGTCAGACCGGGGGCACTTTTAATAAAATGGGTTCCTTCTGAGTGCCCTTGTCTAAAATCAAAAGCTGGGCCTCTAGGCTTGGGTTCTAAGGCCTTGGAGGAGTAAGAGGAATGTGATTAATGATTGGCTGCTTCACAGGGTGAGTCCCTCACATCTAGACTATCATTCGCCTCCTTATAACAAAAGAAAATTTTCTCAGCACGGTATTGATAATATGTCCAGCACATTCATCGACATGTAAGTTTTGTGGAGGCAACATTTCAAGGCAGAATTGACAGTCATTTTCTCTTTCTCATCACGCTAAATAACTTTGAGTTGTTTAGCATTTCTTCCCATCCATCATTTAAAAATAAATAAATAACTAGAATGAGTCATGTACTTGGAATGGAGTCTGCTTTAAACACATTATATGCTACAGATGCACATTGCCCCCCCCCCAAGTTCTTCTGAATCCTCACGGAGGTTTGAGGTGTAGACTATTCATCAGATGTATGACACCAGCAAAGGGTCTCAGAAACAAGAAGAGAAACAAGAAATTTACTCTTCAGGATAAGAACATGTTCATCATCTAAATTCAAGACTCTCTTCAAGGTAGGTGATTAAGTTAAATACAGGGAGGACTAAATTCTCTGGGGGCCCTAGCCTGACATGGGCGGGGGGGCCCTAAGGGGGTCATTTTAGGTATTGTTTGAAGCTGAAAGAGAAAGGATAGGCAATTAAAAACAATGGAGCATCCAATCAAAGTGTGGGGTGCCAACAGTAAAACTGACCACCAATCGGGGGCAGGGGTATCTGCCTGGCGGATCGAGTGACGAAATGTAAGTTATATTATATTATTATGGATTATAATATTTTAACCTCAATTGTTATAATAAAGGGTTTGAAGGCGACTTTTGATCTACATGTTTTGTTACAAAAAAAATTAGATCAGTACGAGACCCAGGTATGTTTACTTCTCTGCCCCTCCATAAATTCTGCCCCTGGTCACATGTATGT
>JAABNX020000119.1:14737556-14747718 GCA_015163995.2 Mormyrus lacerda | reverse complement strand
ATTTTATGGACCTGAACTTCCCACCTCTGTATCATAGTTCACAGAAAGGCTCCTCACAGAAAAGCTCCTCACAGAAAGGCTCCTCACAGAAAGGCTCACATCATGCACAAAATAAAAGTGAAGTGCTCAGAAGCAAACTGTATCACTGCCCACACACCAAGCTATTGCTGTTGGAAGAATGTTAGATATTGAGAATTAATGTAATGTTTAAAAGGAAATCTTTCATTGTTTTACTTAGACACAAGCCTGCCCAATCCTTTAGTGACCATCTCAGCCTTAACTTCACCACTTAAAAAAAGAAAAAAATGTATTGTGGAAACATTTTTTTGTATCAGTAATCTCACCTCAAGGAACTGATGTCCCACACCATGACAGCTGGTGTCTCTGATAACAGCCTTCAGAGACCCGGATGGAGAATATCTGGTCAGCAATCTGAAGAGCAGAGAGATGACAGCAATGACTTTGACCTCAACAATAAATCGTTCTATTATGCTGAAATTTTATTTACATTTAATTTACCTTTACAGTGGATTGTTTCTTAAAAATTAATGACTGGAATAAATATTCAAGTCTGTTAAACATTTAAGGATTTTCAAGTAATGGACAGGCCATATGTATATTCAAACATCCACACAAAATCCGTAGCTGAAATACTTATTAACATATCAACAGGGCCATAATTCAGGCCATATCCGTCCACTGGGTAGCAGAAACAGCACTGGGGTTGCCTCAATGGGCAACAATTTTGTTTCAGTAAATATATTGCAGGAAAGCATGCAGCACTTAGTCTATGGAACTGTAAGAGCTCCAGCGTCTTACTCTCCCTGCAGGTTGCTGCAGTGGCCGGGAGGCAGCGCCCTAAGCACGGTCCTCCCGCTGCATATCACGGTATACTGCTTGCCAAACCGGAGTCTCGTTCCTCTCGCCGTGTCGTTCTGGCTCCATTCTGAAACAGAAACCCGGGGCATATAACAATCACGCCGCCTACCGTCTGCTTCCTAATTTAGGGCAACTATCCGTAGTAAACAAAGGACCAATTCAATATTATGCCGGTGAAGTTCGTCATGTCAAAAACAAACACAGGAAAAAGTTGCCAACTGCTGAAGAACATTAGATGACTGGTTATCTACCGGTAAACAGGTTGATGTGTCTTTCTCCTCGGGTCTCCAGTATTTCTGGGCTTACGGTGACTGACACGGGGGTGGGAAACTGGCTGTACTTTCTGAACACCGCAGTAATAGATTCTGGTTCCGTTTGTACCTGAATGAAACACACAAATAATCTTTATTAGCAAGCTACCATTTAAAATGTATCGTCTAGTATGTACGAAAGATTAATTTATTAGCAGGATCCGTTTTGGAAAGCAATGCGATCTTCTGAAACCACCAAGTATGTATTATGTATAATGTACATGGTGTTTTAATAAAGCGGTTTGCTACAGTTCGGAATGGACGAAAATTTAAACATGCATGCACACTTTCCAAAAGGCGTATCTACGAAACATACAAAGAATTATGTAGTTGGAAACACGTTTCGTGTACTAGAATGCACAAGAGTACAGCAAGCATTTAACATAATACTGGCATACAGACAGGCGAACAGAGCACAGGCTGCACTACATGAATTTAGAGACAGGCTAGCTTCCTGTTATTGGGTGGGGAAAAAAGCCTGACGCTAAATGTATGTTACAAGCATCTGCGACGAGTTTCTGATGCTATGACACGGTGCAGCTATTTAAGCACTGGTTTCTGTTAAAACAAGCAGTTATATAAAGAATCTTGAATGAAATTCCTGGGAACCTGAGCGATTTTACCATGGACTCCATACTGCCGAAAGTTGGACTATACCAAGGGCGGAAATTGGGGGGGGGGGAGGTTGTAGCATAACTAACCCTAGTCTATGACCTAGTTTATCGTTTTACTCAAGTTATCCACTGCTGGCAACCTTGTGCTGGTAACTGTAAAACGAATACTGTGCAGTTTATCTACTTTACGGCACGTTGATGAGTTTGTAAACTTACTGAACTTACTAAAGTCCAGAGATGGCATTTCAAAATAATCCGGATGCTGAAAATTACTTAGATATCTATTTTAAAGAAGTCAAACTTTAACAAAACTATGCGCTTTATTAATCAGTGCATTAATTGTGATCATAAAACGCCCGTTATAACAGTAAGTGTACTTTCATCCACTACAGGGGTGAGCAAAAAAATATATATAACCAGAAATTTTCAAGTGGCTGATTATTGCTGTTATGCAAGAAATGAGATGAGTGACATTAAGTGACATCAATGTGCTTCATATAGATTGATTTGAAGAAAATTTGGTCCCTGTCTTACATTACACATATATGCACACAATTCCAACACACATACAAACGTAATGCCAAAGCTGCATCCTGAATCACTCAAAACTTAAATGTTAATATAAAATTACGGTTACTTTGACTGAGAGGTCTCTCGTGGCAGACAGATTTCCTTATGAAGATGTACACATATATTTTCCCTATGCAGTCAGCCCCTGGCTATCACACTATCCTGGAGGCCAGACCCCTGCAAGCTGAGGATAAAATAACACATTATGTTTCACTTGAGATTGAATGCATGCAAAATTGTTCATGAAATAAATAAAATCCGGAAAATACATTAAGAGCTGCGAACCCGCACGCAGCCGTGGTGACACTCGTGCTTTTAGACTCTGCTCACGCAAGAAATCTTACGGCAGATCTATATTGTTCTATTATAAACCTAAAAATTAGCTACACCAAAAGCGTTGGGGTAATTTGCAAATACTACAGACTGTTTATAAGGTAGTCGAACTGTAACATACATATAAATATACGTGCATGTGTGTGCACTTTTCTCAAACTGAAAATCTAACTTCTGTCAGCTAACAGGGTCGCCAACTCTGTTAGAGAAGAATCAGGGTGTGTATTAACTTTGTCGCAAATACAAAAAACATCCCAGAATCCACTGAAACCAAGAACGCGTATGAAGTAACGTACAGGTTACGAAGTCAGGCAAATCGGAAGTGAATGTGGGGTCACAGAAGCATGTGACAATAAGACTCAAATATCAGTAGTGGTTCAATTCACCGTTTCTCACCCTAGTTACATCTTATTTCAAATTTCTTAGGTTTTTACTTATTTAAATAACATCTCTCATTTATTATTTTATATTTCATACAAAATACACCAAATTGGTACTGGAGATTAAATAGACAATGTAAGGTTATATTACTAATGTGAGGGAAGTATCGGGTTCTCTTTGCAATTGCTAGGTGCATCAGATAGTATAGCAGGTTTAATTTGGGACTTCATCTGATTTTAATATTGTGTCGGTGGAGTGGATTGCATGACTATCCCTGTACGGTAGGCAGTATCTGCTTGGTGGTCCTGAAGTTGCTTGTGAGTTGGTAGGCGTCTTTGTCAGGAAAAGGCTGATCTAGTCTCCAATACATTTTAAGGTGTGTCTTATAAGAAATGCACCACATCTGTTTGAAACACATACCATGCAGAAGCAGAAACCATCAAGACACCCATGCTTTCAAACCTGGCATTTTTTAAATTAACTTTCCAGACGCTCTCAATGCAGACAGAGCATATAAGCTGCCACCCCACCCAGTGCTGGCCAACCCATGAGAGGTTAATGTAACTGCCTACATGAGCTGCTTCAGGCATTTTCGGATTAGACACAAGTTGTGCACCTGGTGATTCCTGGTGTGGGACAGACGTTGCATGCTTTCACCATGTTTAAAGATTTCAGTTACCATTGCTTATGCTATGCTACTAATGCTGTAGCATACAGAGACAGGCTCCCAATCTAGCAGACCTTGCTGTTCTTGAGAAATAGTTTTAAATAATCCAGGCTTATCTGTGGATTTACAAATTCAGCTTCAACATTAACAGTTGTGCAGTTTAAAAAGTTAGTAACAAAAAAAATCAGTGATTAGAGAAATTGACATTCATAATATGCGCTTAAAAAGGAAGTTCCTTTACAAGGTCTACACAATTTAAAAGCACGTATAATAAACTTTTCCAGTCCTGCAGAATGGTGGCAGATCATTCAATCTCTCACCAGCTCGATCAGTACAATAACTATCAAAGCATTCAAGACAGAAAATGACGCAGGGGTCCAAAATTCTGGATTACACTCAGTGTATTCTACAAACAAAATTATATACACCTTAGCACACTTAAAAAAAGACACCAGAAAAAGTATTTCAAATTTTATATTTCAGTTGCTTTTATGCACAGTCTTTGTAAACAACTTCTGTATCAAAGTGTCATAAAATGAGGCAACCGACTTAATTTTAAAAGTTGAGAGACAACTTAGGGGGACCAATATAACCTTCACCACCCCAGATAAACCCTAAAGCAGAAAACATCAATGTTTATTATTAGTTTAATTCTTGATTTGTCAAATTTTGCTTACCCTTTGGGTACAAAGCACTGTAAGTCACCTAGACCAAGAAACTTACATTTAGAAAATACAGCCACTCTCTCTTTTAAATTGTGAATCCTGGCGCAATTCATAATGCATATTTAATATATATATGTATATATGTGTGTGTGCGTACTGTCCATGTGTGCATATTTGTAAAGAACGCACCACAAATCAGCATACAAAATATACATAGAAAAATTACAAAATATTTTCATTTTCATTGTCCCCTTAGTGTGTTGAAACTTTTACAAAAGTCTCCCACTCAATAAATTAGAAAGTAAAATACTCAAAAACGGTTAATATTGTATGATGCATTTGTACATGAGATTAATATAATGTATTTGTACATGAGATTCATATAAAGATCTACACTTCTTTAAAATTCCCATTAGTTGATATTTTTCCTGTGGTGTTAAAAATTTTTTAAAACTACACATACATTTGCATTGTTTGTGAAGTCAAGGGCATTTGGCAGCAGCATGTGTTAAGTGAAGAGAAGAGGGTTCATTTGCTGTTCTTCTAAGTGCTGTTCAAGTGGTCTTCAAGGCCAGCATGGCATGTGCTTAGATCTTCTTTCTCACATCACGTCTGCCCGCTTGTCTCTAACTTTATTCCTCAGTTTAGTCCTTGCTTTGAATGCAGCAGAGTTGTATAGGTGCTACGGAGAAAAATGAAACCGAGAAGCTCATTGGAGGAACACTCTGATTTGCGAACATGCTTTTTAGCACAACGTTCCACGTCCGTCACATTAACCGTCTTGGCCAGTTTGTTCTTGCTTAGCTCACGGTACGTTTGAATTGTGCCGCAACAGGACGGATGTGGAATGTTACCTTCTCAAAACGAGAGATCCTACTGGCTCTCACAGAAGCATCGAGTACCAGAGGTGGCCCCAATTCAAAGATGTCCCTCAAAAGCTGGTTATACTGCAATCACAAAGACAGTACATTTATTTAACAGATGTTTTTGTTCAAATCAACAAACAAATGAGGCAAGAGCATGCAGCTTTATTGGAGCTGTTGGGGCCCGAGTGTGATTAGTCTACCAGCTAGAGGATTCAAACCCATGACCCAGATACCTGAAAGAGCTACAGACTGCTCTTAAATAATCTTAATGAATAAACCTATATTTCAGTCAGATTCATGACTAGCCTTCCACACCATGACTTTCCACAAAAGTCCACAACACTCATTGGTTTGGATTTGCCAATTTTTGGTTGCGGGGGGGGGTGGGTCCGGAGCCTATCCCGGAAGCTACGGGAACGAGGCGGGGAATAACCCAGGATGGGGGGCAGCCCATCACAGAGCACACTCACACATGCACACCTATTTAGCAATTGCAATTAGCCTCAGCATGTCTTTGGACCGTGGGGGGGAAACTGGAGCACCTGGAGGAAACCCCACCATGAAACCTCCACACACATGCAACCCGGGTCCCAGAGGTGTGAGGCAACAGTGCTAACCACTGCACCACCATGCCGACCCCTGTACAAATAAAACACAAATATGCATGCCTGAGAAGCTCACTGTGGAACATTGCGCCCCCCCCCCCCCAACTTCAGCATCGGAACGGGATGTTCATGAATAATTTATAAGCAGGGGGCCTGCTGTTACAACAGTCGCATAGCAACCAGCACAAAGTCTCCCACTTGAATGTTTTCAACAGAAAGTTGAAAAGCAGGAGGATGAGAATGCCAATTCCTTACTAAACATCTTAGCTGCTTCTCCTTCAGTCTCCCGAGTAGCGTCTCAAAATGGCTCAGATAGATAGTGATTTCAGCTATTCTGCACCCAAAGCAGCAGAATGTCTGCTAATCTGAATAGATTATACTTGCATGATTCTTTTGCTGCCTGAGAAACCATGTTGTGCACAGCAGTTGTGAGAGTTCATGAGTATTACAATATAGCAGTAGTACCTTCAGTACAGCTGTTGTGTAAATTACTTCCTAGATAGCAGGTGCTTTTGTGAATAAAATAATTAGAAAAATCGAAGTATTCATTGGAGGGAGTTCACACACTTTAAAATCATATAAGGTATTAACCTTATTCAGTGACCCCCCCCCCCCAGAGTTTGGAGGAATGTAACTTGCTGGAGTGAAGCCAAACGTGTTTGCATTCCAAAAATGCAACCGCCACCGGGATTTTCACGTAACCCTTTCCTTACCTGTAAGTGGAACCTCACTCCGGATTCCAGAACCTCTTTAAAGGCATCATAGGTTCTTCTTCGGACCCAGCTGTCAATATAGATGCCTTCCACACCAAAACAAATCTTCTCCTCATTGAAATCTTCATTCTGAAGAGGAGGATGAAGGTTAAGGGCTGTGACCATTCATGATGCTCGAACTGGTATTTGTCATTTGTAACATTTGTAGCACCTTTCCACTGCCATTCAGGAACCTAATCGTACCCAATCCATGCTGCAAAGACAGACGAGTTACAGTGCAGTTCCAGCTCACATCAGTGTTCCACTGCAGAAAGGTCGGCTCAGTAAAGACGCTGCTCGGTTTGGAGAGCAACAGTGACATAAATGAAGAGAATCTTTACTGTTCACACTGTGCATCATGATTTACCATGTGCTAATTTCCTAATTTTCCAGCACATCTGTAAGAATTGTCGTGCTATGTTAGCCTCAAACGCTAAAGCTAGTGGAATTACCATTCACTTGTGTACATTCACAGTACGAATCCATTCCATTCAGCTGTTCTGTAGTACGTTTTTAAGTAGGAGGTTGGAAATGATCAAGATCCGAATTATCAGGAATTCATCAATCTAATAATGAATAATATGCAGAATAAATCTTTTTTTCCCCTTCAGATAATCCATGCACAGAACACCAGTATATCCATGCATTTCAAACAATCACATGGTGAGGACGCAATCTGCTCTGTTTGGTCACGCTTTCAGCCCTGTCAGTAAACCGGACCACGTCAGCACAGGGATGGCTCTCACATTTTACAATGAAGTTGTGTGTTATGGTTTGGGTGTAGCTTGGTTCTTGATGACAGTGGAAAAGCGCCAAGCGTTGCTTAATGAGAACTATGAAGCTTAGAGCTCCGTGCTCAATAAATTAAGATCGATTCCAAATACAGATTACAATTCTCCACCATTTTATTCATATGTATCCAAGTTATGAAAAAAAAACAGGCTTCAACAGTGATATCGGGAGGGTTTTACTGCATGCTGTCAGTTGCTTCCTGCTGTCATGTTCCCACCTCGATGTACTGCAGCACTTCCCTGAAGATAGAACGCTGTTTTCGCCGGTCGTTCTTGGCTCGGTGCTTGTTCCCATCCGTCGCCAGGCCTTTCAGGCATTCGCACAGCATGTCACAGTCATCATATTGGAAATCCTGTTATTGAACAAACACACACCCCATCTGAGCAAAGGACCGACGGGCGACATGCGACAGCCTCCACGTTCGGCCAGAAGGTTGTTCTGTGAATGTGGGTGGCGTTTAGTGCGGCATTCGTGCGTGGCGTTTAATATGGTGACGATGTACCTGATCGATTTCTCGACCCAGCTGAAACAGAAGGGCGATGGTCTCCCCCACTGCAATTCTGTAGTGGACATCACTGCACTCCAGGCAGGCCTGCAGTTTAGGCAAGTGTCTAAGAAGAGAGGGGGCTTCATCAGTAATTTTGTTACGCCACCGTTGCTCCCCAAGTTTGCTAAATATAGAGCGATTGTTCTACTACTCTAAAACCAAGGGGAGATGACAAAAATAAAAAAAAATAAAGAAGTTGATAGTGATGTGAGCATAAGTTTAACATCACTTACATGTCCAGTGAGGAACTGAGATGAGAGGCCGGACAGAGGGTGAGAAGCAATGCCCACGCCTGTAGAGCGGCGCAGTAGAGCGCCGACATCCCCGGCTTGTGGGCGGGCAGGACGCCTTCACAGTTGGGGTACGAAGTGGTAAACACGCTCTCCAGGTGACTTAGGGACTTCAAAATGTCCTGCGGCACCAGAAAAACAAAATTTGTCAGCGTCGTGAGAAACGACTCAATAGTATGATGCGTTTCGGAAAGTTGGGCGGTCGGCTCACCTCAGCGTTATCAGGTGCCGCGACATAACAGCACACGCCCAAGGCCGTGGCACACTGCGGAGGGGAGAGCCGGGGGGGGGGGTTGAGATGGGAGGCCACGGCAGCCGTGCCCCGAAATGTGACAGGTGGCCCATACTCACGCTCTGCCTGGCCGCCACGTTGGCGCAGTCGTCGCTCAGGGTGGAGCTGAGCACGGGCCTGAGGATTCTGAAAAACTCCTCGCCCTCGACGCCCGTGCTCAGCTGCACGCACAGCAGGGCGCACATGTTGGCTGCCGCCGCCTGCTCCTCTCCGCCTCCTGCGGGAGAACAATGTGGGGGCTGCATCAAACAGCCTCCTCCCCAAAAAAAGCCTCTCCCCTCTTAGGTTTCACACCGGCCCCGCCCCCCCACCTTTGCGTAGGCTCCTCTCCAGGCAGTCGGACAGTGTGAGCCTCCTCTCCAGCAGGAAGTCGTACAGGATCCTGGATGAGAAGCCCTGCTTCAGGCTCTCCAGCGCCGTCAAACGGGTCTTTGAGCTTGAAGAGAGAGAGAGAGGAGAAAACATGTCTAGGAATGCCTCTTTACAGTCCCATCAAGTAACACGCGCACATGCTGGCGCTCAGACTGAGCGCTGACAAAGAACGAACGTCACACGGAGCCGCAGATCTCCCCAGTAACGTGCAATACGGACAGGGTTTCCGTTTCGGGTGCAGCACATTCACTTCCCATCTCGAGTTCCCCCGAACGCACCCACCTCTTGTCCATCAGGTTGTCCAAGCACTGCTTCAGCTTGTCCTCCGTCTCTTCCTGTGCCGTCTCTTCATCCACCTGCTCCCCTCCTGCAGGTTACAGGCTCTGCTCTGACCCTGCATCTGGCACCCATGACCCCAAACGTAATGCGGCGCAACTCCAGTACCTACCTGCGCCCTCCTCCAGCACTGAGGCGCTCTCACTGGCACTGCTACAGTGACTCAGGACTTCAGTGGCCTGCTCGTCGTCGCTGGCTCCAGACTCACCCTTGGCCCCGTTCCGCCCCCCTGAGCGAAGCGTGGGTAAGGAGAAGGGGGAAAAGGAATAATTGACACCTGACATGAAGGACAAAAGCCTGCGATCTTGGCCGCTGTGGCCATAAACGACTCAGCTGTTTACGCCAGTCACCAACTGGGGTCAATATCTTAAGGAATCTGGAAGCAGGGAGACATGCAGCCATGTAACTGTGAATGCTGAGAAACAGAGGACACGTCATCTGTCTGCTAATAAGTGCAAGTGAATACAAAAAAACTGAATGTTTGATGCAATTGTACTTTTAGGAGACGAATCACACAGGAAACATTTGACCTGAAACTCGCCACATATCTTTTTCGGTCCGTGACCCTTCGGCTGACCATATGGGGCTAAAGTGAGAGGCTGTCCTGTTTGACTGAGTGTCGAGGACACCAGCGCTTTAACTGTCTTGCAGTCACATGACCTGAGCCGCGGTAATCCTCAAAACAGTGGGAAGCACTGAGCCAGCGGGAATATGATACCAGCAGCTCCCCACCCCCACAACAACGTGAAAACCTGACGGAGAAGCCTTGTATCAGGGTGTACTCACACTAGGCATGGTTGCCATGAACCGGGTCCGAGTACGATTGTCCCCCCTCCCCACTCCCCCTCTGGCCCGCACTCACATAGGGTTTCAGCATTCGTGCCAGAGCG
>JAABNX020000119.1:14718209-14736290 GCA_015163995.2 Mormyrus lacerda | reverse complement strand
CGACTGGCTATGTTGACCTTAATGTAAGCTGCAGAGAGGTGGTCCTCATATTGCCAGTCAAAGTCATAGCCGCCCCTCCCTCCAAAAAAAAGTTTTAAAAATTTGTTCGATTAAAACTCCCTCAATATTGATCTGAGACATGCCACCCAATTTTACTTTCATGAGTCACTCATGTGACCAGATCAGCATGCCAAGTTTTGTTAAAATCCGTGACGATGAGGTTTGAAAGTGTGATGATTTGGCATGGAATGACCCTAAATGTGCGCCAACCTGCTATAAAGAGGGCGAACAAGCACAGCTTGATAGCTTCTAAAATGATCAAAGAGGACCAAAAAAAAAACTTTCCTCAATGTAGGATAAGACGTGCTAATCTACTATTCCTCTGATGCTGAGACCACAGTACCTGAAAATACAGTCAAATCAACATTTTTACCACTGCAACAAACAGTTCAGGACCATAGCAGGGCTGGCACTATAGTTCATATTAATAATTTAGCGATCTACAAATCAATATGACGATTTACCAAGTAATGAATTATATACATTATATTATAAACTGTAATCAGCAAAAGTCAGGAGCCGACCCTGGACGGGGCACCAGCTCATAGCAGGGGAAACACTCCCTTAACTCAGGCACACAAATTTCATTTAAGCTGCGTTTTTTGAGCCATGGTGCCGCCCTCAATGCCAGGCCGGTGCCAAGCGCTATGGTAACATCATCACTTGTCACATCGAGACTGCGACAGTCACCTAAATAAAGACCATCGATAAGTTGCACTAATACACTTTTACTGTGACGGGGAACAAAACTCTGCAAGCTTTGTGGTATTAATGATGGTTTCGTTTCTACGTTATCTAGTGTACGTTAAAAAAAGAAAGTCTAAAGATTACTGTTGCTGCTTTACACGCACTCACTGAGCGAATCATGATCATTCGCACCCATACCTTATACGATGTGGTGCATTTGTGAGAAATTTCTTAAAATTTAAAAGGAGAAAAGTGAAAAAGAACTGGTTGCGGAAAGACACTTTTGTCTTCCACTGTTTAGAATTATTCTGGATTCCACAGACAGTATTGAGCAAAGGCATGTGATTTGTCCAGACTCTTCTGCCTGTTGGTACAACTCATGGCAACACCACTAACTTGTATACCAAGAGAGTCCGTGAAATGTTGCTGCAGTTATTTTCCAACCCCTGAATATTGGAAAAACTTCGAATATCTCAATATGAACTTGTTCCAATATCATTCAGCAATAATCAGAAAATTGACAAAGGATAACTATGTGGTTATTATGTACCGTATTATGTAAGAGGATGCAGGTAAGCAAAGGGGCTAACGATTTAAGCAGCAATTACTTTGAGATAAATGTATCATAGAAAGTGGATATAAGTTAAAATGGTGTCCGAGGCAAGAAAGGCTAGTACAAGAAGGTAAAGGGCGCATATACACGGCTAGCCTTACAGTACATTACACCGTGAATACTGCACGACGTCTTAAGATACACTGCAGTCAGACTGCTGTGATATTCCAGTTCTGCTTTGCAAGACAACTGCATTTTCATTCACCTTTAACGTGAAGTGATTCCACACAGCTGAGGCTTTCACTCCTTATGTGTCACCTTGCAGCCACCATATTGCAGAATAACCAAGGCGACAAATTTTTAAATCAATACCTTTTTTAAAAATAAAAAAAAAAAATCATGATTTTGAGTAAACACGACAACTCTAGACCAGAGTAAAGTCTATACAAGCTTTTAGTCTTTTGACTTTGAATAACCATGCGTTAAAGCGGCCATTGCAGCTTGGGATGAGATGAATGATGAGGTCAGGGAGAACGGTCTTAGCTAGGTGGTCAACTAGAAGAACCGTAGGAAATGAAGGGGAAGGTGATCAGACAGGAAATGAAGATACATGGAAATAAAGTGTCTTAGCTTATCAATGAGAAAATGGCTAAAGCATCACACTATTTCTTCAAGCAGGTTCACACAAATTACTCAAAAAAAAAAACCTGCCGCAATCAGCTTCCCAGCCACGGTGAACACAGGTGTCACAGTACAGATAAATGGCAGTAGGGACCATGCTGCGATTAGAGGAAGGTGTCAGGGACAATGTTTCGCATAGCAGTACCTTTATATGACAGAGGGGCCTTAGTCGACAGCTGTAGCTGAAGGAGCTCCTGTCGGAGAGAGCCTTGGATGGCCGACGGGGTAATGCAGAGAGGAAGAGATCGTTAGATCACCGTCATCCTCTCCCTGTACAGGTCTAAGTCTAATTTTCTCTCAATTTTTTTTTTTACTTAATGCTGCAATAAGCTGTCACTAATAAATCCATTTGGACAGCAGAAGAAATTTCAGAACTAGTAAAACATTTTGGGGCTGCAAGAAGGTGAGAAAACGTCATTTTAAAAAAAGTGCTTTAAACAGTTTGCCTAGCTAATGACATCAGGTACCCCAACATGAATTTAACTACAAGGACAGGGTGCCCCTGCCTTCCTGTCCACTCAGTTCACATAGCAGGGGAGGTATATTCACTTTGTTATTAATTTGTGCTTATTTTAGAAATAACTACATATTATTTTGGACAAGAACAATACAGGTAATATTTCAGCAGTTTAAAGCGAAAAGGAACAAAATCACAATAACACAACAAAGAGTCAGATTTCATATATAAACTTTGGCGTTGTGATGTTATAGGTTTATAACCGCCCTAATAGGAGATATAACTTTTGTATTCTGTTAGTTCATACCTCTTGGCTTAAATTATCCCCACGTCCCTGACCACGGTAAGCACCTGAATAGTGATGATCAAGGGCTTAATATTGGCTATCCCCCCTCCCCAAAATTTACACCCATGATTTAAAGAAAAAGTTTTGCATTTATATGACTGCAACCAGGACAATGGTTTACACACTGGTTACACTGGGGGATTGGTGCTGCTGCGCTTAATACAGGAAAAAAATAATTTAAGAAGCATCTCCAGGGGAAAAGTGGCACTGTGGTTATTTCAACAGAAAAGGTCAGCGACCTACTGTCATTGGAGGCAAAGAAAATGTATTTAACCTTTGTGCTGCACCCCCCCCAATATTCAGGTGCAAATGAGTTTCAAGCAATCTCCCGATACACTCTGATTAATGAATGATCTGAATTCTGGCTCATGAAACTGCATGGTTATTCACCAATTACTGTAAGTGTGGGGAGTTTCCTAAATAAAAACGATCAATCTGAAATCACCGAGGCAGCATCGAGAGACTCCAGTCAACGGTTTAACTGGAATTGCTGCCCTCGTGACACCGAAAAAAGGAGCATACAGTTTTGTTATTATTGGAATATGAAAATTAAACGTCAGTGCCCAGTACTGTATGTAAATTAATATATTATTTAAATAAGGGAAGCCGTCTACAGTATCAGTTACATGAACACTTGGGACAATATGACACAAAAGTTGGGTTTGGAGCTTTGAGCCAGGACGATGTCAGCATATGACTAATTTAACTCGATCGCTCAACAGAAATCTAAAAATAACCATTAACTGTAAATCCCGCTGGTGGTGATTGTACATTTGCTTGAGGCGCGCTGGTAAAACACGCTTCCCCGGACGACACTGATCCTCACGGCTGGAAGCAGCTCCGCTTTCGCTCCGGGTAACGATACCCAACCACATGGCAGTCATTGCGGAGAAAACGCCAATTTCGGCCGCCACATTAGTTTAATTAGTCAGTCTTACCAGCATGCCTTTACACAGAGCCACTGGGGGGGGGACTGTTCCCAGTATGTGTCAGGACAAGTCTCGGTTGAACTCACCACGGTTCGTGCCGCGTTTCCCCTTCTTGCTCCTAGGCATGTTGCCGGTCGCCTCCCGCGGTCACAGCTCGGCCGACCGTCCGAGAGGGACACACGCCTGGACTTCTTTCGAAGGCAGAAATACACACTCCGATCACGGGCAATCCACGATCCCTTCCAGGAGATCGTACCTTTAATGTTAATAGCGTGACCTGGCCACGGCGAGCTATTCGGCCGCCAAACCACGTTTCTCCGACGGCCACGAAACGCGCGTGCTCGGCGGCGCGGGCACGGATCCGGCTGTCGCCCAGCGCGGGTATTATCTGTGGTTGTCACCGGGTAAACGATACCTAACACCTGGCTGGGAAGGTATTTCTTTTTCGAAGTGTTTTGGACGGAGAACAGTGCACGTTGCTACCGCAGGTTCCACCATCTTCTCCCCGGTTAGCACAGACAAGATCCGGGCCGCCCCACCTCCACTTACGGCTGGAGCCTTCTCAATGCTGCTGGGTATTGTAGTTAACGGCTTGGATGTGAATTCACGGCGTGCCGGACACGTGGAGTCCGTGCAGCTTTGCCCACAATTATGTAGTCGAGATAACAAAGTAGGCATGGTCAGGGACCTATTTACAGGAGGGGGAAGCAGGGCTTCACCAGGGGCCACAACCCGCGTCCAGATGAGATTTCATTTGAGCTTGGGAAGAAAACCATATTGTACGTTTCAATGCGGGGAAGTTTACATGACATTAGCAGTGAGTTAGTTTTGTTAATTTTTGATAGCATTATCAAGTCAAGCAGGACATAGTCCAAACAATTTAGAATCAGGTGGCTTCATTTGTTGGCAGTGACGTAATGCACAAACATGTCACATGACTAACCAAGTTAAGATGCCTATTTGTTGTAATAAAGTAGCACATATCCCCAAAAGATATTAATAAAACTGCATGAATAATAATAGCTGGCTTTTATATGATAGCTAAATGAAAAGCAGTCTTGATATCTGATTCTTTAGAATTATGTCATTGTAGGCACAGTGGATAGCAAAATATACCACTGTATGTGTGGAGTTTGCATTTTATTTTTCTCATGTTGCACCAGTTTCCACTGGGCACTCTGATTTTCCTCTGTAGTCAAAAGGCATCTAGTTAAGCCAGCTGGTGTCTCAAAAGAGAGGGAACCTTGTGCCCTCTGCTCAGGGGAGGATTAATGCCTAGGTTATCCTAAGCTATCTCCCCCACCCCCAAGCTCAAAAAATAGTTCAAGTGGGTTGTTTGGGAGGGGGAGGGGCTCCTAGCTAAGTCAGCCTATGCCCCCCAGAGAAGATAATCAACCCCTGCCTGTGCAAGGCTCCACCCTCCCCCCGCCCCAGGCTGGATAAGTTGTTATTAAGTGGAATTATAAGCATTGCAAATATGAAACACTTTATTGTGGACAAACTTTTATTTTTACTCGAAAACTCTTCTGTGAAGTTGAGAACTTATTGTCCCTTTGTACTTTGCATCCTTATTTTGGTTTTACGTTTATGGAAATCTCTATAGAACATAGTCACTGTAGAATAACAGTGTTAAACCAATTATTTCCACTTTCATTTGTTTTTTGAAGTATAAGAATCGAGTATATCTAAATTTACCCAGTGTTAATATCCATCCATCCATTTTCTGCCATTTATCCGGGCTCAGGTCACAGGGGCAGCAGTCTCCTACCTGTTGAACATGCCCGAAACACCTCCCCAGGGAGCCATCCTAGACAAATGGCTGAAGCACCTCAACTGGCTCCTTCCGATGCGGCGGAGTAGTGGCTCTACTTTGAGCTCCTCACCCTCTCCAAGGCTGAGCCCAGACACCTTGTGGAAGAAACTCATTTCGGCCACTTGTATCTGCAATCTTATTCTTTCAGTCACTACTAAGAGCTCCTGACCATAGGTGAGGGTGAGAACATAAATCGACCAGGAAACTGGCTCAGCTCCCTCTTCACCAAAACAGACCGGTACAGCATCCGCATTATTGTTGATGCTATGCCGATATCTCTGTCAATCTCCGACTCCCTTTTTAACTCACTTGTGAACAAGACCCCAAGATACTTAAACTCTTCTGCTTGAGGAAGCAACTTATCCCCCACTAGAAAAGGGCAATCCACCGTTTTCCGGTCAAGAAGGATGAATCCTCATCCCAACTGCCTCACAATCAGCTGCAAACCAGCCCAGTGTATGCTGCAGGTTACAGCCTGATGGCACCAGCAGGACCACATCATCTGCGAAAAGCAAAGATGCAATCCTGAGGCCCCCAAATCAGACCCCCTCTGCCCCTTGACTATTCCTAGAAATTCTGTCCATAAAAATTGTTAACAGAATCGGTGACAAAGGGCAGCTCTGGCGGAGTCCAACGCTCAGCGGGAATGAGTCTGACTTGCTGCTGACAATGCAAACCAAACTCTCGGTCTGTTTGTACAGGGATCTGATGGCCAGCAATAACGGACCCCGTACCCCATTCTCCTGGAGCACCCCCCACAGAACCCTCCCGAGGGACATGGTCATATGCCTTCTCCAAGTCCACAAAACACATGTAAACTGGTTGAGTAAACTCCCATGAACCCTCCTGTATCCTTGTGAGGGTGAGGAGCTGGTCCAGTGTCCCACGACTGGAACGGAATCCACATTGTTCCTCCTGAACCCGAGGTTTAACCAATGAGCAGACCCTCATTGGGAGAGATGTTCTGCCGGAGGTGCGAGTTGTAGATCTCCTGGACAGGGGCCTCCGCCAGATGCTCCCAGCACATCCTGACTATGTGTTTGGGTCTACCAGGTCTATCTGGTATCTTTCCCTGCCATCGGATTCAACTCAACCACCAGGTGGCGATCAGTTGACAGCTGAGCTCCTCTCTTCACTCAAGTGTCCAAAACACATAAAAGCAGATCCAACAATACGGTAACAAAATCAATCATCAAACTGCGCCTTTGGGTGCTCTGGTGCCAGGTGCACTACTGAACACCCTCATGCTCAAACATGGTGTTCGTTATGGACAAGCTGTGATTAGCACAGAAGTCCAATAACAGATCAGCGCTCAGATGATGATCAGGCAGGCCATTCCTCCAAATCACACCCTTCCAGGTTTTATGGTCATTACCCACATGAGCATTAAAGTCCCCCAGCAGAATAATGGAGTCCTCAGATGGGGTGCATTCCATCCAAGGTCTCCAGGAAGGCCAGATACTCCGGAGTGGTGTTGGGTCTGTATGCACAGACCGCCATAAGAATCCATCCCCTGCGACGAGTCGAAGGGAAGCCACCCCCTCAGCCACCGGGGTAAATTCCAATATGCTGGCACCAAACCAAGGGGTCACAAGTAGCACCTTTCACCATGGGCAACTCCAGAGTGGAATAGAGTCCAGCCCATTTAGTCTGAGCCATGCACTTCGGTGAGCCTGGCTATATCTCGTCAGTATCTGTCTACCTCCCGCACCAGCTTGGGCTCCCTTCCCACCAGAGAGGTTACAATCAATGTACCTAGAGCCAGTTTTGGCCACCTGCCTTCAGCCACCACTTTATCTATATTGCACCCAACTCCCACGGCTCTGCCTGCAGGTGGTGGGTCCACAGGAGGGCGAAATAAACTAAAAATAAAACTATGGACAACAGTGTTAGTATGTTTTCTTATAATAATAGTTTCCCGATGCGCAGAGATGTGATGGGAAAAATGAAAAATTTGCGAAAGTGAAATATTGTGAATCTGCCCCCTGCCCCCTGCCCCCTGCCACATGCTGGCAAACAAGCAAGGAAACAAACACAGGTTACAATGACTAAACAGACAACGGCCCGTGTTAAAGGTATTATTTAATTTTAAATTATGCATATTACGTTAGTTCACAAGTGCAAGAAAAATCATTTATATTAGTAAATCATTTTATAAAAATCATATACAGGTTCAAAAATACTTTTTTTCCCAGACGATATGCATCGCTCTCCAAAATGGTCCATAATTTTTGCATATTTATAGAAAAAGGATATACTAATTATACAACTAGTGCAACAATTTCAAAATAGCCAAAGTGAATTAACGAAAGTCTTTCAGTGATATCCCTAAGCCAGGAAACTCTGCAGGCAGAGCGGTTCACAGAGAAAGGGCTACATTGTCAAAAAGTTAATCCTAAATTGTAAACAGCTTTCCATCCTCACTCAGGAGCAAAACTGATGGAATATATGCAAACACATTGAGACTGGGGTATAGTTCACTTTGGCACGCAGATACTTCTATGTCTGAAGCAACCTTAATCATAAAACCTCAGTGAGATCTTAGGCAGAAGACTGCATCGTGTAAACAGACCGAGTTGAATTTGTTCGACTATGTTGTGTGTAGGATGGGTCCCGAGAACTGCGTGAAAGGTCCTCAATCTACCACTGCTGTGTTGATACTTAAGACACCATGTTATTAATCGATCAAGAAGAGTGATCTTCAGTGGCCTGTGAAATAGCGTGTAGCTACAAAGGGCATCTTGCTGATGACAGCTTTCACTGCCTTCTTCCGGACCTCCACCAGTACATCTGTGCCCACCTTGCTGAACTCATTCTCCACATAACCCATGGCGATGTTCTGCTTCAGGCAGGGTGAGGGACAACCACTGGTGACCTCCCCTGAAGGAAGAGGAGAAACTGGTGATTGGAAAGGTTCATAATACGTTTGGCTGGAAAGATTAGTTTAGGTTCAGACGAGATGACCAGTTACGTCCCAAAAATGAAAATTGACAATAATAAAAAGTATTGAATCTTTCTGGGGAGTTACCTTACGCTACAAATTCTGACATAAAAAAGAATAATGAACATTGAGAATGTACTAATTGAATCTTTTCAAAACACTGAAAATTGGCTCACCGATGACCTTGCCGTCAGGGCTCAGGATAGGTGTATGCTGGCGAACAGGGGGGCCGACAGACAGCAAGCCAACACGCTTCCTTTTAGGTTTGGCCTTAATCTGCGACACAATAATATCTGCACCAGGAAAGTCTCTGGTCTGACGGCGTCGCTTTCCTGCACGTCACACACACAGAAGACAAACATTTATACCTAACGTAAGGGAGTATTCTATTTTAATAATGATGAGGCAGAAACACACATAGCATATGAGAGTGATTAGCAGTGAACAAATTCAAGAAGACACCAATAAAATGAAAAGGCACCTATAGTCCAGAGGAGACTGCCTTCCACTGGGGTTGTGTTCTCATCAATGTCGTTGCCATAGAGACAGAGCCCCGCCTCGAGTCTAAGACTGTCCCGTGCTCCTAGACCAGCTAGACGTACCTCGCTGTCCAGCAATAAGCGCTCTGTCAGAGCGACCACATGCGATCGAGGAGCAGAGATCTAGTGGGGACAGAATGGTCACAGGTACTGAATAGGGGAGTGAAATATGGGGCTATTCAGACGTGGCAGACATATGATGTGTAATCGTACAAGTAAAGCATCACACGTTTTGTTAATGCTAAATAGAATTTTCAATAATAGATTTTTCATCAATCGGAATGACAATTATAGATGGTGCAGGGATACGCACACAACAATATTATATCCAAACACGTATAATGAAACCAAACCTCCACTCCGTCTTCCCCAGTGTACCCACAGCGAGTGACTCGGCAGCCTGGGATCCCAAACACCTCCGTCAGAACACTAGTCATGAAGGTCAGCTTACTGAGGTCATCGGACATGCCCGGCCGGAGAACCCGCGCTGTGGATGGTCCTAGCCGTGGCGGGTTAGAGGAGGGTCAACAATCAATGCTCCCCCAGTATTCTAGAACAAGAATCCATTGCAAGCAAGTACCCAGGTATTGGGATTAAACAAATTAGACAACAATACAAAATCATTTGATGATGAGGGATGTAAAGTAAGCTTAGATGTTAGAAGTACCCAGTTTCTCAGTATTTTACCTTGGAGAGCTATCAAGGACTCGCTGAGAAATTCCAGGTCGACATCATGACCTGCAGCTTTGAACTCATTCAGTTTTGCCTGTGATGGAAAGTTAGGAATCCTTATGATAACCATTTTATTACTTAGTGTCAAAAGATAAAAAGCCCAAGCACAACATAAAACCTTGTAGGTTTTAAGTAAAATTATAATTTTCTGTCATGTGAAATAAAAACATGAACGTTACCTGAAGGGAAAAAAAAATAATCACAGTATCACTTTACAATAAGGCTCCCTTTTGCCACTTAAAAATAATTCATTAATGCAAATAAAACTGCTATAACTTGTTTATAATAGTCTATTGATAATTTAAAAACCGTTACAACCTAATTAATAACCAGATTATAAACCATCCATAATCTTTATAAAGGAAGTCTTGTTGTAAAGTGGCAAAAAATCACTAAGATTAATAACGCTTACAGGATTTCATCTGCTTTGACACACCTACGGACAAATGTGTGAATTATTTTGAGTCAAGGTCGCTTCTTCATGATAATAATTCCACTTTTACTGATTCCCATGCAGAAATTTTCTTTTCTCCTGTTCCATGACTCACTGGCAGATATATAGGCAAGAGGAAACCTGGCAGTGCAGAGCAGGCACCTGCAGCAGCACCCAGGAGCTGGTGGTTAGGGGCTTTGCTCAAGGGTCCCCGCACGTGTGACTATTCTCCTGAGGCCGGGCTCAAAACCGATCACCTTCTGATCACGGGCAGAGAGGGTTAGGCCAGTGAGCCACACACATACCTTCATGTGAGCTGAGTCCTTGTCTGCACAGCCAGCATTGGATACAACATAGAGGTATCCCTGGTCCGTCTTTGTTACTATAAGATCGTCCTTTATTCCTCCGTTCTCGTTGGTGAACAGTGAGAGCGTACCCTGAGAAATACGCCAGGAAAATGGAGGGAAGTCATATAGAGAAAGAAAAAAGTCTCATTAAGTGAGAATAGCAACTGATGCTGCTGAAAAAGTGAAGTTAAATGTATTAAACGGTGACAGAGAAAATACGAAAGTGCGAGTACAGACACCTGCTCATTTACACTGATGAAAATGGTTTACATGCCACTCTACTGTAACAGTACTACAGTATGAAACACCGTAGAAGTAACAGTATACTTGCATGTGTCTGCATTTCCGTTTGTCTCACCTGATTGTCCTTGAGCTCAGCGACATCTGCAACAATCAGGGACTCCATGAATTTCACTCGGTCCTTCCCGTGAACTTTGGTCTGTACGAAACAAAGTTGGAAGTCGCAGTCACCAGCTGCATACCCGATGCACTCTGTCTTCATTCATCCTACTTAGGCAAACCCAAACCTAGGCTCTGAAATTTAGCTTGACCTCAGAGTCAGAGTAGCATGAGACTGGGAGAGGTCATAGAGAACCCCCTAGCATTGTGTATAAGTGTTCTGTTTGGTTCATGTTCCTTAGCAGCCCACATCAACCTGACTCAGAAAACCATTAATCATGTGACCCCTTGATTTGGAACAGATATTGTTTCCATATGGCTTTAGTTGCTTATTATTTACACAATGCTAGAATAATATTTTACAGACATAAGTAACAGGGAATCGCAATTATTCCAGTTATCTGGGCTAACGGATTCGTTATACAGTAGAACCTTGGAACTGAAACACCTCTTAATTCGACCAACTCGGATGTTGAACGGGTCTGTTGAATTGTCGTTTATGTCATGTTTATTGCTTTTGTTTGTGTGCTTTTTCATGTGTGCAAAACTCATATATTGATTGGTAATCCTTTTAATCATTAGTTATGTAGGTAGATAAGTTTAAATTTAGAACGGATTGATTTCATTTACATTATTTATTACGGGGAAAAATTTACTTGGATCTCGACCAAATCACAACTCAACCAACCTCCCGGAATGAATTAAGTAGTTCCAAGGTACCACTGTACACATTACTTACCTTGTTTAAACATTATTCGGTCATAACTGCTGTACATACACCCATGCTACATGCCTTAGGCCTGACTAAACCCTGTAGGAAGCAGAACTCTTTAAAGGGCATGCAGGTAACATGCAAAGTTGCTCCCCCACCTGGAGCATGTGACTGACGTCGAAGATGGAGCAGTGCTGGCGTGTGTGCATGTGAGAGATGATGTGGCTTTCCTTGTACTGCACAGGCATGACCCAGCCAGCAAACTCCACCATCTTAGCTCCCTGCTGCTGGTGGAAATCAAACAGCTCCGTCTTCTTCAAGGGGTTCTGGACGAGGAAGATTGTGGCGAAAATGCAGATGTGCCACTCATGGTGTGCTCAGACCCAAGATGCAAGATTGACGACGGTGCCGTAAGACACTGCTCAATTCAACTAGTAAAGTTTAATAAAACTATCAGCAAAGCTTAATCTCACAGTCATTTTACAGATATTGGTGCTCTTTGATCTGGCAACTGGGGATCTGCTTAGGGCTTATCAACCAAAACAAGGGGACCAATGACAGCTCTTTAAAAGTGGCTTGCGAAATGGGTCCAAAGTCAAGTGAGCAGGGAAAGCGGACAACCTATTATCTGCAGAGCACCGTCTCCTACACACGGATATTGTATGCAGAGTATGTCATTGCTGTTCGTCCACTATACATCATCAAGGGTCATTCTGTTAATATATCCTAATAGACTTAACAGTTTAAATGGGCAGTAAAAAGTGATCAGGACTCCGTGCTAACAATGCCCCAATAAAACCCAGGGTCCAGGCATTCATTTTCACTCAGCAGATCACACCTTATATTTTCAATAGTCAAGACTGAGTCGTGTTGTTTAAGGTAGCCAAATTAAGTATTTTCGTGTAAACATAATTAGTTTCATTAGCCCAAGCTGCTTCGAACTTAACAAAAAACAAGACAGTCTGCTATATAAATGAGTGAATCTTTGAATTATGAAACTGCTTTGCACTAAATGCATTACTATAACATTAATTAAAAGCAACGTCTTAAAAGAAAAAAAAGAATAGAAAAGATGGAGGAGCGATTCCAGCTCTGTGACTGCCAGAACAGGTCGTAACTGGATCTCGTTATTAATGGTTAAATAGTTATGACATTGACTTGCCTACGGAAGTATGCTGCATCCAAAAACATCACTTATGGAAACAAAACATAATAAAATACTGCGATTTATGCTGTCCTTCGTGAAATACTATCGGTCTACCAGAATGAAATAGTTATTAACTGTCCTGAACAAAACCAAGGCGATTTATTCTAATCAGTTTCTCTTTTTGCCGGAGCTGACTCCCTACCTCCGAACCTGAAGCATGCCGCTTATGTATTATGGCTCCAGACGTTATACTCTCCAGGACTTTTCTCTGTATTCTGAACCTGGATTCGAGCAAGCAACTCGGCAACATCCGCGGCAACATCTTATCTTCCTTGCAGCACAAAACAACTTCGTTATGGTGGTGCCCGACTCTAAATTGTGACCTCGGTGCAAAACCCTAGCGATGCCGAAGTAGACTGAGGAACCACGGGAAATGTAGTCTGAATACGGTTCAAATCTTACTCAATCGTTATCGTGATTTTGTTATCAGTTAACGGCGACACTGCAATAAGGTGCATCTTCATTTTCAAAAATTCAGATTGTATAAAATATTACGCTGATTATAACACGGGGTTTTAAAACACGTTATTATAAAACTTTTGCATTAATACATATACTCTCCTCCATGAGTATCCAGCTTTTTTCCCCCTACTCTACCACTCCACCTGCTGACGATGTAAGTTTTTTAAAAATATAAAAACCGACTCAACATTTCGTTGCTAAATTATTAATAAAACAAACTTTGAAAACGTTCATGTTAATGACCAACTCATTAAAGAAACCGTCAAATGCATTACTTCAATCCAAGTGATTGAAAGGTTAGAGGGGAAAAAGTATTGGTTGATTTCATTATTCCATAACCGATGATTTAAACTAAAATTGACAAATTTATTACCAAGCTGTTTCCGTCTTGATGTAAGTTAAGGTGTGATAGAAGATTCAGTTCACCTAAACATGGTGCTAAATTGAATTGCTTTTTAATTTTATCTGGATAACTATACTGGATACGTTTTACCTATTTGCCAGCTCGACCAATTCAGATTGTTTAATAAATAAAATATTATGAAAAGCAGACTACGTTAGGCCTATATGTGGTGTGTGGAAATGTATCAGCACATTTAAAATGAACCAATTAATCTGTCTTTAATCTAAGATAACTTTTGTTTAGCTCTTTGTTTTGTGCATACGGTTTCCACTTGGATAATTGAATCATCCCATCGGTCAGCAGCTATAAATAAGCCCTCATTCCACTCGCTATATTAGGAGCGGACCTTCTGGCCGGCACTGGGCTAACTTCGAGCTGGGAAAGCGATAGTGGGGAACTGGGGCCGTCCTCTGATATCTGCACAAATGCATCAAAGACTACGTCCATACTGATTTTGGATATTTGACGTATATTTCTGAGGATCCGCCGAGTTTTTTTTCCCCTAAATGCACCATTCCCAGATCTTGAAAGTTTCTTTTGGGAACAGAGTCTTGTATCTAGTCGCATTCCTCTGACAACTTGATGAGGTTGTGAGGAAAACGTCCCAGACGGTAAGATCCATGGCGAGGAAAAGACATGCTGAGGTTAAATTTTGGGGGAACTACATGCCAGTATTCTGCATTCAGACAGAATTTTTAAAACGGGATTTTGGAGAGCTGCAGTTTTACCAGAAGGAAGGACACTGTGTACCAGTTAGTGACAGATGTTGGAAAGTAGCCTGTAAACCTGTTGGAAAGGAAATGGGCTAGGACACCAGACACAGATAACACGGTAACTGTTATGTTTAGAGGATGACCTGCATATAATAATGTTCGGTGGATTTAATAAGTATGTTTTATTACTGTCGATTTTCAATTATTACAAGAGCGGTTTATTCTAAGAAAGTTCATCAGACCCACTATATGAAAAATGTTCCATTTCCAATAATGTAACATTTAACGAAAGGGCGAGGTGTCACAATATTTCTTGTAGACAATGGTAATTCCGTTTTTGTAAAACGTATAATCTGCCCTTTGGCAGCCTGTATGCTGTGTTTTGTTTTTTAGGCTGTGATATTTGGATAATTCATCTGCCGTACGTGGTTATAGGAAATGTACAAGGCAAAAATCACATTTAAGGATAATATACGGACCTCTGATTCTCACTGTTTATCTACTAGTAATTTAAATTAAGTGAAAATTAAATGAAGACAGGGCAAAAGGTGCAGTGTCAATTAAAATGCATAATGTTTGCTATTATAAAGTAACAAAGCAGGTTTTGTTTTTGATAATACTTCCTGTTTCTTCTGGTTTTTTTATTGTCTTTTATGCAAAGACTATGATAAAGACCCAACCCACCGTGATGCCGGATTTTATCCGGATCAATGATGGGGATTTATCCGAAATCGAGCTACATTCCGTGGATTCCATCAATGACTTGCATGTAGAGCATTTCAGTAAAGGTACGGTAGAAAACCACTGTAGTAATAACACCAAGACAATCCCATGATTATTGAATAAATGGCAACTCTCCAGGCCATTTAGTAATAGTGTAGATCACTGGAATTGGCATGTGTGAGACCTGTTTTATAAGTTCCAATTCAAGCTGTAACACACATCTATAAATCATATTACAATTTGTGGGAAATTTGTTCTGCTTTTCAAAATTCTATGCAGTGATTGCATGCAAATACATATATTTACCTCCACGTTCCTTTCAGGGGTCAGACTAAGTGATTTTTGAGTCAGGGTAAAATCCATTAATATCCACATGACACCTGCACATACCAGACTGAAGAGTATACAGTTATGTCAAGTAATATACACTTACATTCTGATCAAGTCACTGGACAAACTGAACCTGTATTCTATCCCTGTCGTATAAAGGAAGCAATCGACTACACCAGGGCAACTCCACCAATGGGAACCTTCAAGAAAGGCCTGTTGTCTATCATACTGGTCATGCGGCGGGATCCTGTTGGCGGAAAAGGATCTTCAGATTCTTCTCAGCTACAGATCCCCGATACTCATGCGGATGCGTGGCAATTGCCTTGCTGTTGGTGACAATTGGAATGATTTTTTGCTTCTTGGGTAAGAATACCTTTGTTTGAACCCTTGCATCATCCTGAGTTATCCTATTTACTTTCTAAAGACCTATCCGCTGAACGGGATTATATGATGGTGCTGCTGGTGGTGGGGTGGCATTCAAAGGTAGCTACGGCCCTGTTAACACTTGGTTTTAAAATGCATCTTGGGCCATCCAATGGCAAACAGACAGTGCTAAATGCAAGTGCAAACGATCACCAAGACACATTGTGATCTGATCACTCAGGCCATTTGCTGAGGTGGTCCGGGACACATTTTACCACATCCTGTGTTGTGTGACTGCTAATGTCCCCAGCATGGACGTCATAATAACTGTGCCAGGCAATAACAAAATCCAAATACAAGCCAGCTGGACCTTGGAGACGCAAGGTAGACACAGGTGTAAACGGCGATGTCTCGGCCGGCTACCTGTGATCTGATTTCCCAAGACGCATTTAAAAACCAAGTGTAAACCGTCATTGCCAAACCCAGAGAATGAAGTGACAGCATTTTGTACTAAACCACTAATAAGATTTGACAAGCATGCACTCCAATATTCCACTTTGTGTAATGTCTGGTATGGGCACCAAGATGCACATGATCCCCACTCAGATATTTTAATTACACCTTCAATCCTTCCCCAGTCCAGCAGGGCAGTGTCCTGCAAGCACTCTTCCAGGGGATGAGGGAGAGGCAGGAGATTACCTTGAAGATTTCTCGACTTATTGAGGAGCTGCGCGGCAACCTGACCTCCAGAAGTGGATAGCAGGCACATTAACTTCTGGATATTCTGAGAGTTGGACTTGGGGCTATAGGACATACGATCTCATCACTAAAGAAGAATCTCAAGCATTTGTTACCTTGTCATGATACATGGAAAAGGTTGTATCAGTATATTAATTTACTTATGTGAGTTAATTGCAGATGAAATAAATTTTATACAATTGCAATGCAAAATGTCAGGCTTTAATGAATCCATATACACACAAACATAATTCATGGAAGTATTTTATATCTGGCTTTAAATTTTTGAATGTATTTTTAAGTATTCTTGATACAGCATAAATAATTTGAAAGTATATAAATAGAATATATTCTAAACATTATACGGGCCAGATTTCCAGGTCTAAAATACAAATGGTTTTCTATCAGCCTGCCTAAGAATGTCTTTTATAGCACCCTTTCCTGACACTGCTCCCCGGTCCAGCCCTGGTAGCACACGCATCGGAAGGCCAAGCCAAGCTGGATGTTACTGGCTGGCAGCCTCCCAGGGACGCTGAATGGGTGGGCATCAGGTTGGTGTAAGGTGTGTCCCGACAGGGGATCCCGTCGGGTGCAACGACCTTTCCCACTGCAGAGGCTATCGCTGCAGTACCAAGCCGCATGTTTTAAGCTCTGCACAAACTTCCCCAGGACTTGGTCCACGTAATTCTTCAGGAGCTGGCACTGGTGCTGGATAGAGATAGGGCATATAGTGATAGAATTACAGAGGTAGAAAGTGTACACAACAACAGGTACAATATACGGAAAAAAGTATTGCGACACCTAGCTATTACATCTACGGGCGATGTTACGTCATCCCATCCTAAATCCATAGGCATCAATGTGGAGTTGGTACCATTTGCAGCTATAAAAACAATTTTGGAGTGTATCTGTGGGAATTTTTGCCCATTCATCCAGTAGAGCATTTGTGAGGTCGGGCACTGATGTTCATGTGAAAGCCTGGCTCACTATCTCCATTGTATTTCATGCCAAAGGTGTTTGATGGGGGTGAGGTCAGGGCTGTGTGTGGATCATGTCTTTATGAACCTTGGACAGAAAAGGTCATTCCCCAAACTGTTCCCACAAAGCATAGAATTGTCCAAAACATCATGGAATGCTGAAACATTAAGAGTTCCCTACACTAGAACTAAGGGGCATAGGCCAACCTTAAAAAAACCCCATACCATTATCTCTCCTCCACCAAACCTTACAGTTGGCACAATGCAAATAACATTCTCCTGCCATCCGCCAAACCCAGACTCATCCACCAGACTGCCAGACAGAGAAACGTGATTTGTCGCCGCACATGTTTCCACTGCTCCAGAGTCCAGTGGCGGCATGCTTTACAGCAGTATTTTCAACGCTTGGCACTGCGCTTGGTGATGTGAGGCTTGCATGCAGCTGCTCGGCCATGGGAGCCCATTCCACGAGTCTCCCGGCACGCAGTTTTTGTGCTGGAGTTAATGCCAGAGGGAGTTTGAAATCTGCAGTTACT
>JAABNX020000119.1:14698035-14718109 GCA_015163995.2 Mormyrus lacerda | reverse complement strand
CCCATTCCACGAGTCTCCCGGCACGCAGTTTTTGTGCTGGAGTTAATGCCAGAGGGAGTTTGAAATCTGCAGTTACTCAGTCCATACAGTGTTTGTGACCTTTACTCACTGTGCGCCTCGGCACTCGCGACCCCGCTGCTACTTTACATGGTCCACAACTTTGCTGTTGAGTTTCTGTTGTTCCCAAACTCTACCACTATGCAATAATACCACCTATAGTACACACTGGAATTCCGAGCAGGGAAGAAATTTCACAAACTGACTTATTGTAAAGGTGGGATCCTATTACAGTATCATGCTTGAATTCACTGAGCTCTTCAAAACGACCCATTCATTCACAAATGTTTGTAAACCTGACTGCATGGCTAGGAGTTTGATTTTATACACCTGTGGCAATGGGTCTGAATGAAACACCTGAATTCAACACCTGATTTGTCCCAAAACCTTTGTCCATATAGTGCATTTCATCACCAAATGTGATTCAAGCCCCCGTAAAATAACCAGCCCTTTCTATGGAAGTTAATATTTTTTACATACACATCAGCATTGAAAATTACTTTAAGAAAGCAAGAGCCTAACCTTAGATTTGGCAAAACGCAGCTCTCCCCACAGCACCACCCCTGCTGCGCCGAGGGCCGCAGCTTCCCCCAGTGTGTGATCCAGGTCTATCTGCAGGAAAAAAAAAAAGTCAGACCTGCACTAGAATAGCCGCACACTGACTGTCAACCCACCTGCCAGAAAATAAGCAACGACATTCACTTCCGCTCCAGCCTTCCACTTATCTGCATGTGGTCTGATAATCTGAGACCTTTCTTCATGGACTGCAGTTCCAAAGAATTAGACAATAGATCTGGTTTCAGTGCAATGTCAGGGGTTAGCTCAGTAACATGTTACTTTATGTGCTCAGCTCAGAGATGTTTATCTACACTATTTGTTTATTATTTCTTGCCTGGAGGCGTATTGAAGAAGTCTTCCTCAATTAATACTTTTTGAAGTTATGATTTGTACCTAAACTTATCCAACTTCATACAGAAAAATAATAGCAAGAGTACAGAAAAAAGTCTGACAATACGGTGTAAGAGCTTCACAGCTTAACTACAAGCGACAGATGAAATGCACTGTGTTTAAAATAACAGACACACAAAAGGTGCTTTTGATGGAGTAACTGGGCATTAACCTGCAGCCTGTACAGAACTCCCTTCATGTGAAGGATGCCAAACAGGTTTGCTATACTGAATGTAAGGAGCATTTTTGTATATTACTTTTATGTATTGCTGCAAGTTTTCCATTGTCACCATGGAGACGCTTACATAACATGTTATATTACATAAGGCCTGATAGCTAAAATGTACCAAATTGTCTTTCTATGATCATAAAAGGAATCCACCCACCAATCTTCTATACCCACTTGTCCTGTACAGGGTTGTGGGGGGTCAGGAGCCTATCTCGAATGCCAACCCATCGCAGGGCATGATTCACACACCCCATTCACACACATGGACAATTCGGCAACTCCTGTTAACTTTAGCCTGTTTTTGGACAGTGGGAGGAAACCGGAGGAGCCAGAGGAACCACACAATGACACAGGAAGAACATAAGAAAGAATCCTTGCATTCGATTAAGTTCAACTGCTTTCTCTCCATTAGAGATCACAGTATATAGGTAAATATACACAAGTTCAAACAGTACCTTGTTCAGGAACTGAAGGGTGTGAACAAATGCCACCCTAGCATAGGGCAGCACAGGTTTGGCTTTTGGTGATATGGAATAATATGATGCTACCCGTAGGGCTTCCAGGATTCTATAGCGAACCATGAGGGCAGAATCTGGTGACCCAGCCAGCTGGAGAGGGAGGTAGATGCTCGGGTACAGGGCGGAGGAGCGGTTCCACAGCCAGTCCAGGCGGCTGTTCCACTCTATGGCCTTCGGGTGGCAGTGCCCTGTGTAGTTGAGGCTGTGCTGCCCTTTGTGGTAGTTATAGCAGGCAGGGAATCCATAGAAACCCCAGAGCCCGGCAGGCCGTGTGTCAGCACCAAGCTGAAGGGTACCAGACATGAACTGCATTGCGCTCCTCTCAAACTCTTTGGAGGCCAAAAATAGCATCTCCTGCCTGGAAATATCTGGATGCTCCTCCATGACAAGCTGTTCAGAGAGCAGCTTATACTTTTTCTTTGCACCGAAATTACGTACCCAAAGCGGGTGCCACTTCTCCCAGTCAATTACAGCCAGTCCATGGAAGCCTGGCTTAAGCAGGTATTCAATCTCAGCCTTGGCCTCGCTGAGGTGTGCTAACAAATTACTCTGCTGTGGGACACCACCATTCACCTGGTCGCCCTCTTTAGAGATATAGGGGTATAACCCTAATTTATTGTAGTAGAAAACAGTCATGTTCTGGCCCTGAAATTTTTCATGATGGTTTGCAATGATGTCAAAGGCACTCAGATCCAGGTGGACCCCATATTTCTCCTGGCATTTGGCTGTGGGCATGTTCCACACCACAGTGAAAGGCCGGCCGTCAAGCCCGGGTTCGGCAGGGGCGCGGCTCTCCGTGCGAGCTTCGGGAAAAGCCAACACAATGCAGCTGCAGAACAACAGCTGGCAGAGGATGTGTAAAAGAAGAGGTGACCCGGTCGTCACCATGATTGCGCTCTGGCCCAGGAGCCCGTTGGCGTGCTGCACTGCTCTTCCTGAAAGACAAACGCACACATGCATGTGGACAAACATTAAGATTGTGATTATATAACTTCTAACAACACATGCTTCAATACAATCATTTGTCTATAACACAGAACTGAATTCCAGTTTCATTATTGCACAAATATTTTTGAACTCAGGGCTGAAACATCCAAAAAAGACACAGAAACAGAACTTTACCCACTTTCATTTATTACAAGTAAAATTACAGTTTTTAAAGTGTATAATTAATTTCCAAAGACAAAGTGAATGTGAGCTTCTGGAATTTCCAGCTACTCCTAGATGTGGGTAATATGAATTTTATTATCGTAACTGTTTTGCTTTTCATTTGCCAAATGTACTTAATTAGCACACCGGGGTCAGCAACCTTTGACATTTGTCTTGAACCTCTCATTTTACTGTGACGATTATTGTAAATAGTAATCCCAGTTAAATGTCCTTATGCATCCAGTAGATCGGCATTCCCTTAGCATCTCTGTATGGGGTCTCTAATAGGGTTTGCGTTTTGCTCTGGCTTTGGGCTACTGGGGGTATCGAGTGACAGGTGGCAGGAAGTTGTGGAGGCAGTGGTGGAGCAGGAGGTGGTGGAGGAGGTTGAGGAGGTTGGTTGCTTGGTTGAGATGTAACAGTAAGTGGTTTAGGAGAGATGATTTTCACTTGAGGAGGATCTAGTTCCAAGTTTGACGGCGGGTTCTTCTGAAGACCTTGTCCAGCGGAGCTCCTCGGAGGTCCAGATGAACACACCGTGTCCTGTATCCTGGAAAACTTCTGCAGAACCTCCATGGGCATGAAGGAGGTCATGGCTCCAGCATTCTGGACTGGCTTAGAAAGCACATACCCAAGATGTGCATAGAAATGCTGCTTGTCGTGCGTGGTCAAGCACAATCTCCGGAAGCCCCTGGCCCTGGCATAGCGTTCGGCCGCCTCCATCAGCTTGCGACCGTAGCCTTTTCCCCGCTGAGTCTGGCAAACCACCACAGTCTCCACGAAGAGGCTGGCACATTGTCCGACAACTCGAGAGAGCCTGGCGTGGCCGAGCAGCTGCTCCTCATCAGCGGATCGCTCCAGAAGGACCAGGCACACAGGAAAGTTCTGGCAGGACTTCTGTAATCCGTGGATGCGGGCAGCGCGGCTACGAGGCCACTCTGCATTGACCAAGTCGGCACAAGTCTCCAGCAGGTCCAGTCTGTGGTGCAGGGGGAAGACCTGCACACCGCCGTCACACCTGCGACCCAACACGCACAGCACGCATCTGAGCATGATGAAGTCTGACTCCTTAAGCAGCCTCCAAAGATGACATAACAGACATACTTTATGTTTCCTCTACTTTAGCCTTCTTTGTATAGCTTCCATTTCAATTGTAAACTAAGTGGACTGAAATATTATACTTTCTATTGTTTAGATCCGTCACCACCAGATTCTGCAAACATTTTGCCCCAAGCTATTGGACTCCTCAACTCCCACTTACCTCATAAACACTGACGAAATGCACATTTGCACCACACTTTCTCTGTTATTTGCACTGTCGTCTGTATTTGCCGTTTCATTGTTACTGTATGTAAAGCTGTGTGCTGTTTTCCCTTCTATTTTCACGTGTATTCTTCTATTTTTATTTATTTCATGCTTAATACATATTAATTGTCCTTGCCAGTATTTTTTATTATCCTCTGGTGTTTTTTTTTAGCTGTTCCCTGTTCTGGCTGTGTGCTGATCCACAGAAAAGCTATTTTGTTCCATGTATGCAAAACGACAAAGCGACTTGACTATAACCCTTTAGAAAAATTGTTTACCATCTGCAGAATATAAGTCAATTCAAAATGCCCCCCTATAACCTGAAGTACATCTGTCCTTCCTGTTGCACTGTGTGAACCAACCAATACTTACTTCTTCTTTCAGGCTATAATCAGGTGTGTCGCTATATCAGTATCATTAAATCCAGGCAACTGCCCAATGGCAAATACACCCGTGGCACCATGTATTTTTAAACATTAAAATAAGATAATAAAGCACAAGCTCTTAAAAACAGCTCAAAATGTGGTCAGGGTGGGTAACAATATAATATTGCTAAATGTGTAAGCCAATACGGAACTTCATACCAGATGACAGGAAGTTACAGATGTTCCTCCCTTCACAGTATTCTCCACTTACAATGTGTTAATCGGAACATAACCCCATCGTAATTCAGTTTCTGTAGTTATATATAAATGATCAATCATGCGATATATCAAATTATGTGATACAATCTAAATCTAGTATTTAGTGAAGCAAATAGATGTTTACATTTTGGAAAAAAAAACGAGGGAATAGGAAAAGAGACCGGTAATCTGATGTATGGCACAAAACTATGATGCCTGTATATCCTCCAGTCCTGCACATTGATGGTAGGTTTCCATGAATATAAAAGCATGTTTTGATCTCAAATCAATTAATTTTTTCACAATAGACAAAGTGTTTCACAACTCTGATAAATAGTCAATGACAGGAACATTAAAAGGGCAATTCATGCAATATATTAAACAATATTACACTATAAGTCCTCTGCTCAACGTGACAGAGTTTTGTCTTGGTTATCAGACATTAATAATGTCAGAGCTTTGTTTTTACACTAGCCTCAGTAGCCAAATACTACAAACGAAATCCGTCCCTCGTGGCAAAAATGTCACCAATATTCATAAATTTAAGAATAACCAGCTCACTTCTTGTGAGAATAACTTAATGCTAAAACACAGCTCTGTACTGAGACATCTACTAGTCTTAACAAGTGAATTTCAGCTTGTGCACCAAGAATTTAACCGATTAAAATGAAATTAAAGTAATGCACGTCAAAAAAGCAAGAAGCAGGAATAGTGTTAAGTAAAAGAGAAACTGTGACTTACCCAGGGACTTAGGCAGAGCGACATTCAAACTCGCAATGGACACAGAACGTTTGTGACAAGGACAAAAAGTGATGTTCAAAAATGAGGAAATATACAGACTGTGGTCACATACTGATAAGAAACTGCGACACTAATGTCAGGTATTTGCAACAAAAAGGTTTTTGCAACATATTCATCCATCCTTAAGAGAAAGACCAGAATGCAGTTTCCTCATTAACCTATAAACACACACGACTATTTCTATTTTTAATTAATATGACATTGCTTCCGTTTTAACTTAGTCATTTTTACCAAGTGTAGAGATGTGGTATCAGTTTAGCAGAACTGCATGACTACAGAATAAAGATGTAGCTTCTCATACAGCCTAATATTTGCCATAACAATCCAATAAGCTTGTATTTGCTGACTCAATCACCAGCATACCATGTTTGGTTAATCAATGCCTCATCAAGTTATTTTAAGTACATAATTAATTGAACTGGTGGTGAAATTCAAAGGCTGAGGTGCCCGTAAGAAGCGTGAGCTTTGCTGAGAAAAGTAGTTCTCTTCTAGGCTTCCAAGACAGCAGTTACTTTCTGGAGAACAGAAGATTTTATATTGTTATTTGTTGTTTTATTGTTACTGTTTATCGTGTTACTGTGCATTTGCATGTGTTCCTATGTCAATTTATGTTATGTATGCAAATATTCACTTCCTACGCAGATAAATAGATTTAAACATTTTATTTGACTGCCTAAGACTTTTGCACAGTACTGATTATACACAGAAATTACCCTGAAATACCTGCAAATGTCCTCAGAATTTCATGGAATAAAACAAGGTAAATTTGCATTGTTATCTGTCTACACTAAGCACTTCTGGTGTAGTTTTCCAGCTCTCAGAAGAGCCCAAAAAATGTTATTCCATTTATGTGATCAGGGCAATACCTGAATCCATCAATATAAGAAAAGATCTGGTGTAATGTGGCCTGCAAACTTGACCAGTGTTATGCTTTGACTTCACTTTGCGAGACAAAGGAGAAATTCTCTGAAAAGTCTCACAAAACAGTCTGCACGCTTTAGGGTAAACTTCAGCTACATCAGAAGCTATCGTGATGACAGACGTGGATTAAAAGAGAATGAGATTAGTCCATAGTTTCAGTGATTTCTTTTGTAGGTATAAGGTCTAGTAACTCTTACACCTCTTTGATTAACAACACTTTTTTTTGTTTCTTCCCAATTAAGTAAAAAATGCCTTTTTTTGAGGCTCAGAAACAACATGTGTGCTGATGTCATGAAAGGGACCAAGTAAAAAGGTCAGTGTTATATAAAAAAGTAGCACACATGCATATATATTTCACTATAAAAAACTGACTTGTTATTCCAAGCTTTTCACTATTGTTTTGTTGTAACCAAATATAATAAAAAATACAGCTTTCAAGAAAAAAAAGAAACTTAGAGTTATTCAAAAACTGAGTCATGTAGTTGCAAATAAAAGCTACAGCTGATAATAAAACACTGTGAATGAACTTTTTTTTGCAACCTGGGCTGCAGAAAACGTGCATTTCACCACCATCATTGCACAATGCACCAAAACACTTACATGAGAATGCAGTTTGGCAATTTCAGCTCAGCATTCAACACCATAATTCCCAAATAGCCAGGACCTAAACTCCGCCACCTCAACCAAAATGCCCCATTTTGCAACTGGGTTCTCGATTTTTTAATCAACAGACCCCAAATTGTTAAACTGGGCACCAACTTCTTTGCCGCCTTAATGCTCAGCAGAAGAGCTTTGCAGGGCTCTATGCTGAATCTGCCGCTCTATGCACTCCTCACTTATGACTGGAATCCCACCTCGGCCTCAAACACTATGATAAAATGTGCAGAAACCAGAACTGTGATATGGCAAATGTCCAACAATGACAAGACAGCATATAGGCATGAGGCACGAGGCACAGAAACTGGCTGGGTAGCCTATTAGTAATATCAATATTATTAAAGGTGGTCCATTATTAATAGTGCCTAAAGTCTATTATTAGCTCCTGCAATGCATCGTCAAAACAGCTGACATATCATTGGACTACTTCTACCAGAACTCTAGAGCCTCTACAACAACGGCTGCCTCCAGAGTGCCTTCAAGATCACCTGCGAGACAACAGGCTGGATAAAGTTTATTAAACCTTTTGCCATCAGGCAAAAAATAATGGACAATACGCAACCCCTCAGCCAGACTTAAGAACAGCTTCTACCCCACAGCCATATGTTAATAGGCTATGCTAGTTGCTGATATCCGTATAGAAGCTGTGCAATTAATCGAATTTGAATCATGATTACAATTATGGCTTCCCACGATTATAAAAAAATTATAATCGAGAAAAACGACCTTTGTATCTCGTATTGAAACGATTCTATACTTTATTTTGCGCAATAAATCCAGATCGGCGCACTAATTTTTCAGCGCCTCTCCTTAAACACTGCTAGCGTATTCCCTACAGCACAGCAGGCAAAGCGCGTTCACGGTCAAAATGGCAGGACGGGTACCTTTGGTCGACGAAAGAGGTAAACGCACATCAGTTATTTGGAATCAGTTTGGTTTCAACGAATAGGAGCAAGAACAGCAGCAAACAATTTGCAGAATATGTTTTAAAGCTATGACGGCACCACGAACAATTTATTTCACCACTTAAAGCTTAATCATGAAGTGGTCTATGATCAAACAATACGTGAACAAAAAATTCAGGAATCTTAGGCAAGCTCATCAGCTCGTGTGAGGAAAACATCTATAATGCAACCGCGTATCCGTCAAGTTCTCAAAAACACCGAGATATAACGGATCTAATAAAACCATCACATATAATTTAGCAATATAGAGGGTCTTCAGCACAGTTGGACATATTGTCTCCTGCCGTCGTGCATCACTGAAGCCAGATCATGTTAAGTTGCACTTTTTTAATATCAGTTGACTGTAATATGTATAGTTGGGGGGGGGGCAAGTTCAGTGTTTTTTAACCACAGAGAACAGTTCATCTCAGTATAATTTATTCATTTTAATAATATATTTCTGCAAGTTCAACGTATGCTATCTTATTAAAGTTTTATTTTGGTTTCAGTTCAATTTCAATGTAAGTGTATAAGTTTCATTATTATAAATACAATGTTTCTGCTGTCTTTGTGGTACAGTCGTACATAATTGTGGTAAATAATCAGGAAATAAATACGGAGGCTACAATTAAATTTCGTCGTACTCGTGTATAACTTCATAGTAGAACCGTACTTTACTTTTATAGTTAACCAAGTTATTATTCTCACAAACGTTCTGAAAATATATCATTATAACATCTATCTTTTTACCAAACCATAAGCAACTTGAGATGGAACCAAGACGACTGAGGAACTGGCACTAGCATGAGGCGGAGTTTTCAAGTTCCGATCCAGAACCTAAGTTTGCATAGTATGCTACTGTAACAGACTGTTCATGTCTATGTTACATTACAGTATGGCTAATGATATTCTGATTAACGTAAATGCAAAGTTAGACAAACCACAGCAACAGCTAACAGAAACATCGTCATAACTAAACTTCGGCCAGACATTATAACGTGCAAAACGAACCGCATTGTGATACGTACATGTCGTCTGTATTTCTAGTTTTCATTATGAAGACCTGCAATTCAGTGAGCACACACGATCTGATCCCAGACCAGTGCTAATGTTTACACTAAATATGGCTCTCGTTCCGAATACGGTAAAGGATCACAGATTCAAAATCGGTTCTTATTTGGTTAATCGACGGGAGCACAGATCAGCTGTTACTCATGAAAAGAGAAACCCCCTTGTTTGTTAAAGCTTAAAACGAGTCAGGCGGTTGCCGCATAGCGGCTCGGAGGAGTAATGACTATTATGTTCACTATACCCGATGGTATTATTTTATGTGATTGTGTACTCTAAAACGCTACTGACCTACCTTACGGGCTAATGTTGTGGTTTTAATGATTTTAACGAGAGAGAATTTTACTGTATCTAGTAAGACTTAAACAAAAATAAAAAAGATAAATTTGTTTCTAAAAACATCAAACAAACGAAACGAAAAACAAACGAAACCTTACCTGATCTAGTGGTAACAGATAGTGACCAAAAGTGACTTACTAGGTTGGATGGCACTCTAGGATCAGGTATCCCTTACTCTTGTCCTTGACAGTCCCCAAAACATAAATTGAATAAACTGAAACATAATTTCCAATGAACATACAGGTTCAACGAAGTTGCAGCATCATTGTCAGAGATATACAAACAATTCTCTGTCATATCAGTGACCCAAAAACATTCCCCCCTCCTTACTTTGTGAGCAATTTTTCAAATAGTAAATAATAAATAAAGAAGAATAGTCAATAGTAAATATCGTGGAACACTGAAAGTGTATTATAAATCTGGTACTGAAAAACATTTTTACAGAACTTTTCAAAATAATTTTTAAGTGATTTTAAAGTGTAAAATTTACAAACCCAACTTCAGCATGTCCTGCGATATGTTGGTGCCCCGTCCTAGGTTCTTCCCTGCCTTACCTCTAGAATAGGTTTTGAACCCCCTGTAACTCTGAATAGGATAAGTATGTTCAGCGAATCGATGGATGTATTAAATTTCATTCAATCTATGGCATGGAAGTTACAACCACTATATGTTGTCTTACACTCACCATTCTTCTTCTGTGAAGCTTGGAAACTAATCAGTATCAATACTTGAAAACGAACAAAACTGTAAAAACAAATTCAAATAGAATGATCAAAAAAGCGGAACACAATTTGATTGATGGTCAGCGTGCACCGTTGATCACACCCTCCAGATGGCAGTGTATGCAAAGGCAGCCAAATACGCCACCCCTACAGGTGACACCCAGCCCGAGTACGTGCATGAAACGCTTTTAAAGATGAATGGGAAAATGCTATGTTTCCACATATATCTTATATTATTCTTTATGTGACATTTAGTTGTGATTTTCCAAAATCGACGTAGTTCAGATTTGAAAACTGTATACACATATTTTATAATTAATAAAATACCAATACCTAAGACAATCATTTGTCATAATTAAATATCTGGAAAATTACAAATATGTAGCAAACTAGAAACTGGTAGAGTCTCTGTCAATATCCTCTGAACATCTACTGTACATACACAACCATGGACATATCAAAGTAGTGTGGTCACTTTAAATTCCTTAAACTTGAATTAAACACGCAATTAACACACTGCACATGAAATAAGCACACGGTTAGTTGTTCCCCTTATGACCTTTACTGGTATTTAGATGCATAGTTATGCATTTTTAAACCTACTTGGTAAACATTCCTATCCCATTCAGTAAAAATAGCTAATGGCATTCCAGTACTTCTTAATATTACTATGCTATTTATATTATCAACACCATTCTTTTGAGTATTATTGCTTTGCCTGGGGGGAATTCATGCCCATAAGAGCAAAAGAGCTGTCAATACGTCCAGGTAATAAGTATGATGAACTGTAGAGAGATACGTGATTTTTCAGTCTATGTGCTGGATTGTATGCATCGACATAAATACTATTAAATCTGAAGCATAGAAAATAGCACAGACTTAATAGGCCTGTAGACAGCTATCATTTAAACTCAGGTAGTTGATGTAAGTCACAAATAAAAAACAGGCTTTTAGAACTACGTGCATTCTATGAGTAATTTAGAAAATGCATGGTCTTGACATAAATCAAGAACGTATGAGAACATTAATTAAGGTTCTTAACCACGTGATGTCTGAGAAGTGATTATTTATTTACCTGACTGTCATCTTTCTAATGAAATATATAAGAAAGGAGAGCTGATGTAAAAATATGACTACTTTAATGTTAGTGAAAAAGTGTTTTGTTCAGTGTTTAAGTAATTGTCAAAAGTTGATGGTTCAACTGATATAATCAAATAAGAGAGAAATCGTGTTTCAGTGGAAATTATCAAGCTGTCTGAGTATTTTTGTTTATTTGTTGTTTGAGCCACACACTGTCCCTCGGGTAGAGAAGGAAAGGACGGGGAAAATGATTCAACATGGCATAACATGAAAGACAAATGTATACGATTAGTGACACGACTCACGAGTGAATATGCCTGTTTCACAACATCATGAAAAAAATCCTTCTCCACAAGTAGCCATTTTCATTCTTGCACTAGTTGAATGGAATTCCTATAAGAAACCAATGAGGAATTCAAAGGGTTAACATCCCAGTTGTAACCACCCGGATACAATAAAAGAGCCAGTACTGACAGCATCTAGTGTGCTGAACCATTAAACCCAGCCTTTATCCATGCAAATCCAGACAGACAATGCCAGGCAACCAACTAGGGACTCAGATTCCACTGGAGCGCTCCAATGGCAGCGTGCGGGGGAGGGCTCTCTGTCTTGGATCACAGAGCTCCGATTGCAGCATCCTTGGAGCCGAAACAGATATTTTCCTGAAGAACACTTGAGAGAAACAGCCAAGAGCATCGGAGTATGTGAGCCCAACAAGGTACCACTGGTCCTTGTCTCCGGAAGTAGTAGCGAACCCGGTGTTTTTTTCTTCAATGTATTACATGTCTGTGAGGGTCCAGGGTTTTTGCTGAGAAGCCGGCAGGCAGGGAACAGGAGGTGGAAAACTGAACCAAAGAAGCAGGAAAAAACAGAATGACAGACAGATTACAAGATAACAGATGAAGAAAACTGCCGTGCGAGATTTTGTTCATACTCCTGAGTAATTGCTTCAGGCTGCTTTCTTCGATCTCTCTTCCCTTCTGGACTTCAGCCACAGCACAGAGCCTGGGTCAGTGGGTGCCTGCACCATTCATGGGATCAGGTAGTGAACTTTCATGAACCCTTCTGTTTGGGGATAAACCTGCTTTGCTGCGTATAAATGGAAGTGTTATCCAGGAAAACAGAGCAAGGAGGACGAGTTTAGCGCTCATTGTCGACGGCGATCATTTCGTCATTGGAATTTTGTGTGGATTTGTCTGATGCCCAGTGATTGGTCTAGTGGAAGTCCACAGTGGGCCCTTCATTTTGATTGGTTGTGTGATGGCACTGCACATGTTTCTCATTAAGTGGGCGGCCCTATCCTGCACAGTGAGTGCAGTGGCATGTTTTTGTCTTTGTGGCTTGGTAACAGGGTATAAGAAACTTTTTTCCACCCCAATAAGGCTGCAATTTATTTTAAGAGTGTATAATAAATTAAACGTAAGATAATTCTGATTTCATTCCATATTATGTGCTCCTTTCGCTTTTCTCTAAACATCCCATACATGATAGCTGAGCTGCTGCCTGGGACTGAAGGCACACGGACATCTGTGTTACAGCTGAGCATGAGGCAGTATCTCCTTCACAAGCCGTTTTGTTTTATTAGTCTCACAAATGGCAAAAATGTTTCAAAATAGACCTTCACAGACGAGACATTCCATTTATTATCTCCATTCACATTGTTCAGTGAAAAAAAGCTCTTAAAGGTGTTGTTCTTTGTATAATTTCATCACAACAAAAATGCTAGTCATTTTAATATAGCTCTAAAAAAAATAGATACGGTGGTTTGAATTATTTTGCTAAATGTTTGCCTGCAAATGAGTTAAAATAAAATAAAATAAAATAAAGAACTCACTGGTATTGCATTGTTAGATGACCACAAAGCTTAGAGAGGAGAGTTATTCTGAAAAACCCGGCTATATTTAAAAAGCTGTGCTCAGTAAGAGAATCTGTACCCCGTGATTAATCAGCTTTGAGGTCAGGGAGTGAAGACCAGCACTCCGCAAGCATTTCAGAGAAGCTTGGCCAATTTCCCAACTTTCAGGCTCATTCAGTGTCAGATTTTTCAGGCTCAGGCAACAGTGGGTGACAGGTGAGAATGGAGCGAGTGCATCATGTGGGGCTAGCGGCCTCCCCGATTGACGATTAGGCAGTGTGCAGGGGCCACACGAGGTGTTGACAGGGGCCCCAGGCAGGCAAAGCACGTTTGTGTGTGGGTGTCTGTGTGCGTTTGTGTGGAAATGCTTTCATACCGCAGGGCCAATTTTCTAAACATTTGCTTTCCTTGGTACTGTACTTGCGTGGTGATGTGACGAAAGACTGCCACCCACATCCTGTCTACTCCTGCTCACTGGCACTGCAAACGTCAACATGTGTGAGAGAGAGACAGTGCCATGCTAAAGGCCAAGATAGCATAACGGGAGCATTCGGCATTCGGGGGGAGGGTGTTGTAGATTGACAGGTGTGGGTTGTGGTTGGTGTGAAAAAAATGGCTGCACGTTCTTTTCCTATAGCCGCCTCTTCCCTGCCCCCCCATCCCCCCACCATCCCCCCACCCCGGGTTGACACAACAAACACAAAAACAAAAGACAAAAAGATAACACATCAGTCAACACAGCCCTCACTCACACCTACGTTCAGTTTTTTGGAAGACCATTGCTTAACATGTGCTGCGCTCCCGTGTAAGAGTGTATGTGTCGCACTGCACTTTTTATCCAGTAATGAATATATCAGCCTTTTCGCCAAAACTCACTGATTACAGAGTTGCTGATGTATCTGAAAACCAAATAGATCACACCAAAGTCTGTATATTTTATTATATGAAGCTTAATAATTCCTTTTACACTGGATTTCTGATATGCTTACATATCTAACCAATCGGCGTAAATTACGGGGGGGATGGGGGGGTTGTAGCCCCCCCAATAAATCAAAACCAGCTAATACAACCCCTCAATAATCACGTTTCCCCCGTAATGGGTGGAGACCAATGTTCCAGTCAAAGTTACGCCCTTAATCTAACCCAAACCCTACAGTTTACTTGACTCATAATAGTTTATTGCTTCTTTTAAGAGCTACATATTAATATGATGTATTTGGTTTCTTTCTCAAGGGGCAACAGCAGAGCTCCTTTACAATGTCTACAAACTACTTACTTCATGTCTTTTCCATACAGACATGCTAGCCTGCAGAAACAAATGATATGTGTGAGGGCAGAGATCTCAAAAACCGCCGTCTTCTCCCTTCTTCCTGCTGCCCCCCCCCCCCTTCCCCCATTAACCGTCAGGTTTTGTGGACAAGGGGATTTGGAGAGGAAGCCTGCGGTTTCATAGTTACCATCTTTCCGTTGACCTTGTCCTCGTGTAAGCTCCTCTGTCTATTCTCACCTTGGTGGGCCTGCCCTCCCCCCAGCAAAGATAGAGGCCTCCCTTTTATCTGCAACATTTAATGCCAGTCCTCAGAGAAATTTAAGGGGTGCAGGTGTTCCCTCTGTCAGTTCCCCTTTTTGGTTACCATGGTTTCATTCCTCCAACTCGAGTGCAAAACATGTCCTAAGCATTTCCTTGTTTATTTTCTGTTATTACACCCTGTGTACGAAGTCTATTTCCCATTACCTACGTGTCTCCAAAGCGAACTGTTGTCATGCCATTGTTAGACTACTTCTATTTAAAAAAGCAAATTCCCAAAATGTTCTTAAATTCATAAAGATCTTAAAAAAAGAAACTGCCCTTAAGAACTCACTATTGGATTTGCATGTACAGAGGATCTTCATCAAAGAATTCAATTTCTTTAGCAACACACGTGAGGAATTAATTTATGACATTATGTACATTAATATCAATTATCAGCTGAAAAAGGTTTCATTTAAAGGAGAAAATATTTTTCTTGTGAACTATGAAGTTGATGTTTAGTTACTTATACATTAAATAGTGAGATAAATTCTCAGGTTGTCTTTGGATATCCATAAATCAATTATACATTTTCTCTGTAAAATATTTATAAGCTGTCAAGGCCTGTTTCTTTTTGTCACTAAGTTAAAGAGGAGTAAGGTAACAACGACATTCCTGTACTATGACTGGCTGATTGTTTTGACTTGATGCAAGTTTTGTGTGCTGTAATCATACACCGGTCCCTTTACCTGTGGTTGGTAACAGAAATGCATTCATAATGCATTAATGATGAGCATGCTGCGAGGTCACAGCACACCTGCTTCTTCCTGCATTATTAAGGAGAGGAGAGCTCTCTAAAATTCCATTCTGGAACCTGTGTGTTACTAAAATGAGGAAATTTCCAGAGTAGTGATACAATGATTGAAACATTTTTGATATGGCTTGCAGTGTGAGAAATATGTCTATGAGATGGCCTTTTCTTTCAGAGACAGCTCTCGGTGCTTGAGACAGGAAGGCTGAGCTCACCATGATTCGGCAGAGCCTGTTTCTATGGGCAGTAGTGCACTGCACTGCGAAGTGACTCTTTCCAAAGGATCACATTTTTCTCCTATTGAAGAAACGATGGCAGTGACGACCACAAAGTCCCGGCTACCCAACACTGTCCCCCCCACTGTCCTCTTACGGGGCTCCACGGTGTTTGGGGACAGGCGGCACAACATCACCTCCAGAACGACCCCCATGACCATGACAGTGGCTGCTAACGATACTGGCTTCAACTCCACCAAGCCGCCCGAGCCAGTGCCTGGTGGGTATGGTGCGGCAATGGTGCTGGTACCCTTTGGTATCATCACTGTCATAGGCCTGGCTGTCGTCATGGTGAGTGAAGACCCACACCAGTGCATCTTGGGACTCTCTACTGGATGACTCATTCTGATATGCCTGTCTTTCAGTCTCTGTTAGCTGATCTGCACCCTTCAGTTGGCTAAGCACTCTTCATCTCAATAGTAAGAGCAGCAATGCATAACCCATCCATCCATTTTCTGTAACGACTTGTCCTGTTCAAGGGTTGCAGGGGGTCTGGCGCATTCCAAGAGGCCATGGGTGCAAGGCAGGGACCAACCCAGGATGGGGCGCCAACCCATTACAGGCCACCCTCACATGCCATTCGCTGACACATGCACACCTGCTAACAATTTGATAACTCCAGTTGTGTGAGGCAACAGTGCTAACCACTGCCCCACCATGTCACCCCCAGTTCATAACCATAAACAATAAATACATAATAACATGTTAACACTCCACATTCACAACAGAACACTCAAAGATGGAATGTAGAAATACAGCCGGAAATTAAGAGACCATAGCATAATTTTTTCTTTCATTTGTTTCTCAATTTGTGGGTGTGTGGATATATTTATATATTTCTTGCAAACTGCAGCCAGTTTCTTCCCTGTTTCTAATGAAGGGCTTCTTCCTTGCTCTGTGAGACTTCAGTCCTGCTTCTAGGAGCCTGACTCGAACTGTCCTAGCAGTGCTGTGAGAGAGGGTCCCTTACAATGTCTTGTCTTCTGAATCTTGTGCACAGGCTTTTGACCGGGGTGGATCCAGTGGTCATGGTGCATGTTGGCACCAAAGACATAGGCAAGAGTAGGAGGGTTGTTCTGCATGAAAAAAATTATAGAAGTCGCGGATAAGCTTAGAAGCGGAACGTCCATGGTGGTGTTCTCTGGAATACTTTCTGTGCCACACACGAGTCAGGCTAAGTTAGCTGAGATAAGGAGATTAAACGTGTGGCTGAAAGGGTGGTGTAGGAAAGAGGGGTTCAGGTTTATGGGACACTGGAGGTCCTTCTGGAACAGGTGGGATCTATTCAAGCTGGATGGGTTGCATCTGAACTGGAGGGGAACAAGTGTATTGGGGAGGCGTATGTGTAGAGTAGTTGAGTAGTGTTTAAACTAGGGACTAGGGGGGCAGGGAGGTTAGTAAAGAATATTGGTCTGGGGAGACGGAACACCTCAAATAATAATTAAAGTGGGAATTATAAAAGGTTTACCATTGCTGTCTGTATTTAAATGGTAGGAGCATTTGATTTACAAGCTTTTATTTCATCAGACTATTATGATATTATAGGAATAACAGAAACATGGTTGCGTGACAATAATCATAATTGTATCTAAACAAAATAATATATTATGGGTGGTTACATGTTGCTCTGTGAGGACCAGATAGGCAAGAAAGGAGTTGGGTAAAACTAGATGCTAAAAACTCAAATGACCTAATTGCGAATTGCTAGTTGCTAGCAAACACCTAATGCAGCTGCAGAGGAAAGCAGAATGTTGCACAACAATATCAGGATTATGAGTAATAAAAATTTGTCCTGGCATTTTGGTCCAGACCAGTCCACCACATACAATCATGGACACCACCCATCTTTGTGCTCCCTTGAATGTATATTCCGCGATCCTTAAAAAGGACATTGCTGCCTTGGAAAGGGTGTAATGTAGGGCTACGAGAATGATTCCTAGTCTTAGAGGAATGTCTTATGAGGAGAGGTTAGCTGAGCTCAATCTGTTCTGCCTCCAGCTAAGGAGACTAAGGGGGGACATGATCCAGGTATATAAGATTCTAACAGGTCTGGATGCTGTTCAGCCAAATGGTTACTTAAATATTAGTTTGAATACAAGAACTCATGGTCATAGGAGGAAATTAGCAGGAGAACATTTTAAACCAGATTTTAGAAACCACTTTGCATAACTTGTAGTTAGAGTATGGAATAGTCTTCCTGTTAGTGTAGCACAACCTAAAACCCTGGGTTTCGTTAAATCAGAGCTAGATAAGATTTTAACAACTCTGAGCTATTAGTTCTCTCCAAATGAGCTTGATGGATCGAATGGCCTCCTCTCGTTTGTAAATTTCTCATGTTCTGTACTTTTCTTATGTTCTTATACACTTCACACCTGCACTTGTTTTCCTTTCCTTTGGAAGTTACTTGATGTCATCCTATGATTCATGAAGAACTGAAACATATAAGTGAACGGTCATCTTTGGCATTAGAAATTTGCTTCTTTACCTTTACCTGGCTGGTTTCTGGCAGTGCCCAGTGTCTTCTGCTTCACCTTATTCTTGTGCACTGCTGTCTTAAAAGTTTTGAATCTGGTAGCAACGTACTGCTCAGCATAGCCTTCTGCCAGCAGAACCACAATTAAACCTGCATTTAAAAATGCAGATTTATTTAAAAATATAGAGTGGTCTCTTAATTTTTTTCTGTGGCTGTCTTAGACTGTAGCAACATTTTTTTTGTGCTTAATGAAAAAGACTGTTACTGGATGATGTCTATCTATTTATTGAAAATACACAATGATGAGCTCTGGCCATTGGTGAATAAAGTCTTATTTTGTGTGGTCTATTTTTTTTAGTTACACAAGTAAATGACTAACTGTCTCTCAAACATATCCTTCTAGTAGGGCTCTTGGTCATCTGAAGTTGAGGAACATTTTTTTCATTGTAACTTATTTTATGTGATCTACATAAAGTTTTAACTGTAATCTCTCCCCTGTCTCAATTTTAGATTCTGTACATCAGGAAACGTAACAGGTAAGGAGACACATCAGGTTTTTAGCTAAATGCAACTGACAGAGGAATTATGTTATGTTAAAGACTACCTTCTTCTCTGAGCAGAAACCATTTACACATGAATACATAGATTTTCAGGTGCATGTGGTGATTGAGAGGACAGGCATGTTTTGCAGACCCCTCTGTCACACAGTTCCAGCCCTTGGATTCCTGGAGTTTCGTCTCACTGACTGACAGCTGCTTTGACCCCCAGGTTAGAGAAGCTGAGGCTGCAGCTGATGCCCATGTACAGCTTTGACCCGGCCGAAGAGCAGGATGAGCTGGAGAGCGAGGCGCTGGAGCAGCGCCAGGAGGCGGCTACTGCAGGAGCTGAGCTCAAGGTATCACTGCACTAACACACACACACACAGGTTTGTAATTATATATTTGTGGGGACTCTCCATTCATTTCTATGGGCAATAGTCTAATACAAACATGACGACCTTAACCCCTACCCAGCCCTTACCCTAACCCTAACCATAAGCGACCAAACAGAATACAGGGCATTTTTTGTTTTTTGATTGCATGCACAGAACTTTGGTCCCCACGATGTAATATAAATCTAAGCCTCATACACACACAAACACTTGTATTCAAATCTTTGTGGGGACTTTTCAAACATTTCTATGGGAAAACCCTAGCCCCAAAAATGGCAACATTAACCTCTTAACCTTAACCTTAATGGCAACCTTAACCTTAATCATAAGTATCTAAACAAAATACGAGTCTTTTGGCATTTTTAGTTTTTTGATTGCAGTCACAGATTTTTCTTAAATTTCCCCGTGGGGAACTGAAAAAATGGTCCCCCAAAATAACTTTGGGAAATTTGGTAATATTTACATGGCACACACACATACATCCATGGACCCGTCATCCATGAGGTCAGGGAACTTCTGATCTGACCCTAAGCAGGTTTCCTTTATTTCTGGTTTACCTGAGCATGAAGGAGGGGTTACCTAAATGCCACTATGAAACTTTGGAATACAAGAAAGCCTAACCCTAACCATCTGTCAACAGCAGACCATCTGACAAGCATGGCACTGTGATCAAGGAGATGCCACTGCAGTGTTCCTTGTTACTCCAGTTACAAACAAGAGTAAATCCCGATTTCCCTCTGGATGATAAAATACATGCTTTTTGGGTGAGGGCGATTAAAAGAGATGAGGGGCCAAATTTCAAAATTCTTTGTGGGAGCACCAATGTGTGTAGTGAGCACTATGTGGGAGCACCAATGT
>JAABNX020000119.1:14674216-14692475 GCA_015163995.2 Mormyrus lacerda | reverse complement strand
ACAATCAACTTGTTTTGGGGAGAGACCCTAGGGGAAGACATGGGCTACATGGCTGGGCTACATGGCAGGGCTACATGCAGGGCTACAACAGCAACCCACGTCTGATTTCTGGTTTCAGACTAGTGATACGAACATGTATTTCAGCTCTTGTCAGCATAACTTTGAGCTAGCGCTAATATAAACCATACCTTTATTCTTTCTTGTTACAGGAATACTTTTTTTACTCCTTTTTGTGCACAGTGCGTCTTTCCCACCTCCTCAGTTCACTGTGTAGTATCTCTAGTCCTGGGCCTTGACCCTGGTGGGTTGGATACATTGTGTCAGATAATCCAAAGACTTTGTATAACAGTATCTTAATACCAAAAACATTAACCACGAAAACTACCTTTCTCATTTTCATCACCCCACTGTTCCAACAGATAATTTAGATCTTAAGATAACCAACATGTCTCTTTTTGGAGTGAATGTTCCTCCTTTGATGCCAAAACCGCCAAAAAATATGAGGAGAACCGAAATGCAATTAGTTCCATTCATAGGAGCATGTGGTATAAACCATACTAAGATGCTGATTTGTGGTTACTTTTGTGTGTGCTGCGTGTGTGCAGTGTGTGCTTGTGCATATTTCACTTCCTGATTAGATACAATCCTGTTTCCAAAACATTGGGTCACTGTGTAAAGTGTTAATAAAAACAGAATGCAGTGATTTGCAAATCATATAAACCCATATTTAATTGAACATACAACAAAGACAACACCTCAGATGTTGAAACAGAGTTTTTCTTTCTGTTTTATGACAAATATATGCTCAATTTGAATTTGATGCCAGCAACACTTTTCAAAAAAGGTGGGACAACAGGCAACGAAAGACTGGAAAATTGTGTAATACTAAAACAAAACAGCTGGTTGAATATTTCACAACTAAATAGGTTAATTGACAACAGGGCAGTATGATGAATGGATATTAAAAGAGCCTCCCAGAGAGGCAGAGTATCACTGCAGCGAAGACAGGGAGAGATTTGCCTGGGTGGGAAAATATTGCAACAGTGTAAGAATAATGTTCCTCAACCTATTATTGGAAAGAATTTGGGAATTTCATCATCACGGTATAAAGAATCCGAAGAAATCTTTGTATGCTAGAGACAAGGCCAAGAACTGATATTGAATAGCTGTGATCTTGAGGTCCTCAGGCAGCACTGTGTTAAAAACAAAGATTCTATACTGGAAATCACTGCATGGGCTGAGGAACACTTCCCAAAACCATTGTCTGTAAACACAGTTTGTTGCTACATCCATAAATGCAGGATGAAACTCTACTAGGCAAAGAAATCATATCTAAACATGATCCAGAAACACCACAGAATCATTTATGACTGAAGCAAAATGGAAAACTTTGAAAATTTTGAATTCTTTTTGTAAATCATGGACGCCACGTCCTCCAGACTATAGAGGACAGGGACCATCCATTTTATTGTTAGTGGACAGTTCAAAAGCCAGCATCCATGATGGTATGGGGGTGCATAAGTACCCATGGCTTTGGCAGCTTGCGTATCAGGGAAGGCATCATTACTGCTGACTGATATATACAGGTTTTGGAACAACATATGCTGCCATCCAGACAATGCCTTTTTTCAGAGAAGGTTTTATGTATTTCGGCAAGACAATGCTAGAGTGCGTTCTGTATGTATTACAACAGCAAGGTTCCGTAGTAGAAGAGTCTGGGTCCTTGACTGGCGTGCCTACATTCCAGACCTGTCACCCACCAAAAATATTTGGTACATCATGAAATGAAAAATATGACAAAGGAGAAACTGAACCATTGAGTAGTTAAAATTATATATCAGGTAGGAATGACAACGTTTTACTTTCAAAACTCCAGCAACTGGTATCCTCGGCTCCCAAATGTTTACACCGTGTTGTTAAAAGAGGTGACGTAGCACAATGGTCAACATACCTGTCCCAAGTTTTTTGAAACGTGTTGCTGACATCATTCAAATTGACCGTATATTTGTCATAAAACAATAACTTTTGTAGTTTTCAACATTTGTCATGTTGTCTTTGTTGCATGTTTAATTAAATATGGGTTTATATGATTTGTATATCATTGCATTCTGTTTTTATTAACACTTTACACAGTCACCCAATGTTTTGGAAACAGGATTGTAATATCTCAAGATACAATCAACCCAAATAGCCAATTAACTGAATTATGTAATTCTAAATTAAACAAACATAAATCAATGTCAGGAAGACTTATACAGATACATTATTGTTGTGTGTTTGTTTGGGTGTGAGTGTGTTTGTATGTGTGGATAGTATAGCATGCAATATTCAGTTGTTATTACTGATTTTTCTCCCTTCTAAAAACATCATCCCAAACATTATTTTAGGACTATTTATGAATTAATTTAATGTGAGAAGGAATAATCATTCATAAAATTTGATGTAATTTTTTGTGTTAGATAACTCCTTCTGGTTCACAGACCATGTATTATTATTTCACTGTAAAAATTACCTGACTTGTACTTTAAAGTAAAACAGAGTTGCCTTTTAATGGGAAGGATTGACAATGGTTATTAATTCCAACAATGAAGATTTTATAATAGACAAGGGCACTTTAAATTATTTGTAGTGGTTTTAGGGGGCGTGGTAAACAACTTGTCCATGTTAACTAGAATCATTTTATTTTAAACTGTCCACATCTATGTATCAGGATTATGTAGAACTGTATGATGCGTTACTTTCACTTATTACCATTATATTTGTAAATGTTTATAACCCCCAGGACTGTGCATATGCATCTCAGGTATTTGTGAGGATACCCAGCGTGTTATATGGGTGCACTAATCTGTGCATATGTCTGTGTTCCGTGGGCATCGTGCATGTGCACTTGAACAAAGATTGCTGTTTGTCTGCAAGGGCAGAACTGATGAAGGACTTGCTTGGGGCTGAGGGTCATCAAACTTGGAGAAGAAGATTGCCCTCTGCTGTTACGCATCTCCAGCTCAGGAGGACACTCTCCACGAAAAAGGGAGAATACTGGAATGTTTACATTTTGACATGTTAATGTTGACAATGACAAAACAATCAATAAAGGAAGCTATTTCTGCTTGGTCCAATTAATACTCATTCATACACTTGTAGGGTTTGAATGGTTTCGTGTGAGAAAGTTTGGAGAAACAGTAAAATTTTGCAGAAAATCTGTATGGAGAATTGTTATTATAGCTTAAAATAAGACATGAAGGCAGAATACATTCAATTAGACTAGCAAGAGTAAATGAAAAGCAAGCGCTACCAAACAATTCAGTGAATTGTTTATAATATAGTATAGATGCAACTGCAATGTTCCATAAGAAATATTTTTATTGCATGAGGAAAACCACTATTATCTCCATTCACACAGAAGCATTTAAAATGTTAAGGGAAAAGACAAAACCAGTCAAATAAAAATGGTTATAAGTTCAAGTCAAGATACACTACAGAACAAAATTCAGCGAGAAAACAATATACTTTCATATATAGCTTACTAAGAGACTTAAAAATCACAAACCATAAAACACGCCCAAATAGCAATAACAATATTTCATATAAAAAAAATCTTCATATAAAAACATGGCATTGCAGCCAGCCAGGAACAAGCACATAAAACCATCTCCCAAAATATATATGTAAATTCTCATGCTGCTCGGGCTGGCCCACAGGCCCAGCACTGACAGTATAAACAGATGAGTATCCTGACTTTGCTGAGGTATTCAGAGAACAGGTATGTGGCCTTGACTTGGGTACAAAGGCACACTGACCCACCTTTCCCAGAGCCCTGAAGCCAAACTCATTCCCCTGCAGACGTGGGGCCCTTCAAGGACACGAGGAGCCTCTTTTTGTTGCCTCATTGTTTGTTTTCTGGTATGATTAGCTTAATATTTACTATATTATCAAACCATAGACACATATATTGTGTTCAAATCAACTACTTGAAGTTCAATGAAAAAAATACACTTTGACACCTTTTTAATTTGTAAATTGATTAATGATGATGTGATCTGAATGTATAGCTGCGCTTTATGTCTATGAGTTTGATGGTGAGTCTATCATAGGTATTTCTCACTGAGCTTGGAATAAACCAACACCTGCTACGTGGGTTGTCTAAAGTATTATCACAAGAGTAATGAAGAACTGCTCTTCAAAAAAATCTTGGAGGGGTGGGATTTCAAGGCAAAGGATGGGAGAAGTCAGAAGGTTGTGAAGATACATAACTTGTCAAGCTTTGTCTATAAAATGCCCACATGCAGACACCTCAACCACACATGACTGAAATGCATGCTTGACATCTTTGTCCTTTTGTCATCACGCTGTGATTTCTAGTTCCCCTAGAAAAGGTTCACGTGGATGTTACTGCTTAAGGAAGCATCTGACATGAAACAGAGTATTTGAGCAGGGTTAGGGTAGGGAGGCCTGACTTTTGCGGCGGTCACAGGCTATGTTGGCGCTGTGTTGGGAGGAGATCATTTTGGGTCAGCAATGGAACAGCTCTGGGAGGAGGTGAGGTAGTGTGCCTTGTCTTAGAGGTAGTCCACAGGATCTACAGCGATTAGGAGCACAAATGCCGAGGGAGAGAGGCAGTCAGAGAGGAAGGACTTACAACGTATCCCATTCTCCACCATAGCATTTCATTTGAACATGTCTGATGATACATTAGCTAGAAAACTGAGTTTGTTTGGTCACACAGAAGTAACAAGCAAAAGATCAGCAAAAGCCATCTAACCAGCTTAAAACTTTCATACAAAAAAATAATTTAAAATCCATCTCAAGAAGATCAAAGTATTTAATATGTTACATTATTCCGAATAACAAAATGCGTGAATTGACATGAGTCCAGGTTATCGCCCCAATACCAGCAAATTAACTTGGTCACTCGCCATCATATAAACCTCTATGTCCAAAAAGGCTGTCTCTTTATCTCCACATATCCTAAAAAACTTCCATTACGGTGGCAGGACAATACAGCATGTAGTCCCTTTCTCTCTATTCCCTGTACTTTCACACTCCCTCGGTATCATGGTTCTCACTTTTATCAACGCCACTGATGGTACATGAAGGTTCACCTGAAGATATGCAGAATGAGAGTAACAAACATGAACATCATACTGAAACAGCGCAACACAAGATTCTGAATGGTGTCAGTACAGCTGGGACAGCAGTAAGGCTATCAAATCCACTTCTGCGAGGAGAAAGAAAGGAAAACCAAGAGTACAGGACACAGCATGGCAAAAAATGTTAAAAAAACAAAATAAAGGTCGTACAGGTGAGGATAATCTTCAAGCTTTGGCAAACAAATCAAGTCTTATTACAAAGGTTTTGTTGAGTAATATGCTGAGCACACATTCAGTTGTCTGACACCTGAAATCATGTTCTGATTGAACGTAAAAACAATAATAAAGACTGTGCTCATTTTAAAACAAATCAAAAGTTTTGGCTCAATACAGAAAAAAATAAACCGGCTGCCTTTCATGCAGTTTTTTTTAGCAGAATTCTGGATGAAGGTAACATTTCAAAAACCTGCTGCTGGTCAGACCAATGGTTTTAAAAATGTCTACTACAAGGATGTCACCCTGAGGTACGAAGCCCTGCTCAACAAACCTGTAAGCAAGAGTCTTCTCGCTGCCCCAGATATATTTCAAATCCAACCCTTCATTTCCTGAAACAGCTTGTTTTATTCAGGGTCACGAGCATCCAGAGCCTATGAGCACAAGGCAGGGAAAAGCCCAGGATGGGGCACCAACCCATCTCAGGTTACACTAACACACCTTTCACACCTATGGGCAATTTAGCAACTCCAATTAAGCTCAGCAGGTTTTTGCACTGTGGGGGGAACTCAGAGTACCCAGAGAAAACCCCACGATGACACAGGGAAAACATGCAAACTCCACACACATACAGCCGTGGCAGAGGCTCAAACCATGGTCCCAGAGGTGTGAGGCAACAGTGCTAATCACTGCACCCACATGCCACCCCTATTTCAAGTCAAAAAAATGAATTATAGCACCAATATTTCAGAGAGATCGATAAACACAGACACTCCCCAGGTTTTTATGCTTCAACTTTACAATGGGTAAATGTTTCTTATTTTCAGTACACTATTTAATAAATTATATGAGATATTCAGAACGTTATTATAACATAAGCTTTGTGTTAATGATTTTGCTCAATTGTAGGCTAATGTAAGTGTTCTAAGCATAGGGTAGGTTAGGCTAGGCTATGGTGTTTGTTAGGTTAGGTGTACTGTTCTAAAATGCATTTTCACCTTACGATAGATCTATCTGATTTACCATATCATAACCTGGGGAGAGGCTGTATATAACCATTAACAAATTGTTTTCATTTTACTCCTAAAAAGCAACTAAAGACAGGAATTAAAAAAATAAAATGGAAACCATCCAATGAAAGACAAGTAATCCCTGTAATTGCCTGTAATATCCCAGAGAGGTCACTGTTCTTTCACAATAAAACTGGAGATTTAAAAATAATTAGAGAAACCAACACTCTTATTTTACAAAAATGGAAAAAAGTCTAAAGCAAATTAATATCCTCAAAAATAGAAATAAACCACCTAAAGATGACCGTAGCTATTAAAAGTATTACAAAATACAATATGAACATTTGAAGAATTCATAAAAAAGAAAAAATCAAGGGGCTTTTAAGAATAACACAGTACTGAGTGCTGTTAAGAAATATGCTGATTTAACACACCCCACACTACAGATATTAGATATTCCCTCACATTTCCTTGGAAAAGCTGAATAGAACAGCTCCCCCTGGTGGTACGCTGGCACTGCTGGATAAAAGGTTCACCCTAAAACAAACTGAACAGCTGAAGATTTCTCTCATTTGTTCCTACAAAATTCCAGGCGGTTTCCAGACTGCTCATATCATAAACAGGAAAAGTATACCTGGGTTCCAGTATCATTATTTCTGTTGTTTTTAAGGAGTTCTCCTGTTTGCCAGGACATACACCTTGTGTTAATCGGAACACATCAGCACATGTTGATCTGACTGGAATATCAGCAAGAACCTCTCTGCCGGGTAAAAACACCACAAGAAGCAAAAGTGAAACTTCCAGTCAAGCCTACAAAGACTTTCCTTTACCTTCCTCACATTCCAAAGTTAAAATGCTTGGATACAGTTGACATCAAGCATTGCGATTCAGTCTGTGCTGCCGTATCTAAGTGGGGAAATGATTCAGGCAATGTAGAAAAGGCTGAGTTATAAGTTTAATTTTGGATTCAAACTTAGTCTCCTTAGCAATGATATTAACCTGAATTTCCAAACCAGCCATCCCTTCATTACCATTAAATCATACCTATGCCCAAGCTTTCCTGACAATGATCGCTTTTTGTTAAAATTTTACTTACTGCACGTGGGTTGGCCCCATTTCATAAATACTTCTTCACAACCACACAGACCCAAGAGAGAAACTGAAGCAGTTTCTTCTTAAAAAAAAAAACAAGACATAGTAACAATACCAACAGCCACACACTCTATACAATGGTCTTCAACCTGCCAAAATCCTGTTTGCCACCGATTATACAGTCAGGACAGGGCCAACCTCAAAATATGAAAAACAAGTCTTAAACAAACCAATTCATGAACATACCACAAGAAATAAGAAATCTCTGAAACACGGAAAATGTACCTATTTTATGATATCCTGCTTTGAGCTTTGAGGCAACATTGAAGTCTCAGTCAGTGTAATACAGTGACTGCAGAATGACTGGCCATTCAAACACAAGGAAAAATGTAACACTCAGTCCGTGTCCCTCACCTGCCAATCACATGGCACATCAGTGGACACCAGATTGGTTCTTATTTGGCTACCATGCTACAGCCAAACTACTCCAATTTAACAACTGCAAAAAGCACTAACAGTTGGCAGCACTGTACACTGGCTAGGAAGTAATCATTACAGTGCTTGTTATGAATTCAAACAGCATAATCATATTTTACAGTATAATAATCCAGAATTATAAAAGAATAATATTGGATTATTATATTTATGATGCCCCTGGTTGTATAAAATGGAAGAATGCCCCCCGCCCCATTCAAAGTCAGTGCTTTACTATGCATGGAGTAAATGGAGAAGCCCTCCATGTGACTAAGTGTGAATAAGGGAAGGTGAGAAGTTCAGAATGGGAATCAGTGTGTGGAGACTTTACCCTGAATGTGAGTGGCTGGGCAGGAGGAAGAGCTTGTGTATGGAAAGAACCCTCTGCTGTCCCCTGTTACCTTATGTATGAGGTGTGTTATGGGGGGGTCTACTGTCCCCATTTACCATGTCTATTAGGTGTTACGGGGGGGGTCTACTGTCCCCATTTACCATGTTTATTAGGTGTTATGGGGGGGTCTACTGTCCCCATTTACCATGTTTATTAGGTGTTATGGGGGGGTCTACTGTCCCCAGTTACCATGTTTATTAGGTGTTATGGGGGGGGAGTCTACTGTCCCCATTTACCATGTCTATTAGGTGTTATGGGGGGGTCTACTGTCCCCTATTACCTCTATTACCTTGTGTATGGGGGGGCTATTGTCTCCTGTTACCTTGTGTATGAGATGTGTTATGGGGGGGAGAGGGGGGGTTATTGTCCCGAGTTACCATGTCTATTAGGTGTTATGGGGGGGTCTGCTGTCCTCTGTCACCTTGTGTATGAGGTGTGTTATGGGGGGGGGGGGCTTGTGTCAGTGCAGTCCTCTTCCATCCTCGTTGTGGCTGAGGTAGACAGGGAGGCAAAAGGGAGGTGGGGTGTAGGGCTGGCCCTTGTGGCACCCCTGTGCTGAGGTCTGTATGTCATCTGTCATATTTGCAAACAATATATGAAATATATATAATATATAAATATATCTATATAGCACAATATATATTGTAACTGAGTATTTTGAAATCATGTTCCTGAATCTGAGTCAAGCAAAAAATACTTGCAAAAATACCTGAAGTGTAAATGAATATAAATGAGTACCATAGTAAAGAGCACTGTCTACTGCAGTAAAACAGTAGCCTCAATGGGATGAGAAATCAAGTAGTAACTGAACTGGTAAACATTTGGTAAACAGATGAATGTTGACACAATGACAAAGTACACATGACTGCCTGATTTTGGTGACAAAACACCCTCAAACGTACATGAAATAGCAAGTAAAAAATACATATATCATATATATATATATATATATTTGTTTATATATATATATATATCATTTAAAATTGAGTTCTTTTGTGACTTAGGTCCAAGGAGACACAGCCCCCATTTACGTCATGTGTTATGAGATGATATCGGTGTACTTCAAAGACCCAAACTGAACCTCCTTAAGGAGAAAAGCTTTCACCCTTAACCTTCTACAGAACCCTGCTATCCCCAGAGGTTGCATACAATGGCATGCTAATCCAGCCACTGTGATGTCATCAAGCCGAGACACACTTTGTCTGATTGTCTTTGGGGACAGTGAATCAGATTCCCTTCATGTAAGCGCTCAAAGGCACAGAGCACGCACCTAAACAAAATCAGCACACTCGCACATACACAAACACATGCACTCACAGGAAGAGCTGCAAACACTTAAAGCAGATTCACGTCTGTTACCTTGCCATGGAGTTAATTTTGGTTTTTTTTTTTGGGCCTAGGATTCGAGGTGAAGTGACTCTCCTGACTGCATTCTTATTATTCTCGTAGCCAGATCCCAGTGGCCATTGGGAGCATCAGGAGTGTCACTCTGTCCCCACACTCAGCTAAAGACTTTGATCTGGAGAGGACAGGCGTGCGATACAGTAAATTTCTCAATCCCAATGTTTCAGTGTGGCTGCTACCCCCCCAAGAGAGTAGGTAAACAGATTGGTTTATGATTATACAAAAAATGCCTTTAGTTCCTACAGTATGAAATGCCTTTTGTCCCTGCAGTGTAAACTGAGACAAGTGAGAGACACGTAAAGAAAAAAAATAGGCATAGGATTGTGGGAGAGGAAGAAGGCAGTGGAAGGGCAGGTGGACTGGCCCAGAATGGTGAAGAAAGTCCCTAATCAATCCTAGGTCTGCTCCAGGAGAAATGCTACTCTGGCAGTGGCAACTTTAAAATATTATGAACTGAAAGCATATATGTAGACAATATAATTTTCCTGTTTTGCAAACTTCATGGCTCGTTCGGTGTGGAGCATCTGGCCCCTCCCTCTATGGCCCCTCCCTCTACCGCTGCCCAGCCAGTGAGGTAGGAGTGTGGCACCCTGCCTATTTTCCTTCTGCAGGGGGCGGGGCCTGAGAGGGACCTTCCATGGGTCCCTGGGGATCAGCCTGTGGGGACAGAGAGAAAGAGTGTCAGTTTCTGTTATCTCACTTACCTTTCAAAACAAAAAACTAGGTGCATTATTACAAGATGACACCCAGTGATCTGAAGGATAAGGCTGACCTGTGCACATGTGGCTTTTATAAATGCTTGTTTGGCAGGTCTGAGTCGGGGACACGCACCATGCAGTATGATGCTCAGTGTGACGGCAGTTTGGGGGTCGGTTTTATTCATTTCAGTACACAAAACTACCTGATTTTGGTGACAAAACACCCTCAGGCATACATGAAATAGCAAGTACACATGTACTGTGCTGTGCAAAAGTCTTAGGGAGTCAAAAGAATTGTTTAAAGCTATTTATCTGGGTAGTTAGTGCATGTTTGCTCATAGCAAAAACCACAATTTAGCATTAGAACTTGTGAAAGTTAAGAGTAACACAATAAAAACTAGTAAGAATCTCTACTGTCATGTATTTATTCAATTTCACCACTAGCTCAGTTAATTAATAAATGTAATTAGTTAAAAAAGTCAATGGGATATGAGGTGTGCCAGTGGTCATGTAAAAAAATACGAGTGTATTGGATGGTTGATGGAAATACTGGGGTGCTTTTAGCAGAGGGTTTGAAATGGCTAAGCTAACACACCTTGACAGGCATAATAACATCAACATAAAGATCATTTAAACATCATTTTCTTTGGCTGTCTATGACTTCTGAGAGGAGTCACAGCCCCCGTTTAAGTCATGTGTTATGACATGATATCGGTGTACTTCAAAGACCCAAACTGAGGCCCCGTAAGGAGAAGAGCCTCCACCCTTAACCTTCTACAGAACCCTGTTATCACCAGAGGTTGCGTATACGATGGCATGCTAATCGAGCCACTGTGATGTCGTTGAGACACTGAAACACACGTTGTCCGATCATCTCTGAGGAGAGTGAATTAGATTGAGCATCTGCGCCCATATGGCTTTTATAAATGCTGGTTTGGCAGGGCCAGTGGGACACGGCGTGCAGCACGAGGCTCGGTGTGACAGCAGTTTGGGGGTCAGTGCACTGGCGTTTTACTCTTTTCAATCTGCTTGTCAGACTGGACACACAAAACATGCCATAGACAGAGGAATCGTGGATCAGCCATATGCAGTCAGCTGCAGCTTCTACAGGCTTATGGACAGATAGATGTTTACTCCAGCTGTGGAACAGACCCCCCCAACCCAAACCCATCACCCCATACCTCCCTTCGCTTTCCGCTTCCAACTTCGTCCTGCCCCCCACCCCCTGCCCCTTACTTTCCCCCATTACCTCATGTGTAAGTGAGCTCAATTCAACCAGAAGTCCTTAGATTTATTTCTGCCACTTGTGTTCCTATTCATTCCAGTGCCCCCCCCCTTTCCTCCACAAGCCCAAAGTAAGACAGCTACATTCACATTTTGTTCATTAGCAGGAAGTATGCAACACAATCCTTGGCATATGTCTTTAAAGTAAATTTTGAAAGCTAAAAAATCAACCATTGAGAACCACCTTCAGCCCACTGACTCAAGGCTGTGACTACAACCAAGAATATTGGATTTCCCCTCCTGCATCTCTTCCCTCACCATCTAGAACTCTACCCCATTTAGGGCTCTCTACCCCATTTAAGTCTCCCTAGAAACGTACACCATGATTTAGGTATGTTCAACTTTACATGACAGACTGTCTCCAGAAAGGCAGATAGAAGAGTGGAGAAGACAGTAAGACATGCTACGGAAACCCACACTTATTTGTTTTCTCCCTAGATTCATACTATAGCCTGCGTGCTCGGTATAATTACAGTAAAACATGCCAAATGGATCTGCCAAAATGTCACAGAACAGGTTCTATACTCCTCAGACACTCATTCATACAAACACATACAGTCTCCCACAATACATACTGTGCATGGACACACACACTCACATTCTCTCACATATCCGCCTGCTGTGATCACTGTAAAATCTAAGTCCCCACGGTCCATTTGTGAAAGGCTTGGCCTGAATCCAGCTCCTTCCCAATGACCCCCCCACACGGCCCTCCACACTTAGACAACGGTGCACACATGTGGTGCCGGGCATGTCTGCCCAGCACCCGTCCCACGTTCCCACACTAGCTGCCAGCTCCACTGGGAGCGGAGAGTGAGGAAAGTTGATTGAAAGAGAGAGACCATATAACCTTAACCAGAACAGCTACCTACTCTTGCTCAATTATTAAAATCACATCTAAAATTAGACTGGTAATACTAAGTCATAAATCGTGATATGCACTGCAATTACAGCTGATAGCATATACAGGCAGTATTAACATGTGTACACTTTGTATGCTTGATTATGGTTTATATCTAAGGTTTATTTTCCTTCCTTAGGAAAGGATGAAAAGTAAATGTGATGGGTGTAGTAGTGCATGACTGTATTAAGACACGGTAGTTCTGTGTCATGTTTTATGTGACTGTTACAAAAGGGTGTAGTTATGTGTGAAAAGTAGGAACAGCCTGCTTTGTACGAGTGTTTCAGACAGGTGTGTGCACAGTTGGATTGTAAGAACGAGGTACGGTTGCATGCAGGTGCTGGGGAAAGGTGGTATTCAAGGGAACATCACACTGGGTTGGTGTTATGTGAGGGACAGGTTGGGTTTGTGTAAATCTTACAATGGAAGTATTGAGGAATGGAGTCTTTGGGACCGTAGTGTAGCCATATTTGTTGTTTATATGCAAGAGTAGATCCTGGATAGTAAACTAGACTAAGATAATTAACAATGCACACTGACCACCTTTACCACCAAACCCACATATTGCATAACTTTTCATGTCCAATAATTAATTTCCTTAAGATGTTAATTTGTACCACTAACAATGATTTAGACTAAACTGAAAATGATAAGGTACTGGGAGCCCAGAAAAAGAATCCTTCCAAAAACCTCTAGCAACAGGTACATTTAAAATGCTCTAATCTTTAACTGTGTGCGCTTAAACTATGTCTGCTGATGTGAGGAACATTACTTCAACTGTCTTCTACCTGACATTTAACAGGTTCACGGTGCTATGATAAAGAATACCCGGGTCACAATTTCTAGTAACCATATCCCTGTAACCATGTAGGGTAGGAAAATGCTGTGTTTACCAACAAGCAGCGTTGCCATGATAACTGAGGTGTGCATGGCTGCCCCGATGGTTAAGGAGGGCTGACGACATTGTGGTCGGGGCCACCGGAGGTGCACGTCACAAAAACGCAATGGGTAATGTCAGCACTGCTTGCATAGTTGGAGCATTCCTGGAAACTGAATGTGCATTGCCATGGCAACAATGCCACATCACAGATGCACCTGCCAACTGCTGGCGCATAACATACATGATTTTTTGGTCCAAACTGCATAAGGAGCAAAAATCAGTTTAGCTCACAAGATCGACACGTTCCCTATAAGACCTTTGCTTACTCAGTAATGTATCTAGTACTGTTAAGAAACTATGGTCATGAATGTGCTATGAAACTGAACTTGCTTTAAGAACATAACTTTCCTTTTCTTGTAAAAGTACTACCACTCACTGCGGTTTTGTGAAATTTGTCAATACTTTGGGTTGTGTGATGTGTGCAAGCAGTTGCCTTCATATGAATAATGTCAGTTTGCAATGTGCCTTGTACCTGCTGCACCCTCAAAACAGAGGGGTTTCCCTCCCATCTTTCCAGGAAATTTGTCTGTGTGTGAAACCAAGAGATGTGAGGAAGATGACGGTTATTTTGGTTTTCCTCTCTATATCCTGACTCATTCTCCGCGCTCTCGGTTTCTCGTCCAACGTTAAGCGGAAGTGAGACAGACTGTCTCTCTGACAGTTAAAGATATCGTTACTCTTGTTTTGTGAGAATAAGGCTAGTGGGAAAGGGGCTATTTGGGCCAGTGAAAGATTTGTTAGCTATTTCAACTGTTGATTTATGGGGAAACGGTTCTTTTGTCATTCTTTGAAGTATTACCTGTTTGATCAAATGCTGTCAAATTGATTAAGTTGCATATATTTATGAACAAAAAAAAAAAAGTAGCACCTGTAATATTGAAAGAACCGCATTCTCGATAAAAAAAAAAAATACCTAAAGGAGAACAGAAGGACAACAGTAAACTAGATCATTACTAGATCACTTACCTAGATCAAATACAAACTACACAAGAATTCCCACACTGAGGAATGGAGACATCGTGATCAACCTCATAAACCCATTGGAGATATATAAATGCTTGTAGAAATGCAGTGAAGGGGATCGTTGGGAAAACACAAACTAGGAGCGACTGAGGCGGGCAGGGCGCTCCAGAACAGTCCGAAGGGAAATTTCATCTTTCTGTTTTTCTCTTTTTCAGCCGACCACGGCTTTGTTCTTGGTGATGCAAACTGAAAGGGTTAATGAAAACTGAACCTACCGTTCAATTTCCGAGCAAGCGCAGCTAAACCAGCCTGTCTCAGTAAGTGGAGGTTTGCTCTTTCTGTTTCTCTTACAGAGCATTTCAGCTATTACTGGTGAAACCCACCGCTGGACTTTCTCAGCGAAGACCGCCACATACATGAAGTAGAACATGTCTACCTGTGGCACCGTTTCAAGCATTTCCAAGCTAACCTTGTGCAGTAAAGTCTTCTTTGATCATCTGTCTGCTGCCTTTGCCTTGCTTTCCGTTTCTGCCCATAGCTGTTTGAGGCTGCTCACAACTTGTTCGGAGTTTGTGTCACTGGTTTTTGGTCACATGGCGGGCCAAAGCTGGTGTCCTGAGCACTGGGTTTCATAGCCTGTGCGGAATGGCACTGCTCATCGCTACAAGCATGGTGACGTGGTTCCCCCTCACTTATTATTATTATTATTATTATTATGTATCTGACCGAACGCTCTGTACACATGTTATTCATCATGTCCCTGCAATCTCTTTATGGCCTATATTGAACCAACTGAAATGCAGTCACGAGGCTTCCACTCTCTTTAGTGGTGGGTGCCCTCAGCTAAACAGTGAGCAGGACTGGTGCATTCGCATAGCAGGCAATAGAACAGGCCTATCAATCATACCCATGAGGCTGCTGGAAAATGTTGGGGTTTCTTCTCTTACCTGCTGTTGTCCCTCCTGAATCACTTTCTGAGGCTGCAAGAAAAGAAAGTCATGACATTAATCACAGAAAGCCCATACTTTCTAGACAGCTCACGAAACCAATAACGGATCATCTGACAACAGAAACATTGTCACTTACGTGAATTGTGCTAATTGCTAATTTTCTGTATTTCTGTTCTTTGCCAACTACACTGTGTCAGTGTGTTTAGTGGCCAACAACTTCCTGGACAGACCATAGATCTAAATTTCACATAAAGGTTAGTGTTCGCTAAGCTACTTTCGCGAGCAGCTGGGATGTTGTAATCAAACGGTCACCACGACTTCAAGGGAGACAGCAGCCGGAAACATGACCAATCTTTAATCCACCTTTTCAATAACATGGTCTAGAATTAGCCTACCCATGACAGGATCTCATCGTATTTAACCCACAATCAGTATTCATAAGGGAGACCCCAGTGGCGTCCCTCACGGTAATCTCCTACATACTTGCAGTCATCATATCCATATCACCATATACATAACTTCTGGCAAAATGTAAAATATTGAACTGTACATAAAGATATTTCATGATTTGGAAGCACATCTTCAGGACAGATTGTCAAGAAGAAATAGTGGGATCACAAAACATCCTGAAATTGTTTCATGGGTCCAGCCCACTGTCTACATTCACTCAGTTATTAAACTGTAAACCTGTAGGTGGGATTTCAAAAGCCCATTTCTGAGACTTGGCTCCCCCCACGGCAAACAGCTGCTGGTCCATAAGAGTGTACCAGCTGTGAAAGAGGAGGGGCACATAGGGATGGGCATGTAAGTGTGGGTGATGAAGGGGGGGGGGGCGGAGGCAGACTGTGATAGGTGGTTGCCCCAGCTGCTTGAGCCAGACAGACACTCCATTCATAAACGTGAAGGAGGCTCCTGAAAATGGGTGTAGCAGTCGCACAACAGGCAGTGACATGCTCCTGTCCCCCAGCCCAGGAACACAGACAGTCAGAGGTGGATTTCTGTGTTTACCCGTGCCTGACACACAGCTGTCCCGTACTGCATTCCCGGGCATCACATTAAATGGCCATCCAAACTTTTGGGTTGTCCAGCCCAGTGCTGTCGCTGTGCTCTAGATTCCTATTTGAGACCCTTTCCCGCCATTCTGGTCCTGCACACCCCCCCCCCCCCCCCTCCATGCACCAATCGCCTCATAAGTTGAGGCAGGAGACAAAGAAGCAAGAGAAGAGGGTATAGAAGCAGGCATGGAGAAGAGCAGGATGGGGAGGGGGACTGAGAGAAGGAGAAGGGAGGCAATGGGAGGAGATGGGGAGGGGGTTGAGGGGGGGCTGCTGGAGCTGAATTCCATCTGGCAGACATTTCAGAGCCGAGAGGACCCGAGGCGGGGGGTCTGGCCTGGAGCCAGCGGCACTCTGGAACAGGGAGAAAGCCAGGCTCCAGGTCCCCACCCGGCACGGAGTGTCAGCGGCCGGGCCCACCCTGGGTGGCCGGGATGGGGGTGGCGGAACAAGCAGCCAGGGCCTCCTCCACCCCCACAGGACAGGCATGGTGTGGCACGGCGGCTCAAGGCTCGGCATTACCGCTGCAGATGGTTACAGACAGCTGCCATGCTTCCCGGAGGCTGTACTCACCGGGCCTCATCGAGGGCTTGCAGCTTCCATAACGCTCTGCAGGGCACCGGCACAGGAGTCCCGCACACGGCTTCAGGCCACCTTCGCCAGGTGACCCCGTGGCTTATGCGTTTGGAAACCCCGCCCAGCTCGTCTCCCCTCCCTCACTGTGAATGCTGGTAGTCTGAACCAAGCCTCCTGACAAACACACCTCTATCTCTCCCTTACTTCTGCGTTCTCCATCTCCTTCCCTCCTCATCGCTCGATTCTCCTCCAGCTATCCGCTTGTCCCGCTTTCTTTTCCAGTTTGTCTCCAGCCTTCCCTCTCTTCCTCCCCTTCTCTCCCTCTTCCCCCCTTCTTGCTCTGTCCCTCACGCCCCCTTTTCTCTCTATTGTGTGTGGCATCTGTGGAATGCGGGCCCCAGCAGACCTGCTTCCTCCTGTAATCAAACACATTTCCTCCTCCCTGCTGCTCCATGTGGCTGGTTTGGACCATTACCCAGATTCCCCTGCAGCAGACTGAAATACATTCCCGCCACAGCATCAAAATGCGGGAGCCGTATACTCCAAAAGAGGGTGGGCTAGGATGCAGGTGAGGCGATGGGATCTAATTTAACTCAAATCAATCTAAAGTTGTTTTAATACATGTTCTTAAACTTCTGCAGCTAGTTACTGCAAATATAACCCTATTTATTGCTTCAGAAAAAAAAAATGTGCTAACTGCTTCAGCGTCCCTCGCACCCAAAATAAATGTTATTGCCTGCCAGGGCTCATTTTCTCAGGAATGCATCATAATGTGCCACTTTTGCGGAGACCGCATGCAGACATGCAGCCCCCTGCCCCTCCCCAGCTTGTAAAACGGCTGCAGCGAATGACACAGGTTGGCAACACGATCCCATGAAGCACTGGGGCAGCGGTGGATTCCACTGCTGTGTCACTCGGTGTAGCACAGTCGTCACACCTGGCAACAGACTGACCCCAGAACACAGAAAAACAGTGTATGTGTGTGTGTGTGTGTGTGTGTGTTGGGGGGACAAAACAAAAGAACAACAATGTGATTTTTGGCACAGGGGCATCCAGCTGGACACTGCCAGCAAAGGATTATGGGAGGAAATTGCCTTTGCAGGTCCTAATAACTTCCCGATGTCCCGCAACCACGCAGACCCGCCTCCATTATTGGGATGCCCACAACCTGTACCGGACTAATTGGAAGCACATGGAGGAGGAGGAGGAGGAGAGGGCGGG
>JAABNX020000119.1:14662321-14674116 GCA_015163995.2 Mormyrus lacerda | reverse complement strand
CCCCCCCCCCCCCCCCCCCCCCCCCCCCCCCCCCCCCCCCCCCCCCCCCCCCCCCCCCCCCCCCCCCCCCCCAACTACAAGGTTTTCACTCTTGTCACAAGTGTGTGTTCTCCGGTGCAGACTTGTCAGGGCTACGATGAGTCGCAAAGTCAAAATAAATCAATGCTGATCCTGACCCACGCAACCAGTGGAAGTGACCAGCTTTGCCTCAGCATCCATCCGTATGGATCCAAGCTGATGAGCTGCAGGCCGCTAGAGGGCACCTTCACGGTGGCAGTGGGCGGGGGGGCTGGGGGTGCCGACTCTGCTCGAGTGCCTACTCACCCATTTCCTCGGTCTGCCTCGTGGTCTCTTCTCTCCGGCTGGCTCTGTTTTCTGAAGTGGGAGGGAGACAGAATGGAGGCAGGGGGAAGTGGGGGTTAATTCTCAGGCTCGGTGGGCTCCATAGTAAATTTAAAGACTCGAACCTCACATGCATTCTGATACCCTTCAGCTAAAAGGATTCGGGTTGAAAAGAAGAGCAGGCTGCACAGCAGGCAGATACTGACATGCTAACACAACACATAAATTCAAAGGCGAGAGCTGAGGGGCTGCTTCTCACCTTGGGGGTGGCACGAGGGCCCTTGTTTTTACTCCCTCTAGGACGTCCGCGGGGTCTCTTGGGGGTAGGAGGCCCACTGAGCTCCTGGAAGGAACAGAACTGGCGGATAAACTCTTCTATGGACCAGTACTGCGAACCATGAGTGTCACAGTTATTGAATATTTTTAAAAGATGTGACTTCTGAGAGAGGAAATACCACTTTGTAGAACGGCTGGCTGAGCAGACTGAGAGGGTGTGCATACATGTGAGGGAGACATGGAAAGGCACATGGATATGATAGTATGGATATAAATGCAAAACAGCCATATACTTCACAAGTTAACGTATACAGCTCTGGAAAATATTAAGAGACCACTCTATATATTTTTTTTAAATCTGCATTTTTAAATCCTGGTTTAATTCTGGTTCTGCTGGCAGAAGGTTACACTGCGAGGCCGGCTGCTTCCAGGCTCAAAGTTAGTAAGACAGGAGTACACAGTGACCAAAAACCAGGTAGAGGGTAGAAGTGATTTCCTAATGGCAGAGAGGGCCCTCAGCTTATCTGGTAGAACCTCATAAATCGGAGGATGACCTCAAGTGACCTTCAAAAAGAATGGGAAACATTAAGTGGTGTGAAATGTGCTGCCAGGACAATTCATAATAGGCTCCTAGAAGCAGGACTGAAGACCCATAAAGCAAGGAAGAAGCCCTTCATCAATGAGAAGCCAGACCGCAGTTTGCAATATATATATATATATATATATATATATACACATACATAGACACATTCCCATAAAATGAGAAATGAGTGAAACTAAAATGTTGCTGTGGTCTCTTAATTTTTTCCAGAGCCAAATAAAACTACATATTGCAAAAAGATCCAATAAATCACACATCATTCCGAAGAGAGGAGTCTCTTCATCTTGCCTAACTGCATTTTAGGAGGACTTGAAATACAACCTGAAAATTAGGCATCTTGCGTTAAAGTCTGCAGCATTTAAATAGACAACAAAAACACTATCACATCTGATGAGGCTCCGCTGAATTGTCTCAGTTGTTAGAGCACTGATTCTACAACCTGATCGCCGACGTGTTGTTTTGTTTACATTCTTTGTGGTTCATTGCTGCAGAATGCGAACGTCTGCACTGGTCTCGGCACAGCTTTGACTGACACATCGACACATTACTATGCATCTTTCAGACTCTCATCCTTGCTGGTATATTGGGGAAGACGCAACATTTACTATCAATCACACTGGGCCCAATGAAAGACCTTTTCAACATACAGGCTTTGGCAGGAATGCCCTGCTTGATGGGGTAGATTACTGAGCACACGCTGCAGCTGACCTGTTGCGGTTTGCGTGGACGGCCCCTCCCGCGGCGTGGAGCTTCAGTGGGGGCCTCCGGACTGCCCGGCTGCGATAGCCTCTTTGCTGTACCGTTGTTACTCATCTGTGCCTCCTTCCGCCAGCATCACCCAATAGAGGGAGGGGGATGTCTGGGCATGGAGCCCCCACAGGCAGCTCTGGTGAAGGATAGATGGGGGTGAGGGGGGGGGCAAGTGCACTCTGTCCTGGATGCAACAGTGGAGGACACCTGAGAAGAAATAAGGCATAGAGCTGGGTGTAAGGGTTCCTGAGTGAGCTCCAGAAGTCCTCTAGAATTAGCCTCCTCAGTCATCACAACCATCATTAACAGCATCGCACCCTTGTCGATTAACGGTCATCAGTACAAGTGCAAAGTGCGGGCACTGCCAAGCCATGGCCACTCCGCTGCGAGGTGCCCCGTCTCACGGCAGAGCTCACGGGGCACAAGGAGCCGCTCTGCTTCATGGCCTTGGCCTGAGGTTTGTAACATGAATGAGGCCAGTGAGGAGCGGGCCAGTTGGCAGGATTCACACCGAGGGGATACCAGTGCTCCACCGCTGCCAGCTTGGCAGGGCAGCTTCCCGGGTTCCGGTCATGGGAACATGCCGCTGCCTAGGAAGGGTAAAGCCGTGGCCGGCTCTGCCAGCTCGGCCACAGGAATACAAACAAACACACACGCAGACACACGCGCACACACACACACACACACATGCCGACAGACACACACACACACACACACACATGCCGACAGACACACACACACACACATGCACACATGCCGGCAGACACACACACACACATGCACACATGCCGACAGACACACACACACACACATGCCGACAGACACACACACACACACATGCACACATGCCGGCAGACACACACACACACACATGCACACATGCCGGCAGACACACACACATGCAGGCACATGCACACAGGCACGCACACAGATGCACACACACACACACACACTCTCACACAAACACGCAGACACACATACACACACACTCTCTCTCTCTCCTGCACCCTCTATCCCTATGGAACCAGCATTTATATGGACCATATCCAACGAACTACAGCCAGGCATGTTCCTCTAGTATCATATGCATGGTATTCCTAGAATTTTTCTCCTGGCCAGCTTTTAAACTACCTCAGTCCAGACCCAAACCCAGTCGACCCCCCCTCACCATCCCTGGCACTGATGCTCCTGGGAAATTAAACAATCAACCACAACACCCCACCCAGGACTATGAGGAGGGAGAAAGCTGTGGCGTGCTGCTGTGTAGGTCAGCTCCAGCCGGCACGGCCCCTTGACGTTCCTCCTAATCGGTGTGCTGACATCAGGGCGCAACACTGAAAGGCCTGAGGCCTGTGGTCACACAGAACAACCAGCTTCACAATCAGCACTATCACAAGGCGGGCTGCTCTTCATCACAGAGATCCCAGCTCCGCTGCAGAGGGCGGCTAAATGTCCTCTTCAGCTTTGTCAAAAATACAACCCTTCATATGTGAGCGACACCTGAAATGTTTTTAGTAGCTTCTAATGATTTCATAGTGTTCCTGCATGTCTGTCACGATGTCTTCTGGAAGACACAAGGGAACGACGGGTACCATCAAGGCATATGCCTGGCAGTATGGGCACAAGGGAGAGGTACACCCTGCATGGCATGCCAGTCCATTGTAGGGCACAGGCACACACAGTAAGGGCAATTTACAGATGCTGTTTGGTCTAATTGCATGGTTTCGGACTATCAAAAGGAACCCACATACCCAAAGAAGACCTGCTCAACATCAGACAAACATGGACCTCTGCATGCATATATGTTGAGAAGGGATTTCCCCTCTCGAGCCCAGAGAAGTGAGACCACAGAGCTACGCACTGCACCATCATACCACGCTACGTCACACCCCCCTCGTGAGCTTGCCAGCTGATTAGAGAGACTGGCCACGCCAGCCACTTGCCCCGTCAGAGAGATGAGCAGACCCGCACTCATTCTGAGGTGTTGTTGATCAATAGATTGCACTGAGCAGTCTCTCTTGGTCTCTTGTCTAGCCCTGACCCAAGCAGCCTGCCATCTCCCTACCCTATCTTCCCGCATTCCCTACGTGTGTCCCCCCATCTCATGCCTTCTTTGTGGGACAGACCTCTCCAATCTCTCCGACCTCAAGCTCTGTGACCCAGACCACGCACCTACCTAGTGATTTTGCCTGTGTTTGTCTGGAGTCTAATAAAAACCTGTGGCACTTCCCTGAGTGTCCTGTTCTGTGACACCCTTCAATAACGAGTTCATCACTTCAATTCATCTGTAATAACAGACTGGCTGATTAAGCCCTAAATATTGGCCTTAATTTCAACCAAGACTGAAAGACTTAGAAACCCATTAAATGCAATTATTACTGCAAGGTATTGTATATACGGTATTATGCATTAAACAGACACTAACTAATGTAAATAAGGAAAAACTAAGTAGTGTTAGATCCTGGCCTCATTTACAGGTTTCTCAAATTGCTAACATGTATTTCTCCATACTGAAGTCACTTTTTCAAAACTCTTCATCGTTAGCACAACAGTGGTCTACGTGGACTAAATTGTTGATCATTTTTCATTGCTGTGGCACAAAAATATATTCAATAACCACATCTTACGAAGGGGATTCTTGGTATCACAAAATAAAAATAAAATGAGGACAAACGCTGTTGATTCCTAATTCAGCTGAACATCCTCTCAGGTGTTTGCTTTTCAAGCAAAGTCATCTTTGAACTTTCCTTTGTCAACTTGGACCAAGTAAGTGAAGTTTCTAGAGGAAGTGGACTGGCAGTGATAGGAGAATGAAGGCACGGTAGAAGAAGGAGAGGACGACATGGAATTGGAAAAAGAGTGACAGAAGATTCCCCAGCCAGAGGGGGGCAACATCACAATTTGTGCAGCATTGTCGAATGATGGTGTGATGTTGGATGAAACAGTCATTGACCTATACAACACAGTCCCTAGATGACCTATATGGAGAAATTGTGTCAGCAGTGGAGAAAGGAAGAGTGAGAAGAAATGTGCCAGTCTTTGTTGGTGTACTGTATGGTATAATGCTGCATTTCAGCCCTCTGCTGCAGCCACAGGAGGGATTACAGAACATCCCAGGGCATGCTGAACTTTCCTGCTACCTCCCACTTCCAGAACCTAAAACTGAGCGATTCCTTTCTACATGCAGATGGAAGGTGTACTACCACTCACCCACCCACACACACACACACACACACACACACACACACACAACTGTACCTTTTGAGGTACAGAAACAGACTCTCAGGAACAATACTGTACCATTGATGGTACATTAATGCTGTTTGTACCTTTGGGATGTTCCTCTGAGTCCATTTCTGTACCTTAAAAGGAGCAATTACAAGCTCCAGTGACAAGCAAAGGTACACATTTTTACCATTTTCATGACAGTGTATCACCACAGTATTGGCAATAACCATGCAATACACCCATGCATTTTTGACTGGACCATAGCACACCTTGTTTGGCAGATCAATAACTCACTGAGTTATTTAACTAACTAGTTAATTGAGCTGATTGTGATATTTAATAAATACATGAAATTGCTGCAGAGCCCCTGAGTAGAGGTTTGGAAACTGGAACCTGCTCTTCTAGCAATCCAGCTAGGTATAATTACCTTTTTGAAGAACAGAAGGAATTCTTGTTAGTTACTGTTACAGATCATTTGCATATCTTATAATGTTGTGTTTTTTTCTGAGCAAATATATACTTACTACCTAGATAAATCGTTTGAGACATTTCTTTTGACTGCCCAAGACTCACATAGTACTGCATATGTTTTTTTTTTTATTATTTATTTCACGGAAAAAAAGGTTAAAGTATATTGTGTGCCAAGGAAAGTTTGATAACTTTTACCAGAGTTTAGTAGCATGGGTTTATTTTAAGACAAGCATTTAGTGTTTCGGTGGTTTTGTTGTATTTTGGAAGTGAGATTAACTGTTGACATGGGCGGCATGTTGGTAATGCAAATTGGATGAAGAGTTTTTAAAATGGAGAAATATTTGTTAGGGATTGTAAAAAATTGTAAATAAATCTGCCACTATCGCCTAACAGCCCTGACACCTTCCTCCCCGTGTATTATCTTAACCTTGTATAATGTATATCAACAAGACACGCAGACAACGCAGACCGTGACACCATCCCGCAGTCATTAAGAAGTAGCACCAGACCTTTGAATAAAATATGCAAACATCAGGTCAGATAAAAGCCCTCTTTGGCTCTGGATATTGCGTGGATGCGTTACTTCCTAATGCCACGAGTGTGTATTGTTTAAACTGTGCGGATCTGGCATGGACTAGTTAAACGTCAGGGGCCGCATGCGACTGAACCACGCAGCAATGTGATCAACAAGTCAGAGCTAGTAACCTTTTATACCAAAACTCCTACAACCTTACGTATGGTAAGAAAAATACTTTCGTCAGGTATAGTAATTTAACTATATTACAATTTCGCAACCCAGTATAGCAACTGGTTTCACTGGTCAAAATATGAATGCTTGTTTTGTATGCGTTTCGCTTAAAACAAGTAACCGAAGGCGTATGTTCCACTCTTGATGATACCTTCTCTATTTCCGCAGTCAAGTCATTTTGCACTTAAAAACACAACAACTCTGTCGAAATTCAAAGATAAGGGCACATTACAATAAGAACTTTATGAATGATCGTCAAAGTGGTCAAACAAAACATACGCTGGATTAGGTTTATTTCGCAAATTACTGAACCCAAGTTGTCTGGCAACCTTAGTAGGGATGTTTTGAAACTGGAGTTCGCAATACTGAATGTTAAGTTGTGAAAATTCGTAAAATTGTCATTAAATAAATACTTGCTCTGTGAAACGGGAGTATGAAGTTTAACGTCCATTTAGGAGGAATTTCGCTCTATTTAAATTACGACAGCGTCCAGATCCGTCTTCAGCTGCTGTTAGTTTACATACGTTAAGTAATGAAATGCTTCGCAATCATCATCATAGAACGTGGACATGTAAAGTCTTCCAAAAAACGAGGATGATATAGGTGTTTCCGTGTTGGCAGTGAAGAACTAAATATATATTTTCCATATGGGCTGCAATTACAACGCGCGCGCACACACACATTCTGTACATTCTTCATAAACATGCCAAATGTGTAGGAGCCTGCGTACAATCATCATAGTTTCTCTACTGAATTTGAGCAAAAATATAAAAACATAAGTGCTCAAAATAAAAAAAAAAATCTAAAAACATCACAAAAGAACCAAATCAGCAGCACGCGTAAATTTTTGAATAAAGTAATTTATGGGTTTATAAATAGCGCAGTCACTTTTCCAGCAGCTCACCTGAAGAAAAATGTGCAGGTACATTTTGATGGACTTATTAGTAATACTCAGTGGCAACTAGCTGAGAGAGTGAACATGAATATATAGAAAAACCATTAAATTAATATGGTTAATACTGCAACTGCGACTAGCGCCCCATGCAGGACCCTAAAGTGCAAACAATGACTGATAAGCATCGCGTTTAAAATATTTATAAAGAAAGCGTGAAGAGTCAATATGTTACTTAAAAACAAGGGGAACACCAACAACACCCCCACCCACCAACTCTAGTCTAGACTATGCATGCGCTTGAATTTTTGGGAGGGTGGGAGTACCCGCCTACCCCCCCCCCCCCCCTCCAAAAAAGGGGAAAACCTAACAGTTTATTTGAAAATGGTAATATCAATCTGAATCCAAATGCACAAATAATCACGAAAAAAATGGCCTTCAATCGTCTTTTATATAAATGAAATATTTTAACTTACGTTGCTCCTATGGTCTTTGCTCCTATTTCTTCTTTAAATGAAATGAATGCATAAGTATATAGATACACATTTTAGCTTAACAGTCCACCTTTGGTTCCTCACAGATTCCGCTGGCACTTCTTTCTTTTTAATTTGTATTGCTAATATGGAAAGTAGAGCCGTACAACCGGAGAGACAAACTTACTAACAAACTAATTAAATATCTGTTGCTTTTTCCCTCTTTCCGATCCTCGCGCGCTGCTTAGTCTGTCTCTCTCGCTCTCTCTCTCTCTTTTCCTCCTTCCCTCAATCTTTACCCCTCCCCCCTTTCTTGGTGTGTGATCCGAGTTACACTTCACTCTTCCCTAGCATTCTTGCATCAAGACACTCCCGACTGACAGCAAAGAACTAGCGTACACCGCCATACGCGTCAAAATCACTGCATACTTTCTCTATTAAGGCACACTCTATACGTCTGAGGGGGGAGGGAGGGGGGTAGCCCACCACACCTCCCGTTTCAAAGCGGACCCGCCTACTTGTATGGGAAACACCGACCGAGTCCAATCTTGTGACCAGACTGGACTGGATTATCATATACATGTTTATGTTGTATAAGCGATATGGAAACTGACGGATAGAACACCAAATCATTCACAGGCTCCTAAATTCTTACCTTTTTATTTTCAGCAGGTTGAAATTTACTGAATTTACAATTTAATTGATTTTTTTTTTCAATAGGGAAGCATTAAAGTGTTGCATAATATATGAAATATTGCATCATATATGAATGTATGATCATAAACAACGCATTCATCTCGTGCAGAAAAAAAGAATCCTAAATAAGGTATTTATAAGTAGAACAGAAATATTCTGTAGCAAGTCTGACAGACAGAAATGCTTGTTTAGAAAAAAGACACAACATAAAAATCAAGGTATTGAGAAGCTACTGAAAAGCACTTTAATATTGGGTGTCTTATGTGAGAACATAGTATAATTAGGCTAGCCTTGTAAAATTGGTCAAGTAATGTAGAATCTGATTAAGTAATATAAAGTTGGGGATTCTAATTGTTCTGTGCAAAATATGAATGTTAGGTTTGTTTCAGTAATTTCAGCTGAATGAAACCCAAAGTGATTGTTATTTGATTGTGTTAAGTGGTACTGGTATAAAATATTCCTGAAATGTTTACATGTGTGCCAAAGAAAGTTTCTAAGATGGTGCAGACCAGTATAAGCCACGATGCCTATCTAATGTGATAACACCGGTAACATTCTTTGTTTAAGAATCAATTTTTAACAGGCACAAGTTAAAAGGCTCCAGGAGGGATTCCTCCTTCATGTGTAATGGTCAGCTTTTGAAAAATGGTAAATATTGGAAAATGACTAATCACTGAAAGAAATGAGTCAGATATGAGGTGTTTTAAACTAAAAAGTTGATACCTCATCGCTTCCTGTTTTGTTCAAAGCCGTGATGGACTTGCCTGACTGCTACTTCTGGAATACTGTTACGTCAGGCTGTGAAACTGCTTATGGGTGACAGTTTTTTAACAGGATGGAATGTATTAACCTTGGGTAATCAATAGTGAAAAATCGTAGGAAGGAAAATCCCATTCAGACTTGGATAAAGTACGGTCATACGGCCACTGCTTCAGCATTGTTTGTCACGTTTGTTTGTAATCGGATAAAGACTTGGGATGCAAGCCTGTGATCTCACACAACGAGAATGAACACTGAAGGAACGTTATAATACTGTATTCTCACATTTAGTTACGTATTATTATTCCCATCCTTGTTTACTAACACAACTTTTATTCATTCATTTACTGTTTTCTGCACTACAACGAGATACCAAAAGCTTTAAAATATTTAACAAACATTAATAGAAAATATATGTTATCAGTATACAAGATGTTAGACAAAAATGCAAAATGATATTTTATCGGTATTTTATGGGTATTTCCATATGAAATGCATTACTCAAAATTACAATTTGACAGTCCCAGTTCTAGAATGTTTTTTTGTATGTTGTTCATATTAAGCAACATGTTATTTTAATATATATCAATTAAAAATACATGTCATGACATTAAAAAAAAAACATACATAACTATTTCTGGGGATATTCCATTTTACTTGAAATGAAAAATCCTTAACCCCCAAACCACATAATTTCAGAAACTAATAAAATCTAATGTTAAGACGTTTTTGCACTTCAGAGTGATTCCTCACAAGTTATAAAAATGCCATGTATCTCATGGGCACAACTGTGTTATTCAGTTAATTCAATTTTGTGTGGAGACACACAAGAAGGCAGTTTTATCTTCACAGAATTCCATACTTGCATGCACAAATGCCTGGTCACACAGACACGTACACAGAGGGAAAAAACACAACTAATTCTGGGGAATTAATATGCATAGGTATCCAGTCATTTAACTCTTCGATTAGTCAGTCTTTCTGAAAGCTAAAGTATGTAAATATACTGACTAGTCAAAGAACTACATCATCTTGCTTTAGATAAAGTTCACAGAATACTTAGAATTTAGCTTGAAATGTTAAGATATTGTTCTTGGAAAAGTTCTAAAAATTTTCAGCGTGTTTTGTTTGTGTAAAATAAACTCAAATACATGGTGTTTGATGTCTTGTCATCATAGTGCGTATATGAATGTGACAAAGCTTATGCTCTCTGAGTTCTTCAATCAGATCTCAAATCATTATTAAAATATAATACCAGGCTAAAAGTCAGTGTGCTGGCACCACAAGCTGATGTCAAATATAATAAAATTACTGAAAAACTTGCCATTCCTTCACTCTCATGGAAGCCACAATAAATGAGCTGTCATTATTATTATTTTTTTTATTCTGAAGTATATTTTTTGTAGGTTTTAGTAACTATATGCCATTTTCACAGATGTATGACAGCCTTCAGCTTATGAAAGGATTTTCTTGACGTATGGGAAATAGACTAAGGAAAAACTGCTATACAGCTCCAGGAGTGAAAGCCTGCTGAACCAGCTCATCATATTGAGCTCTGCTAGTGTTTGGAACATGTTCTATTTTTTATTGATAGTTACATACTGGAACTAGAGGACTGTTCTTAACCTGGGGGCAATTCCCATTTTTTGTAATTCAACAAGTCTGTGACTGTAAAAAAAAAAAAAAACATGTAACCTGTTGGAACCATCAAATCTGTGCGACTTTTGGAAAGGATTCTATTAATCATGCATGCAAGCAATTAACTTTTATTTTATTTAAACTAATATTTGTATATTACCATCAGGAACTTGAGTATTAAAAATGAATTTTCTTGGAAAATAATGATGTGCTAAGAAGGTGACGTTAACTTCAAAATTTAATATTTCAGTCATATAAGTATTGATTTTTGAAGAGTCAAAGTGGCTTAATTAGTTAAGTGAATTATGCGTTTACATTAAATACACTGCCCTTACAATATAATGTAGACACACTGCCCCCTTGTGGAACACACATCACTGCACCTGCTTAAGACCAGCTCTTTAATGATCACGTGCAGCTACTTGGGGAGTGACTACTTGACACTATAACAATATTAACATAGCAAAAGAAAAAATCTGTTAAAAGGCTCTGGTGGTGGACTTCGCATCTTTTCTACCTAAAGAAAATCAAAAGTCAGCCTTCATAGCTTTGTAGTTTGTAAGATTTTAGGATGATAATGTTTAATTGATGAACTGTACCAGCCTAGCTTACAGTCTGTAAAGAGTGTCTGTGTGCATTCGCACACACGGCTTTGCAGTTACGCTAGGAGAGTGAGTACGCATGAGACTTCATCAGACCCAGCCTTGAGGTTTGTTTAAGCTGAATTCCAGCTCATCAGAGCCATGCTACCGAAATCCTCCTATAGAGTTTACAAGTCAGGCTGAATTCCCCCAGAATGTGCACTGCATACCGCTTTGCATACAGCACAAAGAAATCCCTTTTAGAGGCTGGGGGGGAGCTGTCAAAAGGCAAGCAGAGGGGGATTTAGGGTCAGCAACAGAGGGTGGCCGGTGTGGGGGT
>JAABNX020000119.1:14644916-14662302 GCA_015163995.2 Mormyrus lacerda | reverse complement strand
GGTGGGTGGGGGGGGGTGGGGGAGTTAACTCTTGAAAAGCCATAGGCAGCTATGCTCAACAAGTTTTAAATCATGGTAATTCAAGTTCACACTTGACTCAAACCTACAGGTCCATTTCCATACTTTTTAAAAAAAAAAAAAAAAAAACTTGCTTCAACTCCTGAACTGGAGCCACGTCACACCTGAAACAAAACCATGGCCTGGCTAAACAGAGAAAAAGGCAAAACTTCAGTCTGATATGAATCGTCATAGATATTAGCTTGTACCTCTAATCTATGAAAAAACACAAGTTTTGCAGGTATTGGTAATTCGGTGCAGCCTGAAGGTGCTTAATGATGATGTACATGTCAGAAAGGTGAGGGAATCTGCAGATCACGGGAGGGACCAGTGAAGCGAATGAGAAGAGCATGTGCTCCCGTGACATTTAACGTGCTCATGGACCGGGGCTGAACGAGGGGTCCTGGGAGCTGAGCCCACGGTGAATGATCTGAGCGACAACAGTCATGCTTGCGAATACACTGGGCGAGGGGGAATGAAAGGCATTCCGAGCTCCAGACACCACATTCCGAGACACACCCGGCCTTTGCCTCCTCTCATGGATTTGTGGAGCTCGGGTGAGGGAACACACTCCAACCCGGAACGGGGTGGAACTTCTTAAAGGGCCAGTAATATGGCTCACCCTAACCACCACCGTGCTCCGATAAAACCTCTCAGACCAAAATAAGACCTGCTTCGACTTGCTCTTTCCACAGTTCCATTCTAATAAAATTATACCTCAGGATCAATTTGTATTGTTGCCTAAAAAGAACAACTCGTGCAATGTAAAAGGCTATTCATAGTGGGATATTCCATAAAGTAGAATCTCCCAGTCAGCTGGATAACTTAAGCAAAACGTTGAAACTGTCCAACAGGAGGAGAGGCGCGTGACATTCCTATTGGACAATTTTTACATTTGGGTTAAGTTATCTAACTAATGAATAAAAATCCTGTTTTGTGGGATACCCCAAGGAGTAAACTTAAAATTAACATTTTTGGATGTTAAAAGGAAACACAACAGTCAGTGTAGCCTTCGATCCATCAACAATAAAGAGAATGGATTTCGGAGGTAGAATCAATAATTGGCAACGTTCGCTCTTGTCATTCCAGAACCGCCTAATAAAAATCGAAGGATATGACTGGAGGAACAGTGCAAAAGTATTAAACTGCAATCATGTGAGTACAAAGTAAAAATGAAAAGGAAATAAAAGAAAATATAAGAAGCATGAGAATTGTATACAACAGGAATCTGACTGATGGTGGTTAGGTACCATGCTGAGACATTTGGAAAAACTAATCGCAGCATGTAAAAATGCCTGACTATTCCACTATTCACTGTTTTAGGGAGTTTTAATTAATACTATTAAAACTAGCATTGAACAGAGAATGGTGCTGATAAATGTATGTTGTCCCTTAGCAGATGCAGTAGGATTATCAAGCATACTGGGCATTTTCCCATTATAAATATACATACAAGGCAAAGCCAAAAGCACAAGAGAAGTGCTGTCATGACATAAGAGGAGCCAGCAAGGTTACTCTGTGCATTTCACCTGACACTGACCAATCCAGCTGTATGAAAGGACAACCTTTTATTTTTTTTGTTGGAATCTTAAAAACTGATTTTCTTGTAGTTCTCCATTAATAAAAAAATTAAAATCGTTTTGTATTAGAGGCTGACATGTGTTGTGAAATCTAAACATAGAAGCTGCAGCTTCGAGATTTTCCCAAAAACAGCCTCCAAACTTCTGAGGGATACACGTTGCACAACTAAAGCTGTCAGTGAGGGACTTAATAACACTTGATAATAGACTCTCACAGAGACACAAACATGCACACGCAATTCCAAACATGTACAGGCCTACAATCCTACAGACAGGCAGCGGTAAAATCATGAGCACACCGGATGGCTTGCCAGTCAGTGGGTCCACCAGAAATGGCAGTATCATCACAGAGGAACATAACAGGTTACGTTCTCTTTAAGGTCCAGTTTAAATTCTGTATGTGCATCTCAGTGTTTGGGCAGATCATTAAGAATGGGAATGGGAATCTGACAAAGGCATCCATGCATCTAGACCATCTCCATGACCTTCTTGATCCAGTCGACATATATGGAGACACGGATGAAGATGTTTGGTTGCCCTGGGTGACCACAGCGGCGCATAGGGATGATGACGCCCTCAAGTACCCAGCAGTCTTTGTTCTGACAGGCCAGTGGTCCCCCATAATCCCTCTGCAAGACACCATGATCGCTGATGCAGTAAGAATTTTGAGTACACTTCGATATAAAGAGAAATTGCACTAAAAAGAACAGCTGCTGTTGATATTTTTCATGTTTTAACATCTGTGGCTATAACCTGCTCACGGATTTAGCCAGAGTCATTTTTTTTAACAAACAACACAAGATGAAGAAATATGTGGAAGTTATTAGACAGGCCATGATGGTGGCATCTAAAAATGACCCACAGCGTTTGATGGAATTTATCTACCCATTTGATAAACCTGGAAGGCAGAGCACTTTACCTCACATGCCCCAGCCCCTCCATTGAAGGAGGTGGTGCACATCTCATTATCCTTCACACGACCTTTGAAGTACTTGTTGCACTCCTTGTTGCTCAGAACGGACATCTTAGCCACTTTGAGGACTGCGTCATGTCCCGTTCCTGCCAGGGAGAGGCGCCAGAAAAATACAAGCAGTGCATCCTGGGAGAAGATGATTAGTAACACTGGAGCTGAATAGGATGGGTGCCACTGAAAAGAAATGGCATATCTAAGAATCTCAGGAGCCTGATGGGGAACCAGGAAGTGATGTACTGACCTTTAGTCTCACCCCAACCTGCAATTTCACAGGTGGAGCCCTCTGACACGACGTAGCGCTCTGGGGGCAGGCAAATCTGGGAAACGCGCTCGTTGAACTGGGCCGGGCTGGGAGAGGGGGAATTGGGTTCGGCAGGTAGGATAGAATGACATTCAGGGGGGGCGTGTAAAAATAGGGGGCATCGGCTAGGAGCTGGGCAGTGACATGGCTCTGGCCTGGCCGACCCCGCCAAGCTATCACTTACGTCTCCAGCTGCAGCATGACCAGGTGCGACTCGGACGGCCCACACACTATCTTGATAAGTGGGATGTTCTGCCGCTCTGGGTCGGTCTCTTTGGGATCTCGAAAGAGGGTCCCCATCATGGCGGTGTAACCCGTCAGGTCGACGTAGCTGGACGACATCACACGCAAACACTGACTTCTGTCACTTCATCCTTCTCATGCTGATGCTTTATCGCCAGTCCATGGCACTGCGGCAGCACGCTATGTTTAAGTTCTACTAGGGCTTTCAAAATGAATGCATTAATCGTTGTGATTCATTTGAAATAATTAGTAAGTTAAAATAAATTAAGGCAATTAATGTGATTAACAACATTATCACGCAGCGCATTATGGAGCAACCATGCAAACCATATAAATGATTACAAGAGGCACTTTCCCGTACTGTTGTCATTCATGACCTACTACCTTGTTATATCTGAAATAAACATCCTTTTTGAAATTAATTTGGCGATTCATTTAATATTTAAATATGCATTATAACAGGCTTTAGTCTTAAGAAGAAAAACATTTTTAATCATGATGAATTCATTGCAAAATGTGCGATTAATAAGTTTATTTTAAAATTGACTGACAGCCCAAATTTTTACATTTTATGTTAATATTTCAAGTTTGTGGGTTCATTTACTCTTCCCTCCTCATAACAAACTCATTACCAGGAAGAAAAGCACTGTTTGGTGCTGATCACCCATTTGGAATTAACCAGAGATCCTCCACAGAAATGGCTTCCCTTCCTGCATGAGAGAGGAAGGAAAATAGTTAGTGTGGAGTTACGTGAACAAGTAACTGCAAAGTCACATTAGCACGGAGGTTACAAAATGTCCTGTTCTAAAGGGCTGCAGTTCTTAGAATTGAGATCTTTGGGACCCCAAGTACAGCAACAGTGCCCTGCAGGCCCGGCAGGACTGGGTTTGCCCGTCGTTGAGATAGCGACTGGGAGAGCAGCTGTGGCGCCCCCTGCTGACTGGCCTGTCTCGGAGACTGACGGTCCAGGGCGAGTTGCCTGGGCTGCCTCCAACTATGCGCAATTTGGTGACCATGCGGTCATCTCTCTTTCCACACTCGCTGAACTCCACATTCTCTGTATACGTACACAGGGAACAAATATCAGCCACATTCAAACCAAAAAGCTCAAGAGCTTTCGTATTTACATTTTAAACACCATTATCTCTCAGGACGATGCTTATAAATATTCTAGCATCAAAATATCTATCCATTTATGTGATGCAATAAGAACATGCAGCATAGTTGACTTCATGGTGTTTGATTATGTTTATATGAAAATGGGGATTAAAGACCAGGGTTACATTGTCCACAGAGAAGACTTCGTATTAATTAACTAACCTGCTGGCTTGGTGAGGTGAACCTTCTCTCCAGCTGTGAATCACAGAGAACATCTATCACTGAACAGCGGGTCCAAAGTTGTCGGAATGCAAGGTTTCGCGAACAACAGATAAAGGGCCAGACGGAGACAGAAGCAATTGTGCTGGAAAACAAAGGAGAAGGTTGGCTGCCAGTAGGAGCCATGAAAGATTGAACTCCAGTATAGCTACGGTATGTCAGATGGAGAGATGGGGGGGAAAGGGGTTATTTGGGTGTGTGAGGGTGTGAAAGGAATGGGATAACTGGCCCCCACCACACTGTTTGATGGCACAGTAATCAAATTCCGTCTTGGGGTCCGTGGTGTAGCACCAAGGTCCGTGTTGGTCCCCATCTGGGTTCCGACAGTAGTTGTCAGTCAGGTTTGCACCGGGGTGAGTCGTAGGGTTTATCCTGAGGACACATTGGCAGGCCCAACCAATTATTAACAAGGTCTTGGCAAGGCAAGACAGCTCTGATGTCAGGCCAATACGTCACTTTTTCTAATTTGCTAGGGAGACAACCCTATCGAGAAGCATTTGTGTAGCGTTTACCCATTTACACGGCTGAATGTTCACTGAAGTCATCCACATACTTTCCACAAGCAGAATAGCAGAACCTCTGCTGATATTTAGTGTAACGACCTGCTGGATACACGTCAAAAATGTGCTTTGTGTGACATCACAGTCCAGTCACGTTTAAATTACCAGTGTGTTACTCTATCCTGAGCTTTCAAAGCACGGAAAAAGCCAGATGGCAGCAGACATGAGGGCTCAACCTCTTCAGGCCAAGCTGGAGACAGGGCCATAGCTCTCTTCTTGTTAATTGACAGGTTCTGGTTGATCTTGTCCAGCTGTCCTGCAGAGAGAACCACAGGTATCCCTGTGCAGTCAGGGCTTACTTGGCTTTGTGTGGTGTGTTGACACTCCATTTCTGGCAGATGATTCCCTTACGGGTTTTGTGAACCACCCCTCTGTAGTTTTTACCATTTTCATGGTAGCAATCTGTAGTTACAAGGGAGAGATGAGCATCAGACCAGCACAGATCACATTCATTAGACAAAGATCTTGGCATTAAATTAGTAAATTACTTATCATAGTTATACTATATTTCTACTGCTTTTACGCTTCACATGTTCTGTAGTAACCCAATTATACAAGTTATTTACATGAAAATACTAAAATTGCTATTAACATCTATGCATCCATCCATCCATCTTACATAACAGGGTTTTGGTTCTGAAAAGTTTCAAGCATGGACATTTTCACACATGATTGAAATTATGAGTCTACATCAGATTTTTACTGCATCCAAAGAATCACATTGGTCCAAAGCAGGATAAACACAGACATTTGCCTAAACCCCTTAAACATTTCCCTGGTCTGGCCTGTGTACTTTGCTTTTTGATTAGGCTCTTGATTGAGTAGGTTACACAAAGAAGATAAACTGACCACAGATATCACCTTTCTCAGCTGTGTAAAAATCACAAATCAGGTTTATTACTGACTTTACAAGGAATTTTGGAAATAAGAGTACCCTCATTTCACTTTTACTAAAGTGAATACAGTACATGTGTGTTCATTCCAATGGGAATTAAATAGTGCTGTTTCTTTAACAGGTCCATCAAAGAAATTAGAGCACATCAGGAATAAAACCACAGATATATAATTGGTTACCAAAAGCATAAAAAGAATTAAAAAAAAAAATCTGTGCTATATTATGACAAACTCCCACCTCATGTCAAACAGCTCACCTTCAGCTTCAATGTCATCTGCGCAGCGTTTGATCTGCAGGCAGAGCGCCGTTCGCATCTCCGGCAAGGACGTAAAGCACCAGGGAGCCTCGGAGCCATCTGGGTTCCGGCAGTAATTCTCCTCCAGGCCCCTGGGGGGAGCAAGAGGGCAATGCAAGATATGAAACGCACAGGGAATTCATCTAGTAATGTCACTCATGGCTCAGGGTGATGATAAATTCCACCCAATTAAAATGACTATATTCTGGAATTTCACTTTTTCCACGCTAACAGCAGTTCAGCAACTTTCAGTCACTGAGTAGGTTCTTTATTCATGCAAAGAATAAAGTTTAAGTTTATGAAAAGCTGTGCTGCAACAAAGCAAGTATATCTGTAAGGATTCAGTGGCCCACAAAGATGGGAAAGGTTACATTTAGTTTTCCTGTGTAATCATGTGCCTTTTAATCCTTGGTAAACAGGCGTATTTGTAGGCATATACCATGCAGGCCGTGGTCAAAGTGACAAAAACATTCCTCTGTTGTCAGAGAACATTAATACAGAAAATTTAGGTGGGGTTCTCGGATATTCTGCAAACTTTAAAAACAAGACACTGGTTTGCCGGCAGTTTTTCCTACGCACCATTTCAAAAAACATCTTGCTTAGTCAGTGGGGATATGGTATCTGACACAGAGCGTATGACTAATATGACCAGCTGTCTCACACTGGGCCTCTCGCGGGGAAGTTTGTTGCCTGGCAGATGATTTTGCGACATGCAACTCAGATGGCAGTTTTTACACTTTATACATCTGAGCAGCAGGGTATTTTACTGAAGTAAAAGAAACCCTTTTGTTTGACAGGACCTTAGCAAGTCTCCAGCTGGTCGCAAGTCTCGCCCCCTAACCACTAAACTAACTAAACTACCTGCTACCTTATCTGTTGTTTCATGCATCACCTGTCGGAGGTGGGGTCTCTCATTAAAGGATTGCCTTGACCAATCAGCTCGGAGTGATGACCAGCTGCTGGTCTAAGCAAACAGATGTCTAGGTCAATGTCCAGTCCCTGTCCGTCTATAAAGGAGGGGTAATTTCCACAGAAAGAGCCCAGCGAAAGGCCACAGTAATCAGAGACTGAAATCTGAATACTGATCTATTAGATCCTGAAAATAAGGCCTGGGTGCAGAACAACATGCATGCTCTTTCTGATTTTTGCACCAGTGACAGCACTCTGCAAAAACCAAACACTAGCATGGAGAAAGACAACGTCAAACAATAAACCTCATGCAGTGAAAATAAACTCAGAAGCCCAGTCTCAATCACGTACAATGTAGAAATGGTGGTACGCAGAAAGTGCAGTACTTTCTTTGTAATAGCGAGGTGGTATGTGGCGTAAAAAGTTTGTGAACCATTGCTATAGGGACTTAAAGCAAATTGTCTGTATAAACTTTTTTTTTTTGGCTAAAAAAACATTAAGTACCCCACTTGATGCTGCTGTGGGGGGTGGAAGTCCAATATTATCATTTATTGCAATATTTTAAGTTAAAATATTAAAATATTGCTTATTCTTTTTTAGACATTGCACAGCCCTGACTGGTATCGGTATCTGCCAGCACCAAAAAGTGAGGATTGGTACTGGTGTTTGGTCTGAAAAAAATGGTATCATCCTAATTCATTTGCTTTATCTATGTACAAAACCAGATTTGCTCCATTAAGGTATATATGTAGTTCATATAAACTTAATAAAAAACATGCAGCATAAGAGGTTCTGGCTCACTTGCACTCGTAGGTTTGAGGGTAAAAGGGGTGCTGGTGTGGGGACTGGGAGCCCCAGCGCTGGCAGGGGATGCCAGACGTCGTCTCGTTGACCTTTCCGCGGTAGTCCTCCCCACGGCCACGGAAGCAGTTGGTGGTGTGACCAGAGCGGGACCGTTTCTGGGGGACCTTCTCTTTAAAGAGCCATTAGAGTGTGCGCAGTTGAAGGGATCAGCATGAGGCAGAGTGGCAGATAAAGATGAAAGCAGAGGAACATGGGAGATAAAGAGAGGGAAAAATAAAAAACAAGAATCTGACAACATGCCTGACCATTGAGTCAAGTGACACTAAACAGCTTTGAACTTCCATCCATCCATTAACTACTGCTTATCTGGGGTTCGGGTCACGGGGGTAGCAACTTCAGGAGATATACCCAGACCTCCCTCTCCCCAGCTACCTCTATCAGCTCTTCGGAGGGGACACCGAGGCGTCCCCAGGCCAGCTGAGAGATACAATCCCTCCAGTGCGTCCTGGGTCTGCCACGGGGCCTCCTCCCTGCAGGACATGCACGGAAACCTCTCTGGGTAGCTGCCCAGGAGGCATCCGCACCAGATGTCCAAACCACCTCAACTGGCTCCTTTCGACATGGAGAAGCAGCGGTTCTACTCCGAGACTCTCCCGGATATCCAAACTTCTCACCCTATCTCTAAGGGAGAGCTCAGACACCATGTGGAGAAACCTCATTTCGGCCACCTGTATCCGCGATCTCATTCTTTCGGTCATTACCTATAGTTCAACACCATAGGTGTGGTTAGGGACGAGATCCTAAGACACTTGAGCTCCTTCACTTGAGGCAGTACCTCCTCCCTGACCTGAATAGGGCAATCCATCCAAATCCAAGAACCATGGTCTCAGCTTTGGAGGTGCTAATCCTCATCCGTGCCGCTTCGCACTCGGCTGCGAACCGCCCCAGAGCACGCTGGAGGTCCCCAGCAGATGAAGCCAACAGGACGACATCATCCGCAAAAAGCAGCGACGCAATCCTGAGGCAACCAAACTGGACACCCTGAACACCCTGGCTGTGCCTATAAATCCTGTCCATAAATATTATAAACAAGACCGATAACAAAGGGCAGCCTTGACTGGGAACACATCTGACTTATTACCAGCAATGCAGACCAAGCTTCTGCTCCGTTCATACCGGGGCCGAATCGCCCACAGTAGTGGGCCCTGAACCCCCTACTCCCGAAGCACCCCCCACAGAGCACCTCGGGGAACCCGGTCATAAGCGTTCGTAAGTCCACAAAACACATGTAGACTGGATAGGCAAATTCCTAGGCCTTGCAAGGGTATAAAGCTGGTCCAATGTTCCATGGCCAGGACGAAAACCACATAGTTCCTCCTGAATCTGAGATTCTACTATCGATCTCAACCTCCTCTCCAATACCCCGGAATAGACTTTCTCAGGAAGGCTGAGAAGTGTGATCCCCCTGTAGTTGGAACACACCCTCCGATCCCCTTTCTTCAAAAAGGGGACCACCAACCTGGTCTGGAAATCTAGTGGCACTGTCCCTGGCCTCCATGCGCTGTTGAGAAGGCGTGTCAGCCATGACAGCCCCACAACATCCAGAGCCTTTAGGCACTCCAGGCGAATCTTGTCCACCCCCGGGGCCTGGCCACCACGTACCTCTTTAACCAACTGGGCCACCTCAGCCCCAGTGATGGGCAAGTCCACTCCAGCCCCCTTGAGCTCCGTGCCCTCGGATGTCTCAAAGGCTTTGAGCTTTGGTGCAAACAAAGACTTAAGAACATCATGGAACACAAGGAGGTCTGGCAGAAGACAGTGGGTGTTTCTCAAATACCAAGGATGCAAAGATCGCACTTGCGGTTTTGCTAACTGGAGTATTGGAACTGGTCTTCGGCAATGAAAGACGACGCAAAATGGGTACATGAGAACACAAGTACGATTAAGTACGTATATAGAAAAACACCTGAGAACTTCTGGAGCTCTACATGGTCACCAGGAGTCAACATCTACTTGACCATAACTATTTGTTACTATTGTACATATTTGTTAGTTCTGTTTCTATATTTGTCCTTTACTGTTGGAAGATGGTTGCCGGCATTTGTCTGTCTATCTTATTCGCACCTGTTTTTGGGGTAGTTATGTATTGTTCGTTTCTTTGTTTTTGGTAGGTACGCGTACCGTGTGTTGGGTGGAGGCAGTTTGAGGATTTCGTTGGTTACTTTGTCGCGGTTTGCCCCTGGAGGTGTGGCATGACTGCACCTGTGTGTGTTATGTGTATTGTAGGTTGGTGGCTTAGGCACAAAAATTTACACTGCACTTGTGAAGACTGATAGTAGTGTGTGGTGTTTTTATGGACCTGGTGTTTGTTATATTCCCGACCCTGGGGGATAATAATGGGATTGGTCATGTTTTCTCTGCCTTTAGAGTCTCTCTCTCTCTCTCTCTCTCTCCCTCTCTCTCTCTCTCAGGCCAGCTACATTCACCTACAGGTATCCCACTGCCCCCTGCTGAAGGCTTGATGGGGAGACACTCACGGCACTTGCTGATTTGGCAGGCCTCTCGCTCCACCTCTGGGTTTGCGGTGTAGCACCAGGGAACCGGGGAAGCGTCTGGGTTGCGGCAGTAATTGTCATCCAAACTCTTATCAGGATACCTGCATGTGGGATGGAGTGCCCTTGAACATCACATGCTTAAGCAGCAATATGCCAGCACAAGTCAACTGGTTAATGCATAGGCATCAAATCTTCTGAACGGGGTAGTGCTTCATAACCAAAGCTAAATACAGTCATGTGTCGCATGACAACATTTTGGTTAATGGAGGACCACATATATGGTGGTCCCATAAGATTATAACAGAGCTGAATAATTCCTTTCACCTAGTGACACTGTGACCATCATAATGTTACAGCACAACGCATTACTCATGCGTCTGTGGTCATGCTGGTGTAAACAAATCTAAGGCACTGCCAGTCATTTACAAGTATAGCATACAATTAGGTACAGTACATAATACTTGATAAATAACTATGTTACTGGTTTATGTATTTACTATGCTGTACTTTTTACAGCTATTTAAGCTGTACCATAAAACCTAGGTGTGTAATAGCCTATACCATCTAGGTTCGTATTACTACACTCTATGATGTTTGAACAACGATGAAATCGCCTAATGACACATTTCTCGGAACGTATCCTGAACGTGACAGAAGATAAACTTATTTTAATTTTACAATGATCAACTTCCAATTGATGCCTGCTTCAAATTCAAAACCAACTCGATAAGATGTTTTATTCTTTGTCTTGTGACTACCAGTCCGTAAACAAATTTTTCTGTTTTGACTTTATGATTTTTATTACATGCAGTATTTGGTCGGTGGTATAGTAAAGAATGTGTTGGTGTTGTAAAGGCAGGTTGTTAGTCCTGTTAGGACAAGTTGGTACATTATGGATAAGAGGATAAGAGACTTTACTGTCATCGTAAAACACATTACAGTGAAATATCACTAGCAGTTCTCACGTGAGGGAAAGGCAGCACTGCATATAACGGGCAATACTCTGCGCAGCAGAGATAAGCGTGAAGTGCAAAGAAGGCGTAGAAGTATAAAGAGCAATGAGCGAATAGATAGAAAAAAATACAGCACAGTGAAAAAAGTATTAGTATATATGTGCTTGAAACACATAGGTGACAGGTTTTATTGCATGTGCAAAAAACAGCATCCATATGTAAAAGGGAAATAAAGTTCAGACCGACTTCTGTCAGCGACCCTGTAAAAGGCAGAGCTGAGAGCACCTACTTCTCAGGCTGGTAGATATGCTGGTGGGGCTGCTGCTGGTCCCAGCGCTGGCATTCAAGGCCAGACTTTGTGTGGTCCATCTGGCCCCTGTAGTCCTCTCCATTGCAAGTAATACACACCTCTGGCGCAGACACGACACACTATAACTCTCCTATCCTGACCAGATAGGTAATGCACAGCAGGAGAAACTTCATACACGCTAAACACACACAGAGCAGACGGAAACCTACACAGGCACTATATGTGCTGTGAGCCAGACATCTGCATGGGACATTTATAGCATTTTGCATCCCCCCCCCCCCCCCAGCTGATAAAACATCTTTTAAAGATCAAACAGAGTTCCTGTAAAGCTGATTATAAGCAGTCTTCTTACTGCCAAACTGGATAGAAAAATAGCTACTGAGCAATCTAGAATAAGACTTTTCCTTTTGTTTCTAAACTTTCAGTCGGACGTCCTTTTGTAAACTCTTTGAGAGACACCTTTCAAAATCAAGGTCAAAGACCATAATTCAGATGACCTATGTCTAATTTCCTCCAATCGCCAATCCAGCAGTTAGAGAGCTCCCCCCATTTGTGAAGAAGATCTACCATCCTCGCAGCGGGGGATGCTGCAAGTCTCATATCGCCTCTCTGGATCTGTGGTGTAGCACCAAGGCCCAATTCGGTCTCCGTCTGGGTTCCGGCAGTAGTTAAGCTCCAGACCGTTTGTGGGTGAAGGAGTCCACCTGGTGCAGGGGAGAGATGGAAGGATGAAATGTACCTGAGAAGATGAGAGCTGAAGTCCAAGAGGTGGGTGTACTGTAAAAGCAATACCTGACTAAGAGAGTCTGAATATTCTGTTGGCTTTTCAGAAGACTGTTTAGTAACACTTCACATACAGCTGTCTTCCATAATGCATTATAGATACCTTCATAATGCATTATAATGGTCGGTATAAGAATTAATAAAGCATTACAACATCTTGTATTGATTGGTATATGGGATCATAGTGGGGCTGCACAATATATCGTTTCGACATCGTCATTGCGATGTACGCACGAGCAATAATCACATTACAGGATGTGCAATGTCAAGTAACAGAAATTAAATTAAGCGGCGTGGACAACGCTTTTGGTGTTTTTGCTAAACTAACAAATGTGACACTGTTCTTACTCTTAAACAATCCACAACAGTCTGTCGAATGTAATTTAGGCCAATTTAAAGGTTTGCACACAGCTTTGCACACGCAGCTAACAAACATGTCGAGCACAGAACAAACCACCAATCACAAACATTCCTGATCAACTTGCTCCCTCTAGTCCTCATTTCACTACAGTGTAAAAATGAGTGAGGAACAGGATAAAAACATGGGAAAAAAACGAAGATTTTGTCATAAAAAGAAATGCAACGTCAGCTGCGTGGAATTATTTCGGCTACAGAAAGCATGACGTCGACCAAAGACCGGTCATTTGTCGACCGTGCCTTGCAGTTGTTGCCACAACACGGGGAAACACAACTAATTCGTTTGATCGTCGAAATCAGCACCACAAAGCCCTGTATGATGACGGCAAGGCAAAATCTAACTGCCGTCCAAAGCAGACACTATTTCAGAAGCCTTTGCCAGTGTTATGCCATAAGAGAAAAGGTTCCAAAGGACAGAAAGAAATAACCGATATGACAACTTTCCATCTTGCAAAAGACACGCCGCTGATTAACAGTCAGCAAAGAGGTTTTCAAAAACATGATCCGGTCACTTGACAAGCGGTATGTAACACCGTCAAGGACCTGTTTTTCACAAATTGCCATCCTGGAGCTGCATAAGAAATGCAAGGCAGAAGTTGAAACGGAACTTTCAGCGGTGCAAAATTACGCAGCTACAATGGATTTGTGGTCCAACCGGTCAACGGAGCCCTTTCTAAGCCTGACCGTCCACTTTATTAATGACAACTTCCACTAATTGATTGACTTGAATTAATTAGACTTTTTTAAATCTTAATATCGCAGAAAGAATAAATATTGCAATGTGAATTTTTTCCCCAATATCGTGCAGCCCTAGATCATAGTGTTGATAATACTTCTTAAGCTCCAATGAAGCTCTCATCTGTAATGCACTATAAATACCTTCATAACGCAATACAATGATCAGTATAAGAATTTAAGGATGCTTTGTACTGCATTATAAAAGTAATTATAGTGCATTGTAGATGACAGCTTCATAAAATGCATAATAGACATGACTATATTGTTCTGTATATTTACAGCCATTTTTATACTGCTGAATGAATGCGTTCTGTGTTACGAATGAGCTCATAGATTCTAACAGACATGTCAGTCATAAGAAGTGTTACTGACAGTTACTGAGAAAGCAGCAATCTGTTTGAGCAATTGAAATGTTGGTGCTAATAGCTAAAGTAATCTTAAAAGTGGATCTAAAAGGTACTAATAGCTAAAGTAATTCTCTTGGTGTTGGCTTCTTCCCTAGGGTCACACTCCCTCAAACTTTACATCCTGAGAACATTTTCATGGTGGCCTACAAAGACTTTCACCACATCATAGCGACGTTCATAATTCTTTACATACTCGTTTACCCGTCTCTTTTGCTCCTGTTTGTCTCACATATTCTGTGCTGCTGCCTGTGTTGATGTTTACATCCCGCATTTAATCATGGTTCTCTTACACATGCGTTCATGTTTACATCTCAGCTTTACTCACACATCCCCTCTCACTGTTTTCTTTACCTCTTAGTGCAGTCTCTCACCTGTGGTCATGCGGGAATTTGGACCACCACTGCTGACATTCACGTCCGCTCTCCGTCTTAGACACTTTTCCCCGGAAAGTCTTCCCATCACCCACAATGCAGTTTCGCACATAGTCTGTGTGTCATTACAATATTGTCCATTCAGTCGCATCAGGAAAGACATCCACCTTTGCAATGTCATGCAGGTTGTTAAACACTAATGTAACATTTACTGAAATTTTAAAGGCTCTTCAAATTGCTGTATCACTAGTAAATACCTGGCCTGTATGCCTATGAAACATCAGATTTCTAGAGCATTTAACAGGTAATAGACATTGTACACAATGATGATATTATATATTGATCTGTCCTTGACCAATATATGGAATTTAGTCTGTCGGGGAAGATTGACTTTCTGTGTCCACCTTTGCGGTCCTTTTTGAAGGAATCTCGCATCAGATCACTGACACAGCCTCTTGTCCTCACAGGATTCCATGCATTTACCTTTTTTCTCATAAAGATCACAGTTGACGTTCCTCTTGACTTCAGCTGTGTTTTCGTCCCTCACCCAGGGAAGATGTTTGCACATATAGGACGGACGGGTTTCATAATTAAATGCTCTAAAAAATGGAAGATATCACATAATGCAAGTCTGGGGAACTGCTACTACCAACGCTATGTGCTACAATGATCTCTATGTGTATATATATATGGACAATATACCCTAAAAATGAAAATTACGATATTTTCAAAGATTTTCACAGCATCAATATTTATCATTATATTCTAAAATGTAGAAGACAGCAAAACATGAGGAGTGGTTTCGAGTTTTTCTAACTATGACGGCCAAATTAAAATTGCGTGGCAGGCATAATGATAGATTATGCCAACAACATATCTCATACCTTGTAACTGTCAGTTATGCAAGCACCCGAGCATTTAGGTTATATCATAATACTCACGATATTCAGTTGATGACTATATGATAATGTCCATAATCACAATGCGATATTTTATTGATATATCACCCAGCCCTAATTTATTATAAAAGTAACTAATGGATCTGTGCAACAGTGTGGTTATTGTCTGAGTGCATGCCCTGTATAGAGTACAGGTATCACTGTGCATTATGCATGTGTAGGCGTGTTTGCCTGTGTGTTTATGTGAGCAGACACCTGCAATCTGCAGACTGAGAACAGCGCTTGGCACACTCCTCCAGGGATAGTCCAGACAGCAGCACGGTCCGGTCTGAATCCCGTCCTTTGGACACAAGTTCACGGCCCTCGGAACGTTGGTAATCATTCAGGGGGCTCCGAGAGGCTGCCACGACACACAAACACACTCTGTAAACACTGATACAGACAAGGACACGAACTGCACACACACACATAATGAACATTACTATGCAGAACCAAACATCTGCCATGTGGGAAATCTACTACAGCTCACCACACAGGAAGTATGAGATATTTTTGGACATTACGCAGTGAATATGTGTCCTGAAACAGCAATGGGCTTTCTACACATTGTTACACATGAGCTGATACACAAACTAACTAGGCACACTGGAGCATGTGATTCAAGAGCACATGCAGAGGAGAAACACACACACAGACCCCACGTATGATGTAACATAAGATGTACACCCTGTATTTGAATACAATCTAATAACCTACATACCTAATGGAGCCCTTGCAGGTTCAAAACTGTAAAAAAACTATGTTTTTCAGAAGATTTGTAGCAAAATCCCACAGTCAACAGTACAAATAAAAGTGGGGCAGCAGCCTGCCTACATTATTACTTTTAAATACATGATTGTATAACGTGACATTTTCTGGTATCTATTTGGTGAAAAGCTTTTATTCAGTGCATATAATAATACACGAACTATGACAAAACTAATAAACACAAGTTCAGAATCTGTAGGTGTAACTACAGTGTATTTAAGCTTGCTGTGGTCTGAGATAATACACGTAACCAAGGCCAATGCGTGGCCAGGGCAAACCTGGAATTTGCTGGGGGTGCCCCGGGAGGGTTGCAATCTATGACATAGTAAAATCTAGACCTGCTGTTATGCGACTGCAAGTGTAATGATTTAACTGCCGTATTGGAGATGTCGAGAAGACTCATGGCTGCGGAGACAGGGGTGGATCCTACTACAATTATATAACATTCCACCAGTTGGTGTGTTACTGTTCAGAATGTATTTTTGTATTGACAGTCTTGTGATATTGCCTTGCAAACATACATTTTGCAGTCTTCAGAATAGCACTGGGTAGTATACCCGTTCATCCGATATACTAGTTACCTATACAGCATGAATTAATATACCACCATACCATAGCATAACTGAAATCACATCTGTGATTCTGTGTGTAATGCAATAAAAATACTTTGAAATAGGGAAGTAGTTAACCATAACGAGTCAAGTGCTGTGTATGTCATATGCGGCATAGTATTAATACTCTTAATTTTGTATTTGGGTAGTTGCAGTTACATGCAGAATTTTATCTGAAGAGATAATGAATTAGCCACAATATGCTAGCCTTGTACTGCTGAACATATTACGTGTTATTATTAATTATGTGAAGCAGTCAAATGTTATTACTAGCTTTTAAATTCTTTGGTTTATTTTTGGTCATACCTCCTAGCTCTACCTGTGTCCATTTTGAATTTAATTTTTAACGTTTTACGTTAAATAAATGTTTATTTATTTAAAACCAACCTACGACACAATAAAATCTGTGCCAGTGCAAAATGTTACCGGATCATCACACTTTCATATAATCACACTCAGAAATACTGGTAATGTCTGATTTGGCCACTCAGAAATACTGGTAATGTCTGATTATCACACTCAGAAATACTGGTAATGTCTG
>JAABNX020000119.1:14622013-14636130 GCA_015163995.2 Mormyrus lacerda | reverse complement strand
CTGAGACTGCTGCCCCCGCGACCCGACCTCGGATAAGCGGGAGTCAATGGATGGATGGATGGATGGATGGATGGATAGAAAACACGGTCTTGGAGGTGCAAGTCAATCTGGAGGCTTATTGGAGGTCTTGGTCTCGGATTAGGCGGTCTTGACTACAGCACTAGTGAACAGGCAAACAACAAATCCGATCTTAGCAGGAAATCAGAATTGAGCATTAAGGTCTGCAGTGTGAACGTAGCCTATGACACCAAGGTGTCTCTGTTCTGAAGGTGAACTAAAACACTTTAATAAAACATTAATATTAAGATGGCATGCTTTGTTTTTTTCTTATCAAATCAAACGATGCTCGTTGTCCATGGTGTCTGTAACCTGCTCGCTGAAGAGGCCACTTGTGCCCCTGTCAAATCCTTGCTTGGAATATGCCCAGTGAGCAGGTAACCAGCTCAAGATCTTGTGGATCTTATTCAAATTGTATTTTAACATTGCTGCCACTCAGACCAATGGCTTTTGTCCCTGTAATCTTGTTTCATTGATGGGTTTTCATTGACACAACTGCAAACAGTAAAAAATAAATAAATAAATAATAATAATTTCATCGTTACATCATCAATGTTGTGCCACAGAAAGGGACAAAAAACTGTATGAAACACACCTCCAGACACAGGTGAAGTGAAAAATATGAACATTATTTAATAACTGATTCTCTGTAATAAACAATTTGAAAATATTTTACAAGGAGTCACAGACACAATATTTTACAAATTTTTCATCTTTTTTTGTTTCTTCTGTACAAAAGAATGGAGCGACATGAAACAAAGCTTCTTGGACAAAAGGAGCTGAATCTTTCTCGCAAACATTGTCACCAGCAGCAAAAAAAAATAAAAATAAAAAATATTTGCTTCAATTCAGACCCCAAACTTATGATTATTAGCCGCATATAATTTTTTTAAAATCTCACTTAAAGATGTATTATTTTTTCATCGTAATGTTTTTCTTTTTTAATCCACATTTGTCAAACATCGTCACATAGCACCAGACTACAGACTACAGAATCACATACACACTTGTTGTGGTCACAGGCTTTCCCATAGAAGACGCACCTACACAGACATGGTGAAGGAACACAGTTGGTGAGGGAGGAGCACATGACAGAAACCCCTCCCCTTCAGCCGAAATGATTTTCTTTTGGCTAAGGTCAATTTTTTTGAAAACCACAGGCCACAGAGCCATGTCCCTTGCCACGCCCTCTAAGTTGGGATACACAACAATACATCCACTGCCACTTAACACACTGCAACAGAATATCCAGTCCTGTCGACTCCACATTGCCAAGTCATAGGTTCCTTTTGAATCCCAATGAGGCGAAACAAGCTTTGCTGACAAGAGCTGGGTAGCAGGTCTGGAAAACAGTTCTTGGCTTGTTTACATCTGGCACTGTAAAGACAGTCCCCGCCACGACTGACCCTCCATATTTAATAGCTTTACATGGTCAGTGCTTGGAGGTGAATGGTCCACAAAGATACACTCTTATGTTAACAACACTGAAAGGACCTAACGTGACAAAGAGCAGAGCAATTCTGAAAGTGAAGCACTGCAGAATGGGGCTGCTTTTGCAGGGCTCACATCCCCACATTTGCATGAGTTGACTGAATAAGCTTTGGGAGGAAAGAACGCCATCTGGGAATCAATCGATCAACACTGAAAAATATACAGGGGCTTTTGATCCAAGTTTTGTGCGAAATCAAAGAAAGAAAAGCTGGAGACAGTTTAGGCTTTTTTGAGTATCATTAAACTGCCCAGATGACAAAATGATGCTGGAAATAAAAAGACTGATTTGACCAATAACTAAAGGTGGTCCTGAAATATCTCTCAGTCTATCACTTATACAAACTGATTAACGGGTGGATTTCATAGGAGGCTGGTGTTCACAATTGTATCCAGTGTGTGAAAATCATACTTCTTCCAGTGTCATGCTGAGGAAATTCAATGATGAGAAGCACTCAAAGGGTTAAGTGCTGTGCACAGAGCACTGAGACAGGCTGAATGAAGGATGTGACCTGAGTGTTCAAAGCTCTTAGAATGAAATAAAGGTCAAAGAAATAAGGGGGGAAATGCATCGTTCACACAGTGAAAGTACACTACTGAGACTGACAGATCAAGTTCACAATATTCAATACAGATCTGTATCTCATAATGTGCTCAGTGTGCACTGGCCTTTAGGCCATTCTTGCTTTTATCTGCTTTCTGCACAGTGCCTGCTGTCATCATAGATTCTTATGCATGTCCACATTCCCAAATATACAGATAAACACACACACACAACTGTACTGGAAACAATCCAGTTCACAGGCATGTTGCACCTTCATGAAAGTCACAAAGGATGCCTTTCAGACCTTCTTGCTAAGACACTGGTGACTTTGTACTTCTGTAAATGGGTTCTCCATGGCTGCCGAGGCATTTAGAAACAACAGAGACATAATCATCCTCATGCTTGCTTTTCCTTAGACACAACGTTACCCTGTACTTAGAGAAAAGCAATATTCAAGATTCTAGTGCATCTTGAAAGCTCTGTCTTGGAGAAAACCCGCCATAAGATGTCAGCTATAAGAACCATGAAAGCAATCCGTCTCGCAAATGGACACGGCGGTCCGTAGCAAAGTCCAGGAGTGACAGAACCAACATGCTGACCCTCCCTTGAAAAGGGGAGCAGGTTGAATCATGGGTATAACAGGCAAAGCAGCTCAAGAAAGATGGCGACGGAGGAAAGCCAGACAGCACATTTGCATCTACTGTCAGGATCAGGTGCCAAGTGAACTGAATCATTAGCAAGGCAGGATTGAAAATGACACTGACTCATACACCTGGTAAGAAAGTATCTCACTCAGCTTTTCAGAACACTAGGTAGGACTTTTGAAAACAATTTAAAGTATTGTCCCGTTTACTGTTGTAGATAACTGTCCAATGGCCAAGTTTTTTCAGTGGTCATATGTTCCATGTTGACAGAGTAAGCATCGGGCCAAAACTGTCCATCGTTGGTGAAACACTTTTATGGCAGATGAAACCCTTAGTTAATCAGCTACAAAGAAAAACAACAGAGTGCTGTTATGTCCATAAGCAGTTTTTAAATACCAGAGAGCATGGTTTCATTTTGCTCATTCGGAACACTGGTCCATGTGACAAAAACACGTATGTTTTTCTTAATCACAGAGAAGATAAAAAAAATCAGCACGCTTGGGAGCTGAACTGATTTTAACCAGTTTAAACTGATTTAAATTCTCTTCACCAAGAACCAGGGAATTAAACCATTTTGGTTAAAAATTATGTCTAAACTATGATCTATGCCAGTTAATACTGACTAATAATACTACGTCAGCCAACAACACTATCAGACTGACCACTTGCTGTATGACTAACCAAATAACTATGAGGTAAGCATTTGCCTCAGTCAGGTAGATGTAGAGACAACTCATCACCCTTCTGGAAAAAAACAATCAGAATCTTTGATATAATAGTGGAGACATTCTTCAGAAGACGTTTATGATATTAATAGACAAGCGTGTGGAACATCTCCGTAACGGAAAACACTTTGGAAAATGACAGCTGGTAAAAAAAAAAAACAGTTATAACACTATATTTTTCAGTATTAACATCTGACAAGAAATTAGACAGTAGACAGCATTTGTTCTGCTACTTAAAATAAAAACCTACATATCACTGTATTTATTCCCCAGAACAGAATTACACTATAGACTCTGTTCTGAATGCACACATTCCCTTATAGATCGAAACCCAAACTCCTTGTAGATCCCTGTCTACGGCAGTATGCTAAATAGTTCCTGTGATCCATCTCCCATTAGTAAACACTCATATCCTTTATAATAGGAGTGTTGTTGTGTCAGTTGTCATGGCTTGGGCATTCATGATATCCACATTCCCATGAACACACTCGAGTGAGACTGCACTTTCTGAAGGCCACGGAGTATACAGTAATGAAAAATGAGTGTCCAGTCAGCAGTCCTTCTGTTTCAGACATTTGTGCCCTGGGTTTATTTACAGTCCAGACCGTATGCTGAGTGGACTGGGAAAGGATCACAAATTGCTCAGCCACGAAAGTACAAAAGGTTACTCTACAACCATGGTTACACAACGAGATGCTTGCACTCTGGCACGACTGGTTGGAATAAAGGATGAGTGAACTATGACTAATGTGATTAATAGCAGGTCAGTTTTTAAAAAGTCACCCCCCCAATCTAATGCCACAGCATTTAAATTTCAGGACAGTGAATATATTTTGGACATCTTCAAATTACATTGCCATCACTATTGCCTACTGGCTTGGCTTATCAGCCTGACAGCAAGTTGAAGTTCTCTCTTACGTTAAAGTAAATAGTTTAGGTCTAAAAAACAAAGCATGATGACGTGGTATTTCGTGGCTGAATGTACTCTTTTAACCAGCCAATATGAAAGCAATCCTAGGGAGACAGCTAAGCTGGAGATGACTTGGTTGTCACATCTGAAAGACACCAAGATCTGCATTGCACAGGATGCCCCCTGCAAACATATAGGGTAGGACTACAGACGAGCCATACTGGTGATGTCATACTGGTGATGTCATATTTTGGAGACATTTGGTCTCTGCGGATATGTCAGCTATTGTATTTTAATTAGTCTATTTATTTAATCTTAGTGTATTTTTTTTTTACCTGTTTCCTCTTGCTATTTTGGCTATAAAAAATAAGACCACAAGAAAAGTATATCTCATTTTGGCAAGAAGTAGATATAGTGCATAAACGAATGGGTGTTTTTAATTATCTAGTATAATCTAATAGCTTCCCTTTCCAATGGCATCGCTTTAAAACCATAACAAATGGAAGTGTTTTGTATGCTTGTTTCTCCATGTTGTTATTGTGTTTTAAATGCTTTTCTTTTCCAGTTGCTATATTCGGAATAGTACAAAGACCTATCTTAAATGCATGGGACAGGGTCCAGTAAATTTCTGGAGGGTCCATGAGTAATGAAGAGGATTTATGCTTGCTGTTGCCCCCTCCTCCAGCTTGAACAGTTGAGGAATTTTTCTTTTTCCATGTTGGCAGGAGGTACTGAAGAGGGCATCCACTTGTTTTTTTTTTCTTCTTTTTGCAAAAATGTGTCTTTTTATGGTGTTTCTTTTAGTCATGGTTTAGTTTCTTCTTTCGTTTGACAGAACACAGAGCTCCTGCCTTGGATGAAGGTGACTGGTTGCACGAGACACAGCCCAGCAACCATCGGCAAGCAACAGCCCATGATGCTAGGCCGCTAGGCATGATGGGAAACAGTACTCAGGGCTTCCAAAAAAAAGGGTGACTGGAAGTCCCATCATCAGTAATAAGTGGAGGGAGATTGGACTGTTGGCAGGGGTCAGAAGGGGTGAACCAAAGGTGAAAAATAAGAGAAGTAAAGATGAAAGAAGGGGGAAGATGGGGAGGGAGGAAATGGAAAAGGAGGCTGATGAAGTTAAAGCGTGGAAGATAGAGGTATGGAAGGGAGATGTGGGAAGGCTGCCAGGCAAAAGAGAAGCAACTGAAGACAGATGATGACTCCTAATGATGGCTGGAAAGAGTGACCCCGTCCGCAGTCTGAAGTGTTTTCCTGCAAAAAGCAAAGCAGTATCAGAGCGGTCAGCAAACACACCACATCTTTACCTTAACACACCCAATAAACACAATTCATTCTTGCATATTTAAACATAGTTATCAAAAATAATCATTTCATTGGCAACAGCTTCAACTGCCCTACAGTAAGCAGCAAGAAAGAGGATGATTATGGGGCTGTACCGCGATGTTATAGTCAAAGCAGGTCGACGGGCCTTTCCGGTATCTTGCCGAGCTCATTTCCTCACATGGATCAATCTTCTTGACTGAAAAGTTAGGTTAGGTTAAGGGAGCACATCTCCAGTCACCTGTTAATAATTCTACACACCCACAGGCTGACAGTAATATGACCTGAAGACATGTAGACACCATCTTATCATCTCATAAACCAACTTTTTGTATATCCTTTCAGCAAAGTCCCAGTGGAATCTCTCTTTTACTTCTGCCCCCTCTTTCTAAAATAAATCGGATGTCTAAATATTTTGCTTTTTGCCATAAAGTGCTTTCGTAGACACTTCATAAAATCAAGGCAGTCTCCTGGCAGTTGTCTGCAAGCTCACAAAATAACCAGTAACACTTTGCTCCAAAACTGCATCTGCGATGTGGGGGGGCGGGGACCTCAGCACACTCTTGCAGGCTCCCCGTAGCAAATGTACAGGATACACTCTGTCTCCACATGCGTCAATTTGTCTATGTCACAGGAAGCGCAGGGCATCTCCGCCACCACAAACAGCAGGTTGGTGTTATTTATCCTCTTAGCATGGAAGAGCCTGCGAAGGAGGTATGGAGAACAAGGGCATGAGGCACATCTACATTTACTACCTGTCTCCTACATATGAATGCATGCCTGATGCGCTGCAGGTTAATGCGTCAATTCACCCTGACCAACCTGGAGCAGTTTCCACAGTCCTGCAGCACGTTGTAGGAGCTGCTGATGTTTGTGAAATAATACTGTGTCTGTATCGTGACGCAGCTGCTCTCCCTGGAGTCAAAAGCTTCTGCCTCCACATCATCTGAAAGAGCACAGTGAGGGGGGGCACAGATGAGACGCACAGCCAGTGCAGCTGGGGGGGGGGGGAGGGGGGGGCTTATTCCTCTGGACTGTCCACCCTGTCACAGACACCTCTCCAACTGCCTCGCAATAGGCAGTTAGCCTGTGTGACTGGAAGAGGCTTGATGGGGGTGAGGTCAGGGCTCTGTGCTCACCAGTCAAGTTCTTCAACACCAAACTCACTCAACCATTTCTTTATGGACCTTGCTTAGTGCACTGGGACACAGTCATGCTGGAACAAAAAAGGCTTTTCCCCAAACCGTTCCTACAAAGTTGAAAGCATAGTCCATTGTCCAATATGTCTTGAGATTTGTCTGTACCAAGTATTTGTGGCCTGATACTTTTGTCTATATAGTGTATCTGCTAATGAAATACACTTCCTTTACATTTTATTAATTATTTTATTTTACTTTTTCACTGATAGCATTATTTTGCAAAATACATGATTTGCACTTCTTCAACTTGATTTGATGATTCAAGTATGTCAATTGTTAACATATATGTTTGATTGTAATTATAATCCATCTATCCTCCAGCCATCTATCCAGTCCAGGGTTTCAGGGAGTTCGCAGCATGTTTCAGAAAGCACAGGGCAGGGGGACACCCAAAGCAAGATGCCAGTCCATTGCAGGTACACTAATTTACTTAATTGAATTTCTTTGGACTGCAAGTGGAAAAAGGAATATCTGGGGCAATCCCACACAATACACGCATTATGCATGGCGTTTATAACCTGGCAAAAGGGCAGAAGTCCACGAGAACCTACCAGTGATGAACCAGCTGTTGTACGCGAGTCCATAGAGCACCTGCTGAAAGAGGGACCTGAAGAGAAGGACAATTAGCGGAAACCATTTGCAGCCACGTGGTGATCCAGTAACAGCGAGGCCTCTCCAAGGCTGAATAAGCTTGGCTTATCCAATCCAAATGTTGGTAATGTGTTGGTAAAATCAGTTTCCCCTGCGCTTTGAGGATTGGTTATGTTGTTGTTATTGAGTGTGACTTTGCTTTCCCTCACGCTTCCTTTGCTGAGCCATAACTGTGATCATCTCCTGATTAAGCCGCACATAACTCTAACAAAAGTCACTCCAACTTTAGCCACTCTTGTTGGAAATTCAGTGTAATGATGCTAAGTAGTATATTACTGTTATTGGCTTAAGAGATCGAGGTGAACAAAACATGTTATTGATGAAGAATCCCTAGCACAGTTATATCTGAACCCGCGAGAGCCATGGTCCCTGTTTTGCTTACCAGGCAGCTGCTGACGTCCACCAGGCTAGGTTTACGAAATCCACGATAGTCGGCTGCAGACGCGAACGTGGAGAAGAACAAGCCAAAGTCAAAGGCTGCCTTTTAAGGAGCAGCAGGCAAAAGCCCTGTATAGGCCACAGGACAACTGAGCCCTCAAAACAGCAGAGACAGGGTCCTGGAGATACCAGCTTCGCTCTACTCACCACGAACACTCCTCTGGGCCCAGCACCCGTATTACTGCTGGGTAGGGTCTCACAAATCGACTGGTAGTTATAGGACTGCCTGCGGGTGTAGAAGGAGGCATTGTAGAGGGCGTGCATCAGATAGGGGTCCACCTCGCTGAAAAACATGCCGACCTGGGCAAAGGAAGCATACCAGCGTGTGAACATAAGAACAAAAGAAATTTACAAACGAGAGGAGGCCATTCGGCCCATCAAGCTCGTTTTGGGAGAACTTAACTAATACTGTAGCTCAGAGTTGTTAAAATCTTATTTTGCTCTGTTTTAAAGGAACCCAGGGTTTTAGGTTGCGCTGCACTAGCAGGAAGACTATTCTATACTCTAAGTACACACTGTATAAAGAAGCGCTTCCTCAAATTCATTTTTAAATGTTCTCCAGCTAATTTCCACTTATGGCCATGAGTTCTAGTATTTAAACTAACTTTGAAAAAGCCATTTAACTGAACAGCATCCAGACCTGTTAAAATCTTATATACCTGGAACATGTCCCCCTTAGTCTCCTTTGCTCGAAGCTAAACAGATTCAGCTCAGCTAACCTCTCCTCATAAGAAATTCCTCTAAGACCAGGAATCATTCTCGTAGCCCTACGTTACACCCTATCCAAGGCAGCAATGTAATTTTTAAGGTATGGTGACCAAACCTGCACACAATATTCTAGGTGGGGTGTTACCAAGGAATTATATAATCATAGCATCATTTTCCTTGACTTAAACTCCACATACCTAGAGATATAACCCAACATCCTATTGGCCTTTTTTATTGCTTCCCCATACTGGGACATGGAAGCATCAACATACATACCGAGGTCTTTCTCATAATCAGCTACCTTTATTTCAGTGGAACCCATAAAATATCTGTACTTTATATTTCTGCTCCCTGCATGGATTACTTTACATTTATCTATGTTAAATTTCATCTGCCAGATATCAGCCCATTAATTAAATCAAGATCCCATTGTAGCCTCTGTGCAGCTGCTAGATCGGTATCTACTACACCACCCACCTTGGTGTTGTCTGCAGATTTAGCCAGTTTATTGTATGCATTGGTGTCAATATCATTAAGAACATAAGAACATAAGAAATTAACAAAGAAGAAGAGGCCATTCGCCCCATGTAAATTAGGAACAATAGTGGTCCTAAAATTGAACCCTGCAGTACCCCACTATGAATGCAGGCCCACTGTGACATTATGCCTCTAAAAACTACTCGCTGCTTCCTAACTGTTAACTAGTTTTCGATCTGCTACAGTTCCTAAAATCCCTACAGCTTTGAGTTTAAGCAAGAGCCGTTTGTGGGGGGACAACATCAAAGGCCTTCTGGAAATCTAAGCAGATCACATCGTAAGCCTTTTTATGATCAATTTATCTTGTAGCTTCCTCAAAGAACTCCAGTAGATTAGGACCTACCTCTCCTAAATCCAAGTTAGATATCCCTCAGAATGTTATTTGAATCCAGGTAATCTACCATTTTCACTTGGATTATAGCTTCCAGTTATGCAAGTTAAACTGATTGGCCTATAGTTTGCTGGATTACTTCTATCCCCTTTTTGAGTATGGGCGTTATATTAGCATGCTTCCAATCAGAAGGCTAATAATATCCCTCATCTCTTTTAAAACTATAGGTAAGATGCCATCTGGGCCCTGCGATTTGTTTATTTTGAGTTTAAAGATGGGCATGGTGGCACTTTAACAAGGAAAATTTTCTTTGACTAGGGGGGTCTAATCCTTGTTACATTTCATACCGACGCAAATTAGACAATTAAGTTTTTTTTTAATTTTTCACAGTTGGCAGACAGTTATTCGATTTCCAGTCACTTGCTGGTAATTATTTATATAACCCTTATATGACAAATTCAGATAGAATTGTCGCAATAGAGCTACAATGAGCACATCTGACCACATCACCCAGGACTTGCCTCCCAAAACCTGTCAGCTGCATTCCCTTACACGTCTGGGGGCCCTTTGCACTTGGGCACTCATGTACCTTCTCTCTTATTAGGCAGGCACCGAAATAAACACACGCACCCGGCTGTCACAGACGCACAATGCTAGCGAGCACCAGGAAGCTGATTTTCCCCACGACGTCCCATCCCATCTCATCCTTACCTTGTTCCAATGATCTTTCTGGTTTGACATGATCAGGAAGCCGCCATCGTCGATCAGGTAGCACAGCAAATCCTACACACCAGATTGGCAAACATGTTTCACTCTGCTGCCAGTTGCCGCCAACCCGTTTACATGCTCTTCTTGCAGCTCACTGACACTGTCTAATTCTGTATTTGCAAACTGCAGTACCTCTCATCATTATGTCACATAAATAGTTATTTTCTTGTCCCTGCAGATTCACATGTGCACTTGCTATGTCATGTATAATCAGTATTATTTGGCAATGGATTTAACAACAGAAAGCAAAAGGCTTACGTCGCTGTTGACTTCACAGTCCATTTCGCAGCTGCTGGAGGGCCCACACTATCCAAAGCAAATCACCACAAATCAGGGTCTCATTCCGCCTCCTCTGGTATTTGTATAGCAGTGTTTGCCAATCTGGTCCTTGGGACCAACAGTCCACATTTTTGCTCCCTGCCAGCTTCTGGTAGCACTGTGGTCTGTCTGGCAGGGAGCTGGGAGGGAACAAAAACTGGGACCATGTGTGGGTCCCCGAGGACTGGATTTGGAAACACTGCTATAGAGGTATTCTATAATTTGGAGTATTTGTGTGTTCCTTCATGGGTGTATCTGGTAATCTTTGAGTGCTGGTATCTTTCTGTGCCTCACTGCGTTTATGACAGTAATCCAGTACTGTCTGACTAGATGTTGGCATGCAAAATTATGTTTATTTGTTTTGAGCATCTGTCTGTGCATCTCTTTGTTGGCTCAAGTGCTAGTGTGAAAATGTGAAAGCAATAGTGAACAAGGCAGATGAAGAGAAAGAAAGAACAGTGACATTCAGTACCTTGTGTGATACCTGCCGACTGTCTGACTGATTGCTGGCCAGGATCTTGAACTTGTCCACCCAGGCCTCTAGGTCCAGTTTCACACCCACCACTGGCCGATTAAAAGATTGCAGACAAGCAACAATGAATGAAACCAGCTATTAAGTATTCTATCTTATGTTACGTCTCAGTGGTATAGAGTTATTCCTTATTCCCTTTCATCACCCAATTACTCTACATCAGGGGTGGCCAATCTTATCAGCAAAGGGCCGGTGTGCATGCAGGTTTTTGGGATAACCTGTAGGTCAGCTGTTGAAACCCAGGTGTGAGGACTCCTCAGCAAATCAGTCCACTAATTAGTAATCTAATATGAAGAGAAAACCCACATACACACCAGCCCTTTGCGAATAGGATTGGCCACCCCTGCCCTACATGAAGCAAGTGGTTCTCTCTCACTTGAGGGAGTGTTAGGAAGCAAATCAGCACCCCTCCCTACCTGCTGGTTTTATCGTCCTTCCACTTATGCTGAACTCCACCGCAGTGCTGACCAGGATGCCAACGGTGTCATTCTCAGGATTAAAAAAATCGTCGCTAGCTACAAATAAACAGGAGTGGATACATTGTTATTACAGTGTTACTTATTTATTTAGGAGATACTTTTAACCAAAGTAATGTACATTTTGAGGGTCAGAGCAGGATCAGAAGGCTCTTGAGGTTCAGGGCCTTGTTCAAGTGCCCAATGGTCAAATTTACCCTACGTCCTTGGTACTTAAATGTATCTGAATGACGAAACCATACTTACAGGTCCTGTAAGGAGCTCTGAAAATATAACCCCGATTGTCCAAGCTGCGGCGATAGTAGCTAGCATTAAAGGGCTCTGGGTCCTCTTCCCACGTTTCAGAGGCCCTGAGAAACAGTTACATTCAAACAAAAAAAATGCACAGACATGTACGACATAAATCCAGTAACACTGCAAAACCCAGAACATGATCACCTGATGTAATGTTACACAAAGGTTTACAGCTAAGTGCACAAAGGATCCTGCTGTGAGGACACAATGCATGACACACCCGGAAGATCTGGGGTCGCAGTGTACGCATGTGGCAGGTTGTTTGGCGGACCTAGGGGCCACCCTCACGACTTACTTGTTTGGGAAGACTCTTGTGATCCCTCCATCTGTGGCAGCAAACAACGCCAGGAAGCCATAGCTGTGTCACAAGAACACTCAATAAGACAAGAGCGAAACAGCGGTTCAAATACGTGTGCGTGTGTGCGGGGGGAGGGGAGGGGTTTGCATAAATCACATTTGGGGACCAAAACCTCCCCAAAGTGTGGCAAAACCTGAGACTTACTTTTGGGGACATTTTCCCAGTCCCCATTTGGATAATCTCAATTTTATAAAAACAAATCTATGAGTGCAATTAAAAAAGTAAACATGCCAAAAGTATTTTGTTTGGTTACTTATGATTAAGGTTAGGGATGGGTAGTGGTTAAGGTTGTCATGTTGGGATTTTCCGCACAGAAATGAATGGAGAGTCTCCACAAAGATATAATTATAATCCTGTATGTGTCTGTGGTTTTTAAGTAACAAAGCGTAATTTAATGCAGATGTGCCTGCATCTACACTCACGTATTGAGATCCTTGGTCTTCCAAACCTTGTCCACCAGCTGTCGGATTATGCCAGTGTCGAGGATGAGATTGTGCAGGAGGAATTTATCACCTGTTTGGAGAAAAGGTGAACCCCACACAGGCCTGCTGTGAGCTTTTCCCAGTTTCACTTGGGCTTTTGTGATGTTAAAAACAGTGTCGATCGGCGGGCCACCAAGATGTCAAAAACAATATACGGAGAGGTACTCACACTGGTACTCAGAGGTACTCACACTGTTTGGAGTCAGGGGTGACTTTCTCCATGAGGGCAATGAAGTTTAGCAGGAACTCGGTATTGTTGCCAGAAAGCTTCAAATCCTTGCAATATTCCCTGGGAAGAGTTTTGATGGATTTTTTTTTTCCCCAAGAAAAGAGACAAAGAGAAAACTCATGTTTGCGTCACACCTCACAACGTCATTGTGAGAGCATCATACTACCCTTATGCAGGGTATCATGCCACAAGAGCAGGAACATGCCCCAACACACACACCCTCAGACACCCACAGGATACCTCTCAGACATATTCACAGCATGCTTCTCTCTGTCTCTCAGGAACATGCATGGAGGTCAGAGGAGCATGGGAATATCGTACATGCTCGCAGTAGCAAGACCGTCAAAGCGAAATGTTGAGCATAGGCGTACAGTTTCCTGCGCCTGAGCCTATGTGCTGACAAAATACCCGAAATGAATGCTGACACATACTCACTTGATTGTCTTTTCTAAGGAGCAGAGAGCATTCTTGGAATTTGTGTGGATGCAGTGGAGTGTGGTTTCTGGCGGCATGCATGCATTGACCAAACTCACTCCCTTGCACTCCAATCAATGCCAGGGCAGTGTGCACACATACGCACGCCCTGTGAATCTCATGTCGCCATCATGCCGTGTCCAGGGGAGCCCTTTCAGCACGTCATGCTAAGGGTCATGCAATACCACTAAAGTTTAGGCCGAAGGTGTGGGGGGGGACGAGTGGAAGGGGAGGGGAGCAGAAGTCGGGTGGCGTAATTTAGGGATACAAGGAAAGGGGCAAGGGTGGAAAATAATCCGAAACGTTCATTACTGTCCAATACGTCGTTATTGGAGATTTAGGCGTTTTTCAAAATGTATGATGGGCATAAGTACTGTCACACTCCTCTGGGTACACTGACACAGCGTAACGAGAGAAACAGTTTAATGGAAGCCGAATGCAGCAACAACCACGATGGATAACAGCGAAATAATGGAAGACAAGAAATGTGAGAGAGACGAACACGCCGAACCTGGAATGAAATGAGCGAGGCCTTATGTCTGTGGCAGAAATGGGTTGATAAACAGGTGGGGAGGGGGTGGTGGTCTTTGAGGTATGGTGGGGTGGGGGGGGCAGGAAGCCACCT
>JAABNX020000119.1:14606919-14619021 GCA_015163995.2 Mormyrus lacerda | reverse complement strand
ATCCGTCAGAGAAGGAGTGAGCAAGAAAAGAAACAGGGGATTGGGTGGGAAGGGGGGGTCACAGACAATATTTTATTCAATTACTATTTGAATAAAAATATTGTTTTCTTAAAAGAAAGAAACCAATTCAGTCATAAGGAAACCGAAAGCAAACAACACAAATAGAAAAGATTAACAACTTCTTGCAAAGAAGAAGAACATTAAACAAATAAACAAAACAAAAACATTGGCAGATAAAATAATATCAAGAGAAAGAAACGATAATCAATGGACAACAACAGTAACACTGTAGAGGAGTCACCGTAAAGCAAAAAACTGACTGAATGAAGTGGCGATGCTTCTGTTGCAAACCTGTCGTTGCAATAGGCAAACAGATGTGCCGAAGGGAGTCAAAAGACCAGAGGATTAAGAAAGAGAAAGAGAAAAGGCATCCCCTTTTCAGGCCCAAAATACATTTTTATAACTAAATTTTCAAGCAAAACAAGAGCTGGGCTACAAAGGAGATAGAGGGTGGATGAGATAGAGAGAAAGAGGCAGAGAGAGAGAGAGAGAGAGAGAGAGAGAGAGAGAGAGAGAGAGAGAGAGAGAGGCCTTTTCACTGAATGATTCCAAAGCGGAGAACAACAAAGCAAGTCAAGCAATTCAAACGGATAAAACAACTTTACAAAATTAAATACCTGGCAAAATAACAGAAAGGAGAAACCACAACACAGGAAAAAAGTGAAAAGCATGCGAGTTTTCACAGTGCTAGGCGCTAACTTTCAACACGGCTGCTTCAGAATCATTGGATGGTGGCAGAGAGGCGAGAGCATTTGGCAAAAAAATAACAGCACACAGTAACCATTATTTTCTGACAAGATGGTCGACTCTGCGATGGTCTACACCAGCTTTCACCTTTCATTTGTCTAGTGATTTTTCTTCAAACGTGAAGAAAAACGTCGCCACAGAATAGCACAGCATGGAGACGGGGGAGTGGGCATTAAGACATACTGGCATTTTCTTCCCGAAAGATATGACCTAAGAATTCATCCCATCCTCCTCGCTGACGGGCTTGAACCCTAGTGGTATCTTGTTGGGGGGGGGGGGGGGGGATTTCAAATAACTGGGTGGCAGAGGAGAAAGACAGGATCAGAGGGTCCAGGGAAGTCAAGGGGAGAAAGGGAGGGAACTGTGAGGGTCTGTGGGTACTTACACTGAACCTGAAGTATCTGGTCACTCAGATTGGCTTGTATGTGGTATTCACTGTAGATGGGTAGTACCAAACCCAGACTGCAGAGGGGTGGGGTGAACCACAGAGCAGGGGGAGAGAGTTAGAAAAGCCAGGGGGAAAAAATCAGCTAAACAATCCAAGTCTTTACACAAGAGTCATTTTTTTGCCATTTTAGAAATCAGCATATCTGTTAATAGTGAACAATGACGGAAAAGAGAGACTGAGAACAAAGTGAATGTAACATAGCAGAACAGCAGAAGCGAAACCACACTATTCATCTGCGTTATTTACTTTATCATTCAACTTCTGTACCCGCTTGTCCTGTGCAGATCTCAGAAGGTACAGGCACAAGGCAGGGAACAACCCCAGATGGGGCACCAACTCATCTCAGGGCACACTCACACACCACTCACACACCACTCACTCACACACCACTCACTCACTCACACACACACACCATTCACTCACACACCATTCACTCACACTTCATTCACTCACACATGTACACCTACGGGCAATTTGGGAACTTTTTGGACTGTGGCGTGAAACCGGAGTACCCAGAGGAAACTCTATAATGACACAGGGAGAACATGCAAACTCCACACACATGGAGCCATGGCGGAAACTTGATCCCTGGTCCCAGAGATGTGAGCAAACAGTGCTAATCACTGCTCCAGCACGCATATAAGGCACTAGAACAATGCTGTGGCCTCCGCCTTACTCACCTGTAGTCTGAACCGTTGACGGGAGTCCAGGTATATGTGCGCATTGCTTGATCAAGGTACCTCTGCAGAATACAAACGAGGGGGATGAAATGTGGAACAAACAGCAAGGTGAAGCATTCATGTAACTGCTGCGCATGACTCACATTCACAGGAATTTTGAAGTTTATCATATTCTCATTTGGTTTTAACCCCACCCTCATGATTTTTTATTTAGTTCTGCCTCGGTGACCAAGATACTGCTGCACCTAGACCAAAGGCACTTGCCCTACGTGAACTTTGCAAGCAGCGTAGATGCTCAGCAGACTGGAAAACTGCTCAGACCCAGTTGGGCTGTGCTGGAGGCGTGATTATGGGCTGGGGGGGGGCAGGATAAAAGATGGCCTTGTAGTGAGCAGCACAGCCCTGCAGGGGGTGCCAGAAAGCCCGCACTACATGTTCAAGGCCAACTTGCCTCATCAACCGACTTAATGAGCGTTTTGATTCTCTTCTGTCCTGGTTTACCATCAATCATTTTCCGCCGGATCTGAGGAAAACAGCACAGGGAAAAAAAATATTAGAACACTAATTTCTAAATTTGTTGGATGAGTTTTGGTGAATGCTTTTTTTTCTGTCATGTCTGAAATAATACATCATAAAGGGAAACTGAGTATGAATTAAATGTGCATTAAAAAATTAGATTTTTTTCTTTTACTGAGTGCTGGGATGTGTAGTAATTCATTCTTGAAATGGAATCTTCATTCTGGTAGTATCACTTTATAAACAGTTAACTTTCTGCATTCCTGGAGTCAGACTCATTGTGTCATTGTAAGGGAATGAGCTCCTAATGAACTAACCTAACTAAGTTATTGGGTGAAATGAAACAGTTCTGCAGATGTAGTTTCCACATCCAGTATTTATAGAATAATTGGTTGGGAATGTTTGCAATAATATACTATAAATATAAAGCCATTATGTCACTTAGAGTGACTTATACACCAAATTGCTCCAAGCCCCTAAAATGATGACAAAACTATCAATGTAAAAGGGCAGTTTTGACATACATTTCATCAGTTTGTGATAATTTTTGGAACTGATGGATAACTTGCATAACATTTAAATTGTTTATTCTGTACAAATGGAGGAACAATATTTATTTGAAAAATAAACTACAGCTGGAAAAAAGACCTATAGGACATATTACTTATTTGAAAAATCTCACTTCTTCCTTATTGCTGTCCTCAAGTTCTGCATCCAGGAAGTCCAGAGTGACGGGCTCTCTGAAATTAATGATCTGGGGAGAGAAGGAGAATGAGTGAATGTGGGACTGACAAGGAACAGGTAATCGAGTGAAACCCGCGCCAACTGGCAAACTATTCAGAGATAAAAAAAATGCACAAAAAAAAATGTCAAAGTACCAAAGTACCTTGATGGTCAGAACATGATTGTTTTGTATAATTATCATTTTATCATTTTATACAACAGGAAAGCAAAATCTTGATTGGGTGCATCACAAACCACAATCATGTCTTGGTGGCTGTACAATTTTACCTTTACTAAATAGCAAAATTTCAAAATATAAGTTCCATTTGTCATTATGTCACAAATCACCAGCTGAATCAACAAAAGCAGTAATTTACTCACGCTTACTTATCTTACCGCAGGTAGCGATGCACCTGCAAGCACTGGTGGCAGATTGCGGTATGTAAACTATATAATTTGCAGAAGAATCAAAGTTTCTGTTTAAATGAATGGTTCTGGGTGTAAACACATTGTCAGTATTAAACTAAAAAAAAAAAGAGTCTTTATGGCATAAATGCTTGAGACCTTAGAAACACCACAGAAACAGCATCACCAGGCATATCTGTGTAAGATGATATGGGGGTGCTTTAACAAGAAGAAGAAGAAGAACAATAATAATTCAATAATAATTAATTATTATTATTATTATTATTATTGTTGTTCTTCTTCTTCTTAATCATCATCATCATCTAGCAGTTCCAGGAGCATAGCTGATTTGACCCCTTGTAATTGCTCTGTACTTCCCTAACCATGTTTTGTGACGTTTCCATTACACTTCAAGCAAACAAAACTGTATTTTTCCCATGCATTTACATATTACATTCATATCAGGCGATTTACTTCCATGCAGAAGACATTCAGGGTATGAGTCTAGAAAGATCACTAATGATTTACATTTTGCTTAATTGCTTAATCATTAAATGCTGCAGGTGGGATCACCTGACTCCAAGACACCACTGCAGTTTGCACGTCCAGACACACAGCAGCGTGCATCATTCAGCACCTCGAGAGTTACAAAGTCTCATTTTCACATGCTCACCTTGGGCTGCAAGTTCGGATGCAGAAGCACGTAGCCATTCGGATCAATGGCAAAGGTGTAGCCATTAGCCCCCAGCTGTTGGGAGAGAAACAGAGATTAGGTCAAATGTTGGCAGGTACCAACAGAATTTCCGCCATCTCTTTCCCAGGTACAATCAAAAGTTAAAATAAAATTAGTATAAGGTAAAATTATGTTTGCATTCCTCAACAAAAGAAAAACACATGACTGTGATGTAAATGCTAATCAACTGTGCGTGACAGTTAGGCAGTCTTTCATATTCGCTGGCATCCATGTCCCTTTAATCGGTGCCATGCAATATTTCCCTCAGGAAACACTCCCAAACATGCGACTGCTGCAAGTGCAGGAAAGGTGCACACAGGGCCTGTCCACCAGCATGGCGTCATCTGGATGATCAATGAATCATCGCCGCATTGCTGTCAGAAGGTGTTTCCAATGTCTGCCTGACAGCTGCCATGTGAAAATCACCTGATTGACAATAAGCAAGAAAAACACCCGCTCGGGCTGCCCCAGGACATGAGCACCCATCCAATCAGATGTCTTGGTCCTGCCTCCTCTAGTTGCTTGGGCCTACCTACTCTACAATCTGATTGGTTCTGTGTGGTGACTAAGCCTGACTAAACCTCCTATGAGCAGATGTGCTGGCATGTAAGAGGGAAATGATTCCCTGTGTCCAAAACAGTGGTTTCCAGTGGCTATTGCATGATAGTGAAAGACAAAAGGGACTTTTGGGAATGGTTCTGCACATGCCTGGAGAGTCTTACAGCACACTCTGGAGGAGTGACGTCTACATGATCACAGAAGTGGACGTTGACTTGACGGCCAACTAATAAATCATAGCACAGTGGGGGAATCAGTTTTTGTTTTGAAAGAAAACATATGCTTCCAATTAGCTACATAGCTAATGGAGCCAGTAAATGTCAATTAACAAACCAAATGTCTTCAGGCTGGATGACCTGACTATATTCTCACTATTTAAACCAGTGTTTCCCAACCCAGTCTTCACGGAACTCTCAACAGTTCATGTTTTTGCTTTCTCTCAGCTCCTAGCGCACCTGTTCCAGGTATTTGGTGTTTCTGATTGGCTGAGAGCTGGGAGGGAGCAAAAACGTGGACTGGGTTAGGAAATTGATTTAACCTTTCTTTCAGTTTCAGGTCAGTTTTAACCAAGTTAAAATTGGTGTGGAATTTAAATAAGGAAATCACCACAACTGAACTAGGTAATGTAAGATATATAGGTACAATGACAGCACAACATAAATTACCTGTTACTGATGTACTCTGTATGTAACAGATATGAAAAACAGGCAAACTCTGAAGCTGCCTTTCCCTCCAGTTGTTATGCTTGCAGAAGGCTGCCTCGTTCTGCCTCCCTGTCAGCTACCTTCCTGGTTCACGAGAGTGATTTATAGTCCCTTTATCCACGTGCACGGCGGTACGCCTCGCAGAGTGATGTCAGAAATTATGCACCCAGCCATCATCGCTGACAGCTTCTGTTGCCTTGGTGATGTCACCGTCACCCAGATTCCCCCCCCCCTCCCCAAAACGCGACACATTGCAGATTCACGGTCACACTATCATTACCTTGGTCTCTGAGTGGGCAGCGTTTAAACTAAAAAGCTGTGGATGGCACACAGTTGGCGCTGAGAAAGCGTCGTGTATCGCTGAGACCACGTCTGCCGAAAGCCATTTCACACGGCGTTTAAGAACGGCAGCACCTCCGCCTGTGTACGGCGGTGTCACCACATCGACGGCACCTACTTTGTATCTTGGCGTCAGGCTCTTGATCTCGTTGAGCGCAATGTCCACTCCCATCACGCCGAGGATGAGCTGGTTCTGAGGAGGACAGAGATGCCTGAAAGCTGCCGCGCCCACAACACCATGTGTGCGCATGTGACCGCGCATGTGTGCATGCATTAGAGAGGGTTAGAACATTTATCTAAAGGCAGCACATTTGACAAAGAGCTGCCTTCCCCCGCCCGCTCACCCCCAGGACCTGCATCCATGCTGTAAATGATCGCAATCTAAAGTCTATTTCTATTTACATGCAGTTTGACCTTTACCGCAAAACACTGGAAGCCTAAAGACAGAGCAGCCATGCAGCCCCATGGAAAGGTGCCTGGCTGCTGCTGGCCAGCCGACACGGTGACATTTCCTGCGGCTGCACGCTGCAACCTTGGGCGTCACGCTTGCCTTGCGTTGTGTCGTGAAGCTGGGAGGCAGGCACTGGAGGGTGTGTGTGTGTGTGTGTGTGTGTGTATGCAGGGTATGGTGTCATTGCCACCCCAAGCACCAGTCACACACAAATGTCACCCAGTGTTTTACAATTATGAATTTTTCTGGCATATATATATCTGTATTTATATATAACAAAAAGCACTACATTTAAGGCTCTTTTGTAAATGCTATTTGTCAAATATTTCTTTGGCTTATGTTTTGTCTTTTTTTCTCTTAGTAAAAAATGTAATTCTGACAATAAATTAACAATACATAAGCCACAATTTACAAATATATAAGTATATTTATGTATACTATCTGCTAAAATCAGTCCCATAGAATGCTGGGAAAGGACAAAAAAATCCCAGCCTTTATTCTCATGGCATCACCTACCACTAGGGGGCAGGTTTGGCTCATGAGTGACGAACCCGAAATAAGCCGGCTTGTTTGGGTAGCTCTTTGTGGACGGCTTCGGGACTGAAAGGTGCCCCTGCAAATAAAGCCCAGTGTCTTTTGGAGAACTCAAGTCGCCCGGCTCTACCTGAGACGTTCCGTCCGCCGTGAGGTTGAAGACGGGCATAGTACCGGTGATGACCAAACCAAGGCCCTGCAAGAGTCACGCAGAGTCAGGTGTGAGCCAGAGGTGACCCTTCTGTACCCGCGCACTGACAAATGACGGCCATTACTGTTTCATATCAGATGCATGCAACCATGGTAGCTGAAGTCAGATACTAAAAAACAGTCTTAAAAGAAAGCCTCTCTGTATATGTAATCCAAAGAAAAGTCCTGTTTATTTTCCGAAAGGGGCGCGTAGCTCAGTAGTAAGCAGGAAAGGACAGAATATGATGCTCCAGTCTATGGGGCCTCAGACTCCGCCCTCTAATCTAGCCTGGCATGAACTGCACGCTCCGCCGTTCCGCTTTTCCGTGTGCCCTACCACAACGCGTAATCCTGTTTCCCCTCTCCCCCTAATCCTGTAATGCTGCGTGTCTCTTGAAGGGGAAGTGAGGGACCCGTCTCACGCTAGCAGACAGCGGATCGCGCGCCTTCACAATGAGGCTTTTATGCCTTGTTACAGGCCTTGTTAAATTGCTGCCGCTCTTGTCCCACCTGTGATTTACATTTCTCCCCTGTTCTCGGCACAGTGAGCCCTTTCCACATTTGCTAATGTGCACTGACTGTCTCATACCTCACTGGGGATTTTCATTGGGTACTGATACCAGTGCTGTCTTTCACCGTCTCTGCAGTATTAATGACGTAGGTCTATAGCCTCAGTGCTGGTTGAAGTTCTCAGTGAAAATAACAAGTGGATGGTGATCTGTCTCACCAAGGCATCCTGGTAGACGTTGGTCCACTGCACCTGCTTGGCCCGGTTCCCTGCCAGCACCATTGGACGACCCAGAACATCAAGGTATTCCTGAGGCAATACGGACACAGACACACACACAGACCACACACATAGGTCTATATCAACTTGGCATTTTAGGCAATTTCACAGGCCACCACATGAGTTTCAATCAATGACACTGCCCTGTTATTCTCACAGTAATTAAAAGACTCCTGTGAGTGTCTCCAGACTATTGCACATTACAGGCAGGCTGCCCTCTGAGCAAACGCCCGGTAATTCAGACGGAGAAAGGGCACTCAGATCCTCGGTATTCCCAACAGACAATGTTTTTTTTTCCCCCCACAGCTGATATTTCCTCGACTTGATTTGACGTCAGCCTTGGATGGGAGAGTGGGTCATGGCGGGGGGAGGGGCAGCCGGAGTTAATGTACCGAGAGCTGCACCGATTATCATGGCTAAATATGAGACATACCTGTTTCATCAGGGACCTGGAGACTCCAGCAAGTGTGGCTGGGTGGTCACAGATTGCGGCTGTGTGATTTGGACGTACTACGAAATGCGCATCACCGTTATCAATCATTATTTGGAAGGGGGGGGCATTAACAACAGCCCATTAAAAGTGCATGCTGGGATACAAGCGCGGAACATGTAGCGGCTAAAGCGGCGTCCTGCGAGATCACATCTGCCCCCCACCCACTTGCAGCCACTTGCCGACTTCCCTACACCCGCCCTTGACATGAACCGTGTCGCGCTAGAGTCGCAGGCTATATTCACGTAACCATGTCTCTGGGATGCCCGTATCTGACTTATGAGAACAGACAGATGTTTATCTGCTACTTCTTTATTTCTAACCTGATTTCTCTGTGGAGTGGTGAAAAAAGAAAAACACGTATACCGCTAGCAAATTCAAAGTGACACCAATGCTTTTGAAAGCAGGGCCAAATGTTTCCAGCTCGTTTTAATGCTCTCCTGCCCTCTTTCTTGTGTCAATTCCACTTTTTCTTTCAGGCAAAAAAGATTATCATTCAACCAATTCTATGGGATTAGGGCTTTCCACCTAATACTGGTCTCCGGCATGCTCCCCTCCGTCAACCAATCCCAAGAAGGAAGCTGCATTCCGGGGCTTCTGTGTACCATATCTGACATCACTCCTCCTGACATCACCAAATTTATACATAGCTAGACAAGTGGCGAGCGTAAAAGTGTAACCCACTCTATGATTAGCTTGCTAAAGATTCTGTTGCAGATTAGGGGAGATGCTTCTCTCGATTGACAACACGCAAAAAAATTGCATGGGGGGGGGTCCAGCCTCAGGAGCAAGAAACAGTGCAAACATCCATTTTTTTCAAGACTGGAGCAGCTTCTGTAGCTCAACAAGTACAGTGCACACTAACTGTACAAAAGTAGTGGATTCTAATCCCAGAAAAGCACATCTAGATTGTAACCCTTCCCCCAACCATAAGATGCTTTGGATAAATGCAGTGGTGGATAGTTCAGATACAGAAAGTACAAATCTGGACTCCTATTTTGTTTCAACCAGCATGTTGAGTACAAAGAATCACAGTCAGAGAGTACTCAGCTGGTTAGTGGAAACAAAATCTCGGTCAAATAAAATCAGAATAAGAACCAACTACTTAAAGAGTATTATTAACAAGGAACGCTAACATTTTGAGGTTAACATTGAATTGACAGCATATGAGACAGATAGTTAAAATTATGTGACACCGCTAGCCCTCATAATAAGCACAAAGGTATCCATGACTATGCTCCCCGTGGCAGCAGATTAGTAAGACACAGCCGGATAAAGCTAGGTGCGGGTTGTGGGAGCATGTTTTCTCCGCAGAGCGAGCCGAGTCTCGCAGACAGGTATAGAAATGCCAGGTAGACAGCCTCATACCACAGGTACCTGGCTCTGACTACACCAGCAAGCACTCCCACTTGGTACAAGACACTTCCCGTTGGTACATAAAACACTTCACTTGTCTCATTATTTAATAAGCGGATGTGGAGTTCACGATATTCGAATCACCGCACAAATGTAACGCGGCACGACGCAAAGTGATCGGGCTAATGACGGAAGGTCACGTGATGAGCCGCGGGATGACGGATGAGTTGGATGGCTGGGCTGCTGGAGTGCCTCATGTTTCAGCGCGCGTGCAAATCCCTCGCTGCAGCTGCACCTGCTGCAGGAAATCCATTAAAATAAGTGGCAGATATTAGAATATAATTACGCGGCAACTAACAGAACAACTGAAAGTCTATTCGGGGGGACTGAATAGTTTCATATTAGCCTGTCACTCTCCCTCCCTTCTCAAATTGCGGTTGGGGGGCTAAGGAGACGCGGAAAGGATGCGTAAGACTTAGAACAGCCCTTCCTGCACGTAACTCAATCGGTCTCTGAGGAATAAGCCTCCGTTATGGCTGCTCGTCTCGCAGGGGGATCTGAGCCAGGCAGCCTGCAGAATCCCCTCATAGCCCCCCTGGCCTATTCCCAACCCCATTCGGGTGCTCCTGCTCTTCCAACCGCTGCTCCTTCTCCATTCCACGTAATCCCCGCTTCTCAGGAGGGACCCCACAATGAAGCGACGCCGATGTTTTACGTGCCTTTTTTTTTTTAAGCAACCTGTCATTTTGTTCGCCTCCCCCAAGATCGTCCTGTAATCATGCTGAACTCACCAGACTGAACCTGGTGCTTCTCCAGCTCCTTAAGCCCACCCTGCTGCTCCCGCACCCTGAGCATCACCGCCGTGGGCCGACTGTCTGCTGCAGGAGCCCCCTCTCCCAGGGTTTCTCTTAAGCATTCCTATTCCCCGCTTGCGTGGCCCTAGAGCCCTAATTAAGACACCCCAGGGAGCCCGAACTCTTGCACATGCAAACACCCAACACCCTCAACACAACAGAATAGCGGTGCTCCAATTGTGGGCACACTTGCGATTGGAAGGCTGCTGGTTTGAATCCCTGTCCAGCAAGGCACCAGTGAGGTACCCTGAGCAAGATACTGCTCCCCGGGCGCTAAGTAACAGCTGTCCATTTCTAGGTCACATAGCGTAAATGCAGAGGATACATGTCGCTGTTGTGAACTGTCGTGTGTCAGCAACGACGATTAATCACTTTCGCATTCAACAAGTGTGTCAGTGTTGTACTCGTCTACCAGCTCACATCCATAACTATCAAGACGCATCCTAAACTAGCAAAAACAACCTGACGTGTTAACGAACATGGCTGCAGCGCCCGCTGCTTGAAGCTGAGGAGTGCGACATGCATACCGAAAAGGAGCAGATAGAGACGTGGCCAAAGTAACGTACTTGGCAGCTTTAAGGGGACCTGCAGGGGACTAGAACTGAGATGGATAATGTGCCGGGTCACTCAACGCCTCTGCCCCCACCCCAGATCCCACAGGCACTGTGCCACCAAAGAGGATTAATCCCTACCAGTGAAAATTAGCCCGGTGACAGCCGCCCGCACATAGTGGCAAGTGGTATTAGGAGTTAAACATGCTCTGAGTATTTCAGCAGGGCTCAAGAGCGGCTCGCTGGCGCACGCTGGCAGGAAATGGCCAGGGAGCCACGGCCCACTCTATCTGATCAGGTCAGGCATTGGGGACGCTTTCCACAGCCCTCAGAGCAAAAAGCGCAGGCAAATTATGCCAGGCTGAGGGTGATGCCACTCGCCAGCGTTTTCACTGAATTTGTGAAACAGGCCTGGCTCTGCTCGTTACTCGCGGGGGGGCGGGGAGACACTTTAGTGAAACACGGACCGGTAATGAAACATGCCCGTGCCCCCCAGCTCCATTAGTGCAATTCCTTGCCCCCAATTCTTATATGTCATACTCACATGTACACACACATACAGCCAGCGTAGCGGAGGGGCCCCTGGGCAGCAGTGTGGCAAAGCTAAGGAACGAGCGAGTTTTATTAACCTCTGCTCTCACCTGCTGCTTGCAGGGACACTGACATTTAATTGACTCCCCTGTCAGGAGGTGCAGAACAGTCCTGTACCAGAGATGGGGGGGGGGCTCTCTCTGAGCTCCCCTGCCTGCTGGACGTTCCAGGGCGGGAGGCCTAGGTGGATATTCCGTTTCCAGCGCGTGCGTTGCGGTTTGGCAGAACTGGGCCGCTGATGGGAGAGAACAGGGGGAGGCCATTAAATCTGGCCAATGGCACCCTTGCTCTTTTGGGGGGGGGGGCCCACTCTGAGCTCCCCTGCCTGCTGGACGTTCCAGGGCGGGAGGCCTAGGTGGATATTCCGTTTCCAGCGCGTGCGTTGC
>JAABNX020000119.1:14590992-14606819 GCA_015163995.2 Mormyrus lacerda | reverse complement strand
AATTTGCCCATTGGCACCCTTTCTATTTGTCCCCCCCCCCCCCCCCGGTAACCTGTGTTCTAAGCTGCTCTTCAAAAGTCACTCTGCTGGGTAATTGCAGGCAGGCCTGTAGAGTATAGAGAGAGGCTCAAAAGTGATTAGAGAGCAGTGGAGAGAAAAGGGGAGAGCTGAATTAATTAGCCGCTTGTTCTGCCCGCTCCCTTCTGGTTCTCTTTTGCCTACTCTCCTCTACCTATGTGGCTGCGGAGAAATCATGACACACTCGACGTGGAGGACTGTGCTTTACCTCACAATGGCAAATTATGCGACCCCACAGTTAGCTCTGATTACATTTGGTACATGCAATACAACAAAACACCAAGAAAGAACACAGTGCTGGAAGATACCATAGCATATCACGGTGGTGTTTTGGACCGCACATGTAAGAGCACATGTGTCAGAGGATACTGCCAAGAAAAGTGTTATAGGGAGAGTGAGAGTCATAGGGATGAATCCTTTAGCCCCTGTTGTCTCTGTGGATTGAGGAGATCATCTCACAGGGCAGGTGACTGACGGCTGCCCCCCCAGGATCAGTCTGAAAAGCGAAAAGCAGGCCCCAGCCATAGATGACACTGACCTGTGTGTTAATCCTGATGGCACCGATGGATGGGATCTCAAAGTAGTAGCCTACAAAACAGAGGGCAGATGAATCAATATGACGGCAGTGAAAACACGGCATCGTAAGCCTCCTGTTCTGGAAGGTTCCAGGAACGTGCTGCTGGTGTTTCTTAAAATAACGACTTTTACAGAGAAGAAACTTTAAAAATGATTCAAGAAGCAATTCACCTTTACATAATGTAGTAAGAGAACAAATAGCTGCTATAAAATTGACGGAGCCAAATATATAAAATTCACAGAACCATTATAGGCATCATGCAAGGTCTTGTTTTGCAGCAAGAAGCATATGCACAATATTGCACAGACACAAGGAGAAGGAGACTGGCCTGCCTGTAGAAAGACGTCCCCTTAGTTAAAGAAAGAGTACCAACCTGCTCCCTGAATGGCCCTGCACCTCACCCACAACACTGGGCCTGGGAGCTGGACATAAAGCTCTCAGCGGCTCTGTGCCCACAGGGGCCACCTGTCTCCACCCACCAGCAATCAGGTGTAGGAGGGCGTGGCCTTGTGATCTAGCAGAGCAGCCCAGTGACTTGTATTTGTGTTTGCCCCACCCCCCTCAACAATCAGAAGGCCAAATGTCAACACGGCCAGACACCAGTCCATTGTTCAGTTGCTGTTTTGTTTGTTGCAGAAGGTCAGTGGTGTTTTAAGGTATACAGAATGCTGATATAGAAGAAAAATACCTGGCAGAGGTAGATAAGCAAAGGGAATGGTGTTTAGATTGGGGGGGGGTTAAGGGTAGTGAGGTAGCCATGACACTCCCCCCCCCCACCACCGCACACACACACACACACACACACACACACACACACACGCACGGAGCACAGTATTGTTTGAGGCTCATGATTCATGCCCGACCTCTATGTCCCTCACCCTCTTTTATTCGTTTATATGTACGCAGTGCCGCTTGGCAAGCGTGTGCGTGCGTGTCCGCCAATTGGTCAGTTACTTAAAACAATTGGACTGGCTCTGTGAGAAGCAACTCACTGGGTCGTCATCCACAGCTCCGGAGAGAGGGCTGTTTGCACGACGAGTGTCCCCCTGCAGAAGCCATCCTGAGAATGTAAAGAGGCGGCAAGCTAACATTCGAAAGATCAAATCATGTTTTCACAGGGCTGTACTTCCTACATTCCCACAGATCGACGCTCATACGGGTAAAACAAAACAAAATAGAGACGCCGAACCCAGCATCCGACTGGGCAAAAAAATTGATCAGAAAACAATAATAATGCAACAATAAAGTTTTCTTTCTGTTGCCAATGCAAGGTTGCAGGACGTGCAATGGACCGAGAGCTGGAAGAAAGTAATGACTGGCCGTTCAGCTAAAAAGCTACCTTAAAAAAAATAAAATCTTCTTAAGCGTGACCTGACCTGCCAACACCCTGCACGGCGCCCAGCCAGCCAGCCCAGTTCACCTCTCTCTTATTGCTTTAACACGTCCATGAATGCCTACGGCCGGCGACGTCAAGCCCTTTCTGAAGGGGCTCTCAGCTTCTTCCTCTCCTGCTTTCATGCTTTCACCTGAAACCGCAGGCAATGCCTGAGTTTCAAAGCCGGGGCACGATGTCAAGGCGCTGCCTTCCATCACGGACGAAGAGAACCAAAGGCACAGATAAAAACAGGCCTGCAGCCTAATGCACCCCAGACAGAGTCACATTCATCCAGATTGATCTTGTCACCAGGCGACCGGTGATCATGACTGTATTTTTGCCCACAGAGTAGCAGTAACGAGATCTAGGGGAAGACAAGTCCAGCCATGCTAATATGGCAGTATCTGTCATTGAGAACACAACGGTGACGATTTATGGGTTCATGTCGACACACACCGAAGGAGCAGCTGCGTCTCACCACCGTGTCCCGCACCGTCATTTATGGTAGCTTATGAGACAGGCGGCTGCCCCGCCATGCCGATAATGTCTCTCAGCCCATCTTCACGCAATATTTGTAAAAGCGATTCAGTATTTTGCCCCATGACCTAGAAATGATTTTCTCAGGCATATTTTGCATGCTTTGGGAAATGATGACTCACTTGGCTAAACATGAATAATATACTTTGCTGCACATTCATTTTGGTATTTCTTTATGAAAAACTATTTACTCTGAAAGTAAGATATGGTGCAACCAATTGCCTGGAAATTATAATAGTTTGTTTGCTTAACAGAAATGCTTATACTCCATTTCATGATGTCATAAAGTATCTTTATGCTTTACGTTTTATTTTAGCTGGGCTTTATGCCGAGAGCAGAAGCCCCTCTTTGTGTCTTTGGAGCTGTACCTGAGTGTGGACCGAGGGGTTAAGTGGGGGGTGGAGGCCTTGTTACTGCGACAGTCTTGGCCGAAGGGGAGAACTGGAGAGGATGCCTAATGCTGAGCTCTCTATCATTCAGGCAGGGACCATAAATCTGACTTGCATGGCCGGCCTGCTTCTGAAGGTGAGACAGAAAGCTGAAGAGTTCATCTCTGTCCTAGGGGTGCAGCGGGGCCCCTTCCTGGGACTCGGACAGAACAATTCATCGGGTAATTTTTCAGGTCTGGCTGGGCACGTCAGGTGGGAGCAGGCACTTGGGCAGTGACTGGGACTAGGGTCACAGCTGGGGTGAGGACGACGCATTGTGAGATTCAGCTAGCAGGCAAGTGACGCTCTTCCACTGCCACCAGGAAGCGAGCCGCGCCTGTCCCGTACCGCGAACTGATGGTTTTCCATCGCAAAGTATGCGAGCTACTGTATACCGCAGCCATACCTGTGCTGATATAGCAGTGCTGAAAGCGTGACCAAACTGAGCTGGTTACGTCACTGACCATCTGACCGGACGAAATACACAGAGATACCGGTGATCTGTGTCCATAAGCGGCATATTCTATGTATTCTTAATTATTAGTAGTTTCACACATTGCAATGTATTAATGCATTTTTATAACTCAGAATTTGAAAATTTCCAACCTTGTACTTAATAAAGTGCTATAGAACAGCTGAATGGAATGGTTTTGTAATTAAAATTTAGAGAAGCGAATGCTAACATAACACAGTGATTGTCACAGATGCGCTTGCGGAAATTAGAACACTGTAAAAAAAAAAATGAAACCCTAAATTTGCATTGGCTGGACAGTATATATGCATCTCTTCAGTTTTACAGCACCGTTGTTCTCCAAACTCTGCAAGCCGACTCTTCTGCAGTGGAAAACCAAAGCGAGCAGGAACCGCACTGTATCTAGTGTCTGCAAGCAGTACGGCTCAGGTACAGGTTGGTGCCTGTATGCCAGTGGAAAAGCACCGAGGGACAGCCCGGGTTCGGGCTGTACTAAGGCTGTAGATGGCTCAGGGTGAGAACGTGGTTGTTAATGTTGGAGGGGAAAGTGAAAATGTGGACTTTGAATCGGAACTTTTTCGGTGACCTTATAAGAGAGTTGGTCAAAAACGAATCCCGAGAGCCACAAAGTTTCCACTGTATTTCAGCGCAGTTGATTCATTTTCTGATTACAAAGTCACTGGACTGGTTATTAAGCCACTTTATCTTGTGTTTTATCCACCAATCAGCTGCCAGTTAACATGCACCTAAGGTTGTAAAGAGCCTGGAATGTGCAGCCGTTCATCCCCAGCTCAGGAAAATACTCACTCCACACTTACATATCAGACTGCAAGAGGCCAGACCCACGTTATAACTACAAGAAGTAAAATAATAAAATAGCTGATATCAGAGATGGGAGGAGGATGGTCCTTTATGTTCTTCTGTGTGTTACTGGCATGTGTTTAGAAAAAAACGAGTATGAAATTTTAAAAAAGCACAGCAGTAAATCCACAGAGGAAAAATGTTCAGATCATGTATGTTCTTTGTGGGCAAGCAAATGCCTTTTAGTCCCATCGTAATTATCACAGCAGTAAACAGTGCAGAAATATTATCCAGGGTTACTTTGGTAAGTATAAAAGATGTCTCGGTTATCACAAGAAAAACACCGTTTGCTGCTGTAATTAATTACAACTTCTGTGGAAGCACTTGGCTTCATTTTCAATTAATTAATTAGTAGTTTTGTAAGTGTTGCTGTTGTTCAGTAATGAAGAACTGTGCTTGGGAGAGATTCAGAAACAAAACAGTTACGAAAATATATATTTTAAAACAAAAAACAAGAACAAGCAGACGGAAACAGCTTTTGAGCCAGGGACAGTAACCCCACAGTAAAGGGGTGACGGTAGGGCAGGCACAGCCCTTGGGTTTCCATGGCAGCACACAGGAGCAAAAGACGACAAACAGAGAGGCGGAGCTTTCAGAACTGTTAAGTCTTCGCAAATGGAGAGTCAATATAGAATCTGTTACTATAGAAGCATGTAGATAGCAAGGAATTTACGGTAAAGTTATAAAAAGCTACGAGATGGAGGTAGGGAAATGGGACGTCTTGCGGAGGGGCGAAGTCAGGTAACAAGCCTGCCATTCACAATTATTAAGGTAATAAGACGACGCTCTCTTTCCTTTCTCTGTTCTGCCAGCTAGACGATGTCAGCCTCCCTAAACAGCCATTTGCAGTATTATTCATGTTTCACTACCTTGGTTACATCCCTCTTCCTTCCTGAGATCCCAGTCTTACCTGGATCAGTTCATCACCCTGAGGGCACCAAGTCTCACAAAAAACAGCTAAGAATTTTCAGACTATTCCTGAGGTGTCTGTTGGATTGCCCCCCAATCCAACAGACACCTCAGGAATAGTCTGAAAATTAACTGTGGGCTGACACGGAGAACATGTCGTGTTCAAATTTTATGGAGCACATACTAAAGCCTACAGGAGATAATATCAGAGCTGAAGAAGATGCATCTGGCACAAAAGCACACAATGTAGGATGCAGCTACAGCCACCCACCTTTGTTGGCGCAAGCGATCCACTGCAGGGGGGTGACATCATAGTTATGCTGGCCCACGGAGAATGTAAACACCCGTACCTTAGGGAGAGAGAGTGGGAAAGTCTTGTATTCATGGCTGCTGGACATCACCATTCGGCCCCAACCACACATTCCTGATTATTTAATTCTGAAAACTCTCCCTCCATCTACAGATGTCAAGGTCAAGCTGTGCACCACAGAAACTGATTCACACACCTTACTCAGTAGCAGCACATTAAAATCCATACAAAAAGGCTCTTTTATGGACAAGGTCTATGCATCTTTATAAGCCATAGAGTAAAAAAATAGAGTGAGCATATGTTCTTGAGCCAAATTGTGACCTAGCATCAACACTGACGGATTTCCAGACCTAAAAAGAGCTTTTTCCCTTCTGTGTACAAGACAAATTCTCCAAACAAATCAATAAAAAGTCTTTGGTGATACTGATACATATGCAACGGATCAGAAAGTAGTAGCCTTGATATTACAATTGTGGAGCAGGATGCTAACGCTGATTTCAGGCTAATGCTAAAATGGCTTCAGTATATATGCAGCGACAGACAAAATTTTAAAGAAATGGAAAGTTCATCTGCTGATGACAAGAAGGGACATTTGTCTCCCTGTTTGCATTTACAGTTTAGAGGAAAATTTAAGCATTGATTGAAGTGTTACTCAAAACAATTGGCACAGGCATTTGTGATTACTTTTGTAATCATATTACATGTGAATATTTCAACAGAAAAGCATGCAGTACTTATTTTAAAAAGATGGTTAGCAATGCTTTTTATATTGTTGAAAGTTTAAACTCCTGGGATTTCTGAAAAATTACACCACAGGTGTCTATAAATTCCAGACACCACGGGTTGTGTTACTAAATTACTGTTCTGGCAAACATGAAAAAAATAACAATTTGACCAAAAATATGCAAGGCCTTTCTAAGTTTAGCTAATTTCTGTTTTTAAGTACCAATATTTACATTTGCATGATATGAATTTTAAAACAAATACTGCTACACAATGCTCTATGCACTGGAAAGTTGTCAATTGAATAATATTCCTCTTTGTGGAAAACAGCACAAGGGCCCCTTAATTGCTCCCACAGGAGCTCATGTCCACTTATGACAGACATCATCAGGGGTGACAATGCAGTGCTGGTAAGGGCTCTGCCCTCTGCGGCGCCCTATTCATCCGCAAAACTGTTGTCTTTCATCAGTACAATTCCTGATTCATTCATTAGCACCCCTTAGCGAAATGGGACAGAACAACGGCAGAAAGAAAACAATGATTTTTTTATAAACAACTGGGGTCGGGGGGGGGGGGGGGGCTGGATCACAGCACACAACACGGGACAACTGTGTGCAAGAGGATAAGTAGCAATGAGGATGGTAAGGGTAGAGACAGCAGACAGTCAAGACGAAAGAGAAATCCAGCTCTGTGTTCATCTGGAGACTGGTGATTAGCGGGGACTGTGTCAGTAGAATAGAGCATGTTAAGCCAGACAACAGATATTCGGATTTCAAGATCTGGGGGAAACTAAGAAAGGCGTATGAATCAGGAATGGGTTGTCAACAGGAAAACAGAAAAACTCAAAAATACACATTAAAGGAAAGAAAGACACATGTTGACTGGGGGAAACATTTATGAGGACCACTTATGCAAGGCAGAGCAGAAGCTCTGACAAGCAATTAATTGTTTTCACATCTTGGGGAAAAAAAAAACAGTGAGAAGTCGTCCACCGATGAGTAAAGCAAACCCACTGTCTTGTTTGGCCAGTTGTACTTTTCGAAGATGTCCTGTGCTCTGTCCTCTCCACCGTCCGTGAACATCATGATCATCTTGTTGCAGTTGGCTCGAGGGAGGTTGCTGTCCTGTGTCAAGGACAAAGCAAGACGATGAAATGGAAGAGAAAGAAAATCCAATGGTAGCAGATCGGGTGAAGGAGGAAGCAGACTGTAGATACTGTTTTCAGTTACTATGTCAGGCCCAAGAGATAAATTTGCTTAATTATATTATATTACTAGGGCCCCATTTCCATAAAAATAGATAATTTAATCGAAACTTCACATTGGAGGCCAAATGTAATTAAAACTACATGATGACATCAGTCCACCAATCACAATATATGTAGACATGTAGCCCAATTAATTGAGTTGAATAGCATAGTCTCTCTGTTTATGATTCAAAAGGCATGGTGCATGGTTTATTTACTATACCCTAATTACAGGGTCTCGGACCTGATTGACTGTAGGGAGTGAACAGGAAGAGGATGGCCAAAAGGAAGTTTTTCCAGCTGGAATGCAATTATCAAAGTCCCTAATGAACAAAGATTACCCTACAGTACCGAAGTGTATGCAGCAGTACAAGGCACCAAATGTAACCTGTGTAAAAAGCAGTGGTATTCATTAAAAGTGATTTAACTTTCCCTGCCCCATTTCACAGTGACAAGATTTAATGTTGAAATTAGCAGTCATGATTAACGCATTTGTGCTAGTCTGCAGGTTAGAAACGTGGGTATGCGTCATGATCCGCTCCGTACGATCCTCTCGTGTGCCACGCCCACCTCGTTACCTTGTGTTCCTGCCCCGATTGTGATCACCTGTGTCCTGTTAATCCCTGACCAGCCTGTGTATTTAGTCCGCGTCTTTCCCCAGTATGTCAGATCTGTCATTGGATTGTCATGTGTTTAGTGTCGCTGATGTTCGTGCCTGTCTGCTTGTTCTCCGAAATAAACCCCGTTACCCTGACCGTCCGGCTTTGCTCGCCTGCCCATGATCGTGACAGTATGCAGTTATACAGTGTGTGTGAAATTTCCAGATCACCAAATGATGGGGACTGACCGTTACAGACCGCTGACTATGTTCCATGGACTGACCGTTACAGACCGCTGACTACAGACCACTGATTATGTTCCATGGATCGCTCCCTTAATTATTGCTTTCTGGTCTCCTGCAGTCGCTTCACTTTCATTTGGACTGAGTTAGTTTGACAAGAGCATTGATATGCAGGCTTGTGTCGTGTCACCCTGACATGATTCTAACAAAGATAAATAATATCATTACAGAAACAGATTTTTTTTATTATGGTTCTGCCACCAATTATGTAATCCAACTGCTCTGGATGCAGATTAAAATGCCTTTTTTCCTCCGGCAGCTTTTTCTGTTTGCCAGATTGATAGGTTACCCACTGGCTTATATTACCCTAGGGAGACATCACTGCTTCTCAGTAGCTATCTAACCCAGTACAACAGTTACTCATATGCAGAAGAGAAAAACACGATATGTTTACTGCTACATGACACAGACTAATAAAGTTACATAAAACCTGACTAAAAAAATCTTTAAGAGAAACGCATTTTGAAAGCTAAGCAGTTTAAATCAAAGTAGCTTCACTTTTATCTTATTTATTATTAGTATCACTTGGTAACTGTGTAGGACGCATTTGTTTTCAGGCGTAACTGTAATAGGTGTCTGTCATTCTGCGGAGGTCAGCTACATTTTCACTTGACCACACTTCTCCTTATCACTTGGAGGGGAAAGTTTGTTAGTTAAATTTGAGTTAAGTATAACCCTGCCCCATTTCATTCCAAGAAGCCTTAATACTAAAAATGACCAGACACTAGAAAAGTGTTGGGGCAGGAATTGATAAGATAAACCCTCGTTTGGAATCATGAGCATGACCTCCCAGCAGAAACTTCCAGAAGCAAACAATGTATTTGTTTATGAAGTCGACCACTGCATGGCCCATGCAGGTACTGAAGAAGATTGTGGTTTCTCTCCACTCTGCTCAAGCACGGGCCACTTTCTGTTTTTAGACATCAAAGTGATTGAAACACCTCGTAAAGGTTGCGAGATAAGTTAATAGCGGCTTTGTGAAGACCTCCAGAGGCAACGGTGAAAATAGACTGTTTACGGCTTTTTTTAACACAAGTTCCTCTAGGGGAATAGGGCCAAAGTCACCACCTTCAAAGGAACCTCTTAGCCATAACAAAATATAGCCATAACAAAGCCTAACCATAAATCACACTTTATTTTAATTTAAACTAAAAATATTATGACTGCGATGAAACGGATTCACACTTGGGAGTTGCGGGGAGTTACAGGTGTTTCATGGGGAACTTAAATAACAATCTTTTACAAAGGAAGACTAAAAAGAGCAAAACAAAAACGACAGCTGGAGTGCATTTTGTAAGGCATGGCGGGGGGTTAAAAGTGGGCCAGCCAGGCCTTTTGTGCAGAGGCAGTGCACATTCAGCCCAGCCGCAATTAACTCCTTTCAATATAAATGGAAATAGAAAATCCCAAGAGGAGAAAATAAAAAAATCACAGGATAGCAGAGGCTTGTGGGTGTTCCAATTCAAACATTAATCGCTTTCTCGGAAAGTGTGTGCGTGTGTTTTTTTAAAGCAGCGATATTGTCTCGGGATAATTTGCGCACGTGACTGAACTGAGACAGGCTGGGGGTGTCGAAAGGAGGTTGCTGTGCCGACTTCCACATGCAGAGTATGTGCTGTTGCAGGATGCTTTCCTTAAACGGCTGTACTCTGAGTAATATGCAGTCACATCATACCTGTTAATTGAATGTTTGACCATGCCATCAAATACATGTCCATCTATGGTTACTTTCCATTAACGCAAATGAAAACATGAAAAAATAATGGAGACTGCACCACGTAATCTCAAAGCATTAATCCAATAAGCCTATCGTGGTGCATAATATTTTTCATTAAATAAAAAAAAGATTGAGACGACCCATGGTATTTGGAGAAAAGGCCCAAACCAAGATCTGTTCTGAGTAGCCAGACTAATTTATATACCCAACAACAACCTCTTCAAACAAGTAATCAACTGAAAATAATATGCAATTTATACAACAATTACGCCAAAAAAAGTCAAGGTGACTTACATTAAGCAGCTGCTGGAAGGCGAAGTGGAAGCCAGATTTGTAGTCGGTGGTGCCTTTAGCTGACATATGCTGAACGGCCTCCTTGAAGATCTTTTTGTTGCGAATGTTGGCCTGGACCAGGTTCCTGAAGCAGGGCACCACTGCCTCAGCCTTCTCGTTGAACTGAGACACCCGGTCGGGGGGGAAGAGAAGACAGTACAGCAAGAGTCACAAAACCATAACCTCTAATATATGTTACGAAGAGCCAGTTTTATCTGCTTTAAAATAGATTGCACCTTTTCTCCATTAACACAAATTAGCTGTCACACTTGACCAAATTATGAACACTGGTGCCACTTAATGATACATTATACTTATATTTTTACCTTAATTATACTCTACTGTTGGTTTTACACTGATTGCCGCTGCACTAATTGATTTAAACTTGTGCTTTATTGCCCCTGTACGTCCCTCTAGCATCCGCTAACAGGATACAATAAAAATGTAAAAGCTTTGTGGTTATGCTATGTCACACCAACCCTTTTATTGATATCATAGCTGGTACTTTGATTAAGCTTGTAAATAAAATGCTAATTTAAACAAACATTAAATATTTAGGTATGCCATCACATAAAAAACAAACTGAATCTAGGACACAACTGACCTCAGCGTGACCCAAGTCTGCCACTCAATGGTAAACCTTCCACAGAGGTCAAATGAGTTGTTTTGAGCGAGCGGTTAAAGGTATAGAAGTGTGTGGTTTCTGCACTCCTCATTAACCAATGGGCTGAGAGGACCACATTCTGCACTCCTCATTAACCAATGGGCTGAGAGACCACATTCTGCACTCCTCATTAACCAATGGGCTGAGAGGATCACATGGACACATCTGTCTCTGTGAAGGAAGGCGCGACAGTGATGGAGCACCACAGACAGAAGGGCCTCAAGCCTTGACCCCTCCAAATGTAGGAGACGCGGCCGGATGGGGAGAGTTCAGCCAGAGGGACCATTCCTCTGTCACCCCCAAGCATCATGGAGGCAGCTGTCCGTACCTCATTGGCATGCCGGGAGGATCCTTGATAATTACAGGCTCCATGCAAAAGACAGGTGCCTTGGAATTGCTTCAAGATACATGTGAATAGATTTAAAACGCAAGTCACAAGTTTTTGCCGCTTTTGAATTCCAAGCGGTATCTTTGGCAATGTTAGCTTTTTGAATGTTTCTTTTGCTTGAAGGTCACTTACTATTACTTGACATTTCGTAGACAGAATAATAGACTAATCATTTAGAAATTTACCACGTGAAAAGTTGACATTTGTCCATAACACACAATCCTTTATCACATTTCTTTGGTCTTTTTGCATCGCGGAGATGTTGGTTTGCCACCTCTGTAACATTTGTATTACGAAGTTCGACTCTAACCAGAAACACACATCGCAACATTTCCTGTACCCCCATGAGGGGGTACCCAAAAGTCAGTTTGCCGTCAGATTAAGATGTAGTGTTTAGGTGGATACGGTAGAGAGGTTGCGTGTGGTTTCTGGTCCAGGTGTGCCATCGTCTCTTTGGGGTTAGGGCTCATAGACTGGGTGATGTGCAAGCAGCTGGTCCCCATCATTTGCACAGCAATCCCACTGGGTGGCCAGCTAAACGGCCCTGCCTTCATGCGATGCATGGGAAATTAATCCTCTGCCTCACTTTATGGATGTTGACAGCAGTTATTACAGCATCAGCTGAGAGGGGAGTTTTGGGTGCAGGTAATGGGGGCTTCCCCAAGAAAAACGCAAACTCCATATGCTTAAAATTTTTTGCAGTGGCCATCAGGCAGATAGCCTTTCCTTATTCTTCAAAATGCCCAGGTAAGCAATGCCCTGCAACCGGAAAGGGCGAGCAAGAATGGCGGGGGCAGAGCCTTGCAGTGTGCGAACCAGAACCTCCACGTCGCCAAATGTCCGGCCAGCAATTACAATTTATTCTTTCTCCCCCACCCAGTGGGCAGTGGGTGCCAGGAGCTCAGCCAGCCAAACGAAGTCAGTAAATATGACTTAGGCACAGTGCCGCCTGCCTAATCCCAGCCATCCAATCCACTTTCCCCAACTGTCACGCTCGGTGCCTCTCCCGCCGGCCCCCCTGAGCACCTCCCGGGTTTCTCACCTCGCCTTTCTCCCATCTGAGCCTGGGCTGCACCCAGGGAAAGGCCATCCGATGCATTCCTGTCTTGTTTGAGTCACACAGAGGTATGACTCAGATTTTCAAGGCTGCTCTTTGCTGCTTCCATTCCTCCTTCCCCTACAAGTTTCTTCACACTCCCCCGATGCCTCAGTACTGCGGCTTTTGTACGCAGCTCAGCTCACACCCCTGTCTTTCTTGAGCACCAAGAATGCACTCTTGTCGCGCACACCGCTGGTTTTAATGTGGCCTAATCGCACATCTTGACAAAAGTTGTGGATTTGATCCCCGGCTAATTCACACCAAGGACTCCCAAAAGACACCCATTTCCTCTCAGGCTATCAATCAGCGCAGACAAAACTGACACTATCAGTGGAAGTCACAGCTGTTCGATGGTCTGTTTACTACTGAAATGTAACACACAGCCTTGGTAGAGTATTCTTACAGTGTGTACTGTCCGCGCCTATCTAGGCAAATATCTGTTTGGCTAGTCAGGCTGCTTCTCCTCCGAGGGGCTGTGCGGGTCAAAACGCTCAAATGCAAAACAGGCTGAATGGAATAACAAGGAAGAGATAGAGGACGGTAGCATCTTGCTGACCACTGACCTTGGACGTTGGCTGTCTCAATGGGGTCATTCTGAATGTGGTGTGAATCCATACAGGACCTCACCGAAAGCCCCAGGGGAAGCTGTCAGATACCCAACCTGATAAGCTCCCCCCCCCCCCAACTGACTTTCTAAGGACAATGTTCATAACTTGTTTTATCTAACGGTGGACGTGGCTGCAACCACACCTCCCCTGTGTGTGCCGGGGCGATCTTGATCAGTCTATGGGATGCACATGCAGAGAAATATCATTTTTCTGGAACAATAAAACACCTAATGAAGATTTTTATTCCGGGACTGAGTTAGAAAAGAATATACAGTTTTCATCAACTACAATAATGCTAATGAAAACAGCAAGGCAATGAACATAATTGTTTATTCCTATTTAGACTACAAAGGCGAGAGGAAAGAAGAACATGCTCCTTAAAACATTCTGTCTTCCAATAAGGGTAATAGCACTCTGAAATTCAGTCCTCCAGAGCTATACACACACAAGGGGCGTTGGTATGCATAGCATACGTAGCTCTTTCTGTTATCATCAATATAGGTCAATAAGCCATGTGGTTGCGCCACAATGAAGCCCAACTGGCACGCCGCTCCAACAAACAGGTTTGTTTTAGCTCAAGCAGGCTCGCAAAGAAAGCATTTGCCACTGGATAATTGACTGTGTCTGTAACTAAGCATCCACAAGACAGGGGAACACAACTGTCATGCTGTAAGGTCACATCTCCTGTGTGTCTGTATTCTTGTATATCCAGTGCATTCCTGTGACTTTGGCTATTAGGAGAGTTAGTGTGTGTCTGTATTCCTGTATATCCAGTGCATTCCAGTGCAAGTGGCCATTAGGAGTGCGTGTGTTTGTATTCCTGTATTTCCAGTGCATTTGTGTGACTGTGGCAATTAGGAGTGTGAGTCTGTATTCCTGCATATCCAGTGCATTACAGTGACACTGGCCATTAGGAGTGTGAGTCTGTATTCCTGCATATCCAGTGCATTACAGTGACACTGGCCATTAGGAGTGTGTGTGTTTGTATTCCTGTATATCCAGTGCATTACAGTGACACTGGCCATTAGGAGTGTGTGTGTTTGTATTCCTGTATATCCATGGCACTCCTGTGACTGTGGTCATTAGGAGAGTGAGTGTGTGCCTGTATTCCTATAAATCCAGTGCATTTGTGTGACTGTGGCCATTAGGAGTGCAGGTGTGTGTGTGTGTGTGTGTGTGTATTCTGGTATATATTTCTATGACTGACGACCATGTGGAGTGTATGATTGTGTGTATCCTTTATTAGTCTGACCTTACACCCACCCATCTCGATACACTTGCCAAACAGCTCATTCCAAAAATTTCCCTAGGATTTCAATATATTTATTTTTCCATTTTCAGCATGTCTGCTTGACAAAACAAGTGTTGTCTGCTTCAAACATCTGGTTCTGTCATTTATTTTACAGTCTAGCATGCCACAGGCCTTTGTCCTTACATCCTCACTGCTGTACTCTATTCCCCCCGCGTACACAGGCATGTGGTAACCGGTGCTGCAGACCACTGTCATATCTCATTTTCTTGCTGTCACCATCTTTCGGCAATCCAAGCTCACAGCTAACAGCCACTCCATACAACAAGCGTGTAAAGTATTTAAAAAGCAGCTGGGGTAAGAAAGCGAGGTGTCCCCACGGACTCAGCTGTCATGTGTGCTTAACCGTCCTCACCGGGCTCCGGTGGGGGGTGGAGGGGGGGCATAGAGAGTGGGGCTCTGGTGGCGGCCGCAAAACACGCACAGAAACACACTGGCATCAGCGGCACTCCTCCTGTCCTTGTGCATACACTTACTGTTTTTTTCCCCCTGGACATAGATCTCGGCATTTAGGGGAATACGCTGGCTAAATGGGAGGGATTAGAGCAGATTACCAGCATATGGTTGGTTCTCTTCTGCCAGCAGTTGCCCCACCCCCTCCGTGCTCACAACGTGAACGTGCATTTAACCCATGCACCTGCTGCCCCCCCCCCCCCCCCCCCCCCCCCACGCACCAATGCCTTAACATCAAACGTGAGGTTCAGCGAGAGGTGAGCGACGGGAGATGGGGCGGGGGCCAGGAGAGGGGAGTGATCAGACAGCAGGCGGAGGGAAGGCAGGAGTGGGGGGGGGGGAGCGTGTCTGTGATCAAATATGACTGCAACTTCTCACGATCCCCTCCCTTCAAAACGGGCCGTCCTCAGCCTCGGCAGCCTAACAGGATCACTGGCATCCTTTGGGAATTACAGCAAAACACAGTTGTGGAAATCAGATAGGAAATCAGAATATGTCAGAATATAGCCACTTATACCAGGCAGTCTAAGATATACTGATGTCTGTCTAGGGAGCTCAGAGCTGTCACCGCAAATAGGGTTTGCCCTTTATCCTCTCAACTCACCAGGAGGGTGATGTGGTGAGGACATCTATGTGCACCTCCACCAAATAAAGAAATTGGTGTGATAGTGATCTGTGCTCCGGGCACACATTTAATTACAGGCAATGGGAACAGGAACAGGAATGCTGACAGACGGGCAGAACAGGAACAGGAATGTTGACAGACAGGCAGAACAGGAACAGGAATGTTGACAGACAGGCAGAAAAGGAACAGGAATGCGGACAGACAGGCAGAACAG
>JAABNX020000119.1:14579218-14590976 GCA_015163995.2 Mormyrus lacerda | reverse complement strand
AGACAGGCAGAACAGGAACAGGAATGTTGACAGACAGGCAGAAAAGGAACAGGAATGCGGACAGACAGGCAGAACAGGAACAGGAATGTTGACAGACAGGCAGAAAAGGAACAGGAATGTTGGCAGACAGGCAGAAAAGGAACAGGAATGCGGACGGACAGGCAGAACAGGAACAGGCACAGGAATGCGGACAGACAGGCAGAACAGGAACAGGCACAGGAATGCGGACAGACAGGCAGAATGTGACAGTAAACTTGCGCTTATTTTGAATATAAAATGACAAATGTATCTTATGGCCACTAAACCAAATATATTTTTAAAATAATCATACCGCAAAATATATACTACTGAAAATGTACTTATATTATTCCCGCTTCCCCCGCCCTCCCCTTAACTGCCTCCAGCCTTTTTTGCAACTGAAACTGATTTGAGTATTGAGATGACAGACGACACACAAAAAAGAATGAAAGGATAATGGAGGGAAAGAGAAAAAAGAGAGAAAATGAGAGGGACACAGATCGATTTTGCCTTAGTAGCAGCAGCTCATCTTCCATTAGTGTGGAATAAAATTAAAAAGGACAGACTATTCCCAGTTGTTTTGTTTAAAGTGCCATTATTACCCCTTAAAGTGGGACCAGGAATGCCTCGGCCAATGAGATAGTGACGCCGAGTCCCCGTCCAATGTGCTAATTACAGGGCAGAATCAGCGTGCCTGTAATTCGCCTGCTGTTATTGTCCCTCTCCCGCTGCACACTCATCTCTACCCAGTATCACTACTGTTTCACTTTCTCCCGCCTGCATGGTCCCGTACGGAGCAAGCAGACACGCAGATGTGCTGCCAAGGAGCTGGACCACACCAGCCCTACGGCGTGACCACTCACCCTGGCCACGTTCACGTAGTCATCGTCCGATAAAGTGTCCAGCATCTCCATCACTGACGTCTTCATCAGTTTGAGAGTGAGTCCGCTGACGCTGCCACTCCTGTGGATATGAAGACCATTCCATGGCTGACATCTGCCGTTTCAAACATGGCGACGCCTGCAGGTGGGGCCATTCTGCTTCCTATCTCTTGGTAAAAGTGCTACAGGCCCACAGCTCAGTGGATGTCAATCACACACCAACTAAAGCTTTTGTCTCTTATAAGTCATTGTTGAAACATGAATTAATCACAACTTCAATGAAGACATGTGCATTCCCAAAATGACCCCAAAAACAGGGCAAAATTATTTGAAAAATACAGATAAAACTTTAATAAATGTCAAAAAGCTTTGATATGTCTAATTGAAATTCTACCAAAAGGTGTCACTAAAACAGGGGGGAAATGATTGACCTTGTCCAATAGCATGGAAGGTTGAGAAAAAGATTTATTTTCATTGACCCATGAGAATGACAGCAGTTTGCACATGTGTTGTATATGTGTATGTCCCCACAATGTGATAAAAACCTGTTATTTTGACATTTTGGGGACCATTTATTTCACTCCCCACAAGAGGTAACTCATTTTTTAAAAATCTGCGACTGCAATCAAAAACCTAAAAATGTCAAAAGTCTTATATTACGTATACATAATATAAGACGTATAGTTTACGTAAGGTTACGTATAGTTTGCCTGGTTAAGTGTTAATGTTGTTGCGTGTGTGTGTGTGTGTGTGTGTGTAGTGGAATGCCTAGTGGAAACATATTTGGCAGCTCCTGTAACCTGCCGGAACCTGCCGGAACACTTACACGTCGACGATGATGACCATGTCTTTAGGCGATGATGCGCCTTGGATGTACCTGGAAGAGAGCCGAGACAGTCAGGTCACACACACACACACACACACACACACACACACACACACACACACACACACACTCAACATGCTCCACAGCTCCACAGACAAGAGCAGTTTGGATGGTGCGATGCTGGACTGACGATGTGATTCATCAGTCAAGAGTTAAACAGATTAATTATGCTGTCAGTCCTTTTGTCAGGCGGAGACGCTGGCTGTTTTATGCAATCATGTTATGGTTACAAATCTTTTCCCAAAATAGCATCGGACTAGAAATCTAGAAGCAGAGCTCTCTAATGCATTACAAGGGAGCTGGGCGGGCAAGCAGGCTGCCATTACTGCAACATTTCCACGGCAGAACCAGCACTCGCTTCCACCTCGATTCACGCAGAGCAAAGCCAGCCTGCCTGTCCATCTTTCAAATCACAATAAAAATGACTGGAATCCTTGAATGCAGATGCATCTCTTATTATATGTCTGACTCCCCTAAAAAAAGCTGGGGGCAGTAATGTTTATCTGGCATTATGGGTAATGAACAGCAGAAGGCAAGTCGTATCGAGATGGGCACTAGGTCGCGTAAAGGGCTACAAATGGATGTGGGGTCAGTCATCAGGGTCTGTGCTCAAGAAAACAGATTTGGGGAGGGGTCAGCGTGTGGCTCAGTGGGCTAAGCTGCAGTGTCTGTGATCAGAAGGTCAGCAAGTTGAGATCAGCCTCAACTGCACGTCCTTGAGCAAGGCCCTCATCCCCCAACACCCTGGGTGCTACTGTGGCATGAAGAGAACTTCCCCATGGGGATCAATAAAGAATCAATTATTATTAATTAAGTTTACTGATATGTAGTAAGACACAGGCGATGACAACTAATGCATTGGTGACCCCTCCTCGGACATCCACCACCCATTGCCTTTTTCGTAAAGGTTTTTAGTGAATCTTGAATCTTTCCAAATACCTTTGGGACAGTGCAAGCAGGGTGTCAACCATGTCGACCAGCCTGCCTTGTGAATTAGGACTGGATTTCAAACTTGAATGAACTATGGAAGTCTGAAGGCTGTTCCCCCATTCTGACTCCTGACAGGAACTGCAACCTCAGCTATGAACTCTGACCCCGTCCACGTGAGCATTGTGCAATTCAGTTCACATTTAGAAATGTACCATGTGATCCCAGCCACTGCCTTGATTCAGGGACCTGAAGCCCTGGAACTGTGGCAGCCTGGAGAGGAGGATTAACTGAGCCTGTCCAGGGTAAAAGAAAGAGTGGGGGGAAAATCCAATTATTTTTAATAATAGACAGCGCTACATCAAAGGTAGAATTTCCTCTGCTCTCCGTGCCTGTGTGGCATTTGGAATCAGGTCTGGAACCATGAAGCGTGTTAGCATGACTTTTATCAATTTAATTACGAAAATCTTAATTTAAAAAGAGAGACACCGAAAAAGAAAATGAGAGATTGAGAGAAAATGGGGTGGGCGGGGGGGGGAATGCAAAGAGACCAGGGACCATAAAGGTTACCAGCAAACCAATAAGAGGAAGTGTTACTAGCAGGCCCCACCCATGAGCTGGACCACATAAAATACAGCCCCACCCACAGGACTATTTGATGATTTAAATCACCGGACTAACTTTGTACGTCAAAACAGACAGGTTTTTTGTCTGCTGGTGCATTGGCTCACATTTTTTGCTGGGTTACTGGGAAAACTGCCATATGTCACACCGTTTGCAGACCCAGGGAGAGGAGATCATGCACAGAAACCGGAATGACCAGGTCAGAATAAAAGCAGACATCCCTAGCAAGCAATGACATATTTACATTCTAGGCCCAAAAACACTGAGCATCAGAGTTTTCATCCTAAAGAAATCATTACAGTAACAGACAACAAATGCCTTCATATTGTTTTCCCTGCTGAAGAACTTTACATCTTGAGAGAACAGAAATCAACCTCAGAGCCTTTACTGTTACCCCTCTAGCTCACTGTCAAGTTAGAGCCAAATATCAATCCCTCAATAAACTAGTATTTTTAGCAACTTCACAAATACCAGTATGCTCTGGTTATTAATACTGAAATTAATACCGGCATCCTTTAAAGAAGTAAGCAGTGCAGGCACATTTCAATTTATCACTTTATTCATAGCTTCATTAACAATATGACGACTGGTGGTGGGTCAGAGGCAACTTCATGGGTAGGGCCAAGCCACCAAAGACAATGGCGTTCAAAAATAATTGAACCGTTTATTGCTGGGATTTCAAAGCTCAAGAGTACACTGGCCTCTGGATGTGCTGATTTATGTTCCAGTCAGGTTGGTAATTAATAAACCTTTTTGCTCTGATTGAGCAGTTGATTGAATAAAGTGCACAATGCAAATTACATTTAATCAAACGTGTTAGTTCAGGACTTGCTTTATTTTTTCTATCATGTTAAAGTGGATTTTCGTTAGGTCAATATGTACCTTTAACACTGAAATGATAAGCAAATGTCTCTCCTTTCACCCCTTAAATGAATAACACAGTCTGTGTTCATTAGTTCAAATATTCAATGAACACTTAGTCCTCAGTAGGCAAAAGTTCAGCACAGACTTACAGTTTTTCGTTTTTACTTTTACAAAGAACCAAGGAAAGGAATTCTAGTAAATGGATCTGTAATCACTTCTTAATAATAATTAACAGTTATTACACTGGCAAGCCATTAATTCTGTTGGTTTTACAAAAATGATATTGCCTGATTTGTTTGACTGTTCAAAAACAATAGCTACATAACTTTAAAAATATGAAATTCAAACGTCACTGAACATGGAGCAATATGAACATAGAAGTGAAATATGACTGAATGAGACTCACTTCAGCCCAGGCTGCCCTTGTTAACCCCAAGAGTCTCTTACGTGTCTAGTGATCCAGTGGGACTCCTTTTCACGAATTCTATCCACCCACATGTATAGTGACAAATATTTTTTTAAACTGTCTATTAATAGTCATATCAAAATGACAAAAAAATGTATAACTCCTTTCTTTGTGTATTAGTTACCCGGAGACGATAAAACATAACATGCAAAAAAAAAACATTCACAAAAGCAACGGTTCAAACTATCAGAGTTAAATCACATATAGAAAAACAACACAATACCAAATCCACAACACAAATCCATTAGACTGCCTGAGGACCTAATAGGAGCTGGATGAGGAATTTAAAAACCCGCGGTTCACTGAAGCCCGGTTGCTCTGATGATAAAGTGTTATAATGCACAATACTGAATTCCAGGAGGACTTACTTAAATCATTTAATTTAGCTCTGTGTGTAAGCAATTCCCGTGACATATGAAAGTAACAAATTAATGATAATTTGTGGTATTTTTGTGAGCACTAAAACCTAAGGTGCATACTGTACCTATTTAATGAGCATCGCAGACAAAGAGAGAGATGGAGATGTATAATTTATGTCTGATTGTGCAATAACATCCAGAATAGCAGGGAAATCAAAAATGTATATACATAACATATGCTGGGTACAATTAGGCCAAAATCATTTGCTTTTGTGCCTCCCCTCCCTTCTCTCTTGTCATGATAAGCATTGCGGTGGCTTTTATCACACATTTGTAATGCAACATATACTGTGATTCATGGTTAAAATATAGTTTGCATTCAATAAACCAAAACAAGAATCATCAACCATTAAAATTCATACAAGATTTTGGCTTCTTGAATGTATGTATTTTATGACCTTTGTCATCAATGTTTGCTCAGAATGTCCATTCGCCGCTCAGTCGGCACCCTGTCCTGGGTTTATTCCCCACTTTGCACTCGTCTTATTTTGCAAGCCTCTATGGTTCTTCTGTCCAGTCCTCTCACATTCCTTTGTTCAGACTATTGGCTTGGTGCGCTCTCCCAAACATCAGCGCCTCGCCCCATCCCACCGCTGTAACTGGCTGTCGCATCATCCGGTCACGTCGCCCGCGACTCAAGTCTCACCATCAGCCTCTCCATCCTGGCCCGAAAGATCTCGAATATTCACGCCACACCAGTGTCCATATTGGCAGAAGAGCACAGCAAGATGGATACAACAATATCATGTTACTGAGTGGTCTTGTAAAAATTCTAAAAATGCAAATTTGTCTGTGGTTATTTTATATTCGGTATCAACTTCAGTCATCCAGATGTGCTGTTTCTGCATGGATTCCATGCTGTAATTACTGCTGTGTTCCTGCCAAGAGATGCCATTCTTTCCTCGTCATTACCTCGCGTATCCCTATACGAGAGCCAGGTGAGCCAGATGGATCCGACTGGTACCCGAGTGCCGATCTGGGTACTTAATGCAGACCCACCTCCATGGCAACCCGTTGTCCACTGCCCCCATGCAATTACGCATGCTGTTAGTTAGATCACACCTCACCGTTCTTTAAATTGGAACAGAGGTTGCACAGCAGTTTTCAGAAGGACCAGTGCTCAATGGTTAAAAAAGGGGCACTCAGTACCTATAAAGCTCATGCACAAATTCTCATTAAATAGTTTGGGCAAAACAGGCAGGTGGCCCAGACGCCCCCAACCCCCCCTCCGCACATGCCTGTTGCACAGAAAAGTAAATACCCATCAGTCCCTTTCCCAGCAAAATAAAACGGTAGAAACACGCTGAAATGAGCATGACTTCTGGTGCCTGATTAACATGCAGTCAGCAGGAGCTGGGCTCACAGATCAAGTATCCATCGAGCCGGAAAAAACAAAGACATAATAAATTGAAAAGCTCCGGTGCAAAAAATAAACTCAACCATCTTTCATAGTTTAGTGATTCCGGGCAAAATTAAGCGTTTTTGCCGTTAGCTGGTATTGATTGACGACAGTGATGTGGGTAAATGATGAGAAAAATTAGGAAGGGTGAAGAGGGAGTTATTTACAGGAAGGTTGCGTGGTTGATGGATTAGGCAGGTTAGGGGACTATTTACAGATGGAGAATGATGGATTTGCAAGGCTGGGGGGGTGAGTTTCATGGGACTAAGATAATTGAGTGGGATGTGAGGTAATTTAGTACAGGACCTGTTGATTGGGCAGCGTCATAGTTTTCCAAAAGTGAGCATCATAATTCACCAGCTTGCAGGGAACTTTAAGGGTGACTTTGATGATTGGGTAAGATTCACATTAAAGGCGAAAAAAAAGCATGAAGGCTGGCCAGACTGCATCTTCCTTAACGGGGAGTGTGAAAATTGTGCATGATTGGGGTCCTTAAAATGGAGTTTGATCACTGGGAGGGACTGAGTGTCATTTCCAAAGGCAGAAAGAAGAAAGTCCTCGCAGCAATCAACATGCTACTATTTACAAGGCTGCGATATCCTAGTTGACAGATAAGACGGCTGGGCGAGAAGAGAAGTGCTTTAGAGAACAGGCATGTTACAAAGCAATTCAGCATATTCTATGGAACCTGAACACAGATGACCTGGTAGAGATTATGTAGCATATAACCTTTTCACTATCACTGTATATATAGCCATATAGCGCTATAAACTAGGATAAGGGGTTTGCTATTTTAGGCTAAAATAATTAAGAATTGAAAATAAGCATATCTAACCCTAATACGGCACGCTAGACACAAGAGCCAGGCATGTGACTTTAATGAACTGAATGCTGAGATATGACAGAACATCAGCAACAGTATTGAGTTTGATTACGTTAATTGATCTAATTACATAATTTTTGCCATGTAAGCATGTGAGCTATTTTCACTCTGAGTTTGTCACTTATGACGCATCTCATTCATATTCATGGGGCAGTTCTTGATATACAGGCATCACTGGGGCACTACCGTAAATCAGATAGTGTTCAAGGTGAACTCAGACCTAATTCATTTGTTTTCGTAACTGAGCCTCTGTACATCTGGGACTCTACTGTGTTCTTGGGCCTTGAATCAATGGCACTATCGGCTTCACGACAGCAGTGATATCTGTCTACAAGTTATATAACTGATATCACCCTGGAGTAATTCCTAGAGGTGGAGACTCGAGTCACTGACTAGCGATTCGGCTCGGACTCAAGTCACAAATTTGATGACTTACAGTATGACTCGACTTGGCAACACTGAGTCAAAGACTTCACTTGGACATGAGGGCAATGACCTGAGACTTGGACCAGACTTGGACCCTATGACTTGAGAAGACTTGAGGTTATAGTCCCCCCCCTTCTGGATACCATAACATTACTTTTATCATTTCAGTGAATATTAATTCTCTGCTGTCTGCATTTTTAATTGGCTGAATGAAAGGTCTCCTGATTTTTGGAACAACACATCACTCCCTGCACATACACAGATGTAAAAACTGTGTGAGGACAACTGTGAGTGGACACTCTCTTTTCAACTAATCTCTTCCTATGAAGAACGTATCCTATGACGTACTGTGAGGAGTGTTTGTTGAAGCAAGTTTTGATCACTGAAGGTAAAAGAAAAACTAACTTAGGTAGGAAATCAAGTTACATGACTCACAACCCGACTTGGACTAGAGTCACAAATTTGATGACTTGTGACATTTAAACTAATATTGAAGTAAAAATTATGGAAAGACTTGGACTCAACTTAGACTTGAGGGCAAAATATTTGGGACTAGACTCGGGCTACAATGTTTTGACTAGAGATCTGACTCATATTCACCAAGAATTGACTTGATAGATAGATAATGATTACACAAAGGACAGGGCATATGAGAAAGGGAACCAGCAAGGGGCTTTCTGGCTGTCACAGTAACTCTGGGGCAGCTATTCCTCCTGGACAGGCCAGCAGATTCACCAGCCAAAATATTTACACACACACAAGATTGACTTTTCTCTCAAATCAATACCTCTGAGGGCCTCCATGCTGAATTGGACATAGGCGGTAATATGGTCTTTGCAACGGCTGAGTAACAAAGGCTGCGTCCCACTCAGGGCCACCACAGCCCGTCACAGACGGACACCATGCCTTTCTCACACCCATCGTAATAACGCTCACGGCCGTTACATCTGAGAGACGTTAATAATTAATGTCAGAGCAGTCGCACACAATTAGGTATGGCAGCTGTACCATTAATTTTCCTGGGGTGCTGCGGTGGGTTGGCTGAGCAATCAGAGAGAACACATTAGCAGTGGCAAGAGCGATGTCTTTATTTATTTCCTCCTTATAATTCAGACAACGCCATTGTGTACGAGACACAATCTATGGGACTTAATCTCACCAGGAGTAGTTTCCGCGAGGCCACACCGCAATGATACACTCTTAGTCAGAGCACAATGTTTTACCCTTCATAGTATCTAGGTCAACTCGCAATATTACACACATTAACTCTGTTAATTATATGAATAGGTAATAAAACTAAAACTACAGTTGCTTAACCATTATTAAAACAGCTACCACTCTTTCTCCTTGGTTATTAGCTGCAAACAAAAGAACAGCTTCTTAAAAATATAACACTTATCTATCTACCCATCTTCTATCCACTTCATCTGGACAAGGTCATGAGACATAATATAACAGTGGTACACTTGCAGGGTCAGAACAAAACCATGTGTTGAGACATTACACTACACATGAAGGCACTTTTATGAAAACTAAACTTAAATCATATGCCCTAGCAGAATTAAATGGGATTGCTTAAGGTCTCATGGACAATAAACTAGTTCAATAAACTAGTTATATTTCTGACATAAAATTTGACTACAGCTAGATATCCCAGTACTCTGCCATCTCTGAGGAAATGATTCACACTGTTAGCATTAGGATCTGAGAGAGAGTAGATTCTGAGCTCTGGATCTAAGACCTCTGAGCCCCTAAGTATAAATCAATAGATAAAACAACCAGTGAGACTTCACTCCCGGTGTATACATTCCTCTGTGCCCAGCAGCTATTTTGTATTACAGCCTGTGGATAAGACAGCTAAATATACATCAGCAGTTACCAAAGAGTCAATTACTCAGTCGCTTCTGTTCGAGCAAAGGTCATGTAAACTGTTGTGTAAGCCTACATTCTTAAACGGACTCAATTACAATACATTTTAAAATCCAAAGGAAGCCTGAGGGTATCCCTGAATTCTTGCCCGGAAGTTACAAAGAGAATAGGGCAAATCCCGAGGACTTCAGTTCAATCCCACAGTACGGTGCAACAATAACTGACCTTAGCATGTAAATAAGAGCATCTGGTGAAATGCATATTCACAGCCACATATCTCAAATGAAATATCTATAATAGACTGTTATAAGCTTAACAGATAGCTTAAATATAATGCTGCTACTGCTCTGGTATCAATCACTGATGCATTTGGGCACTGAACACCACTTCAAAGTAGTTCTCCACATGACCGATTTTTCCATTACATAGAATTCAAAAATACAAATGGAAATGTGTTCTTTTGTTGTCTCGGTGCTTTTTAAATTCCATAACAATATCTAATTTGTCTTTTAAAGATTTTTAATTTCTGAGAGAAATTTCTGAGAGAAGACATATTCTCAGAGGTGAAGAAGAAATTTAAAATATTCTACACTTCAGTTAAACTGTCTTGACAATATTGTTATTGCAATTATATTTGGAATTTTAAACGAATTATAGATATGCTACAAAATTTAAATTTTAATCTAGTAGTTCCCACTTGTACCCACTGCTACAAAATTCCTGCATTCTTGTGCATGTATAGAAGCACATTTGTATTTGTACCCATCTGTGAGAAACACCAGTGGTGAGCCAATGCAAATACAGAGGCTGCAGCTCCACTGATTTCAGACAACAGGCTTGTCTTTCCTTCTCAGTAGAGCGTAGTTGATAAAGCTGAAGTGATTGCAGCCAACATGTGACTTGGCTGGCTTCTCTAGAAGGTTCTACAAGAAATGACAGCACTCTTACAAAGCTGACCTGACACAGGCAGGTCTCTTGTTTGGTCCCTAGAGTTGCTAGGCAACTGATCAGTCCAACAGACCACTCTATCAGTAATTCAAAGGGACAATGATTGCATCGGTAGACATCATCCCAGAAAGAAAACTACTGAATAAATAAATTCTAAATAATGGTTTTACAGCTACGAGGCGCTGTTTGTCTCTTCTAGTTAGCTAAGAAAATGAATGAATGTGTAAACAAACATTGTATCTTATAGCTACATACAATCCCAGTTTCAGACAAGGAATTGAAAAAAAAAAGATTCAATACAATCCCCTCCCCTTTGAATGTCGACAATGTAGCATATTGTCACAGCAAGAATCCAATTACTGGGGGCAAGTTGTTCATTTTGAGATTTACAACGTTTTACAGGTTTTCAGCAAAATCTGTTTCTGTCGAAGGAGCACCAGGAATAGTTCCCCGAGTGTGAACTTAATTACTCCGTCAGCTCACACCTTGTTAGCTGCCCTTTATTTCCGTTGGTTGGGGAAGCGCGGGGAAAAATGGCTCTTAGTGGTTTTTCATGAACTCATCCAATTGTCCTTTTAAACACATGTCCGATGAGGATTATAAGGATGGACTTGAAAGCATGTCCTCATCACCACTACACTTTTGAAACACCCTGCATAACTGGAGGACTTGCACTTATTGTATGAGCGAGAGGTGGTACATGTTAGTCTGAGAGGTGGTACATGTTAGTCTGAGAGGTGGTACATGTTAGTGGGCGGGAACCTGACTCTTCAGCTGCACTCTTATCCAATAACTTTACACTGACCAAAGACAGACAGCTCCCCTCATACACTCCATCTTCTGATTTTCTTTACCCAGCACCTACTATGGTGATCCCACCATCGCGACACATAAGTACTTGTCCCTTTTCTTCAAAATTCCCCATAACCTTCAAACTTTCCTACTATGGCCTCCACACAGTCCTACTCGTCCTATGGCCTCCACACAGTCCTATCTGTCCTATGGCCTCCATACAGTCCTACCCATCCTATGGCCTCCACACAGTCCAATTGCCTCCATACAGTCCTACCTGTCCTATGGCCTCCACACAGTCCTATCTGTCCTATGGCCTCCATACAGTCCTACCCATCCTATGGCCTCCACACAGT
>JAABNX020000119.1:14564780-14579118 GCA_015163995.2 Mormyrus lacerda | reverse complement strand
CCAATTGCCTCCATACAGTCCTACCCGTCCTATGGCCTCCACACAGTCCTACCTGTCCTATGGCCTCCACACAGTCCTACCAGTCCAATGGCCTCCACACAGTCTTACCCATCTTATGGCCTCCAGGTTAGATAAAAAGAATACACATTCGATGTTTTCTCTAATCACTCACATCCCTAAACTATGGCTGCTTACAAAGACAGTGCTAAATACTGTTGAGAGTTGATTCATGACACAATGCATTACAGATTTATTTAACATGAAAGATTGGCTGCCCTTTAGCTGATGCACTGGCTTTTTTTCAACTAGTGCGGAGGCGGGGGTTGGGGGGGGGGGCGGGCGGATGGTATGCCGACTGACTCCGAGCGCGGTCCGGGAAGAGCACGCTCCACTCCTCCGGAGTGCCAGCGAGAAAACATTACTTCAGCACTTTGCCCGCCAGCGATGTAGCTGGAGCACTTTGTTCCCAGCCTGTCTCCACACTTTCAGCTACGTAAGGGAAATAAAGACAGCTGAGCAGACAGACGGCTTTTTTTCCGGGATGGTTTATGGGGGAGGAGCAAGTGTCCCTGGAACAGAGACTCGAGGCTCTGGAGCAGCTGTTGCTGGTGAGCAAACATTGCGGGAGATTAATCACTGGTCCCCGGAAGCACACCTTTGCTTTCTCTATCCAACCAGGAGGCCCCAAAAGGAGAGGCAAGGGAAACACCCCCGGGAGAAGACTTTCCATCTCATTTAAGACACGTTTGTAATCCATAGCAATCAGACATACACTGAATGTGCAGTTACTATCAATGGATTATTTCCAATGGAAAAAACTTTTGGCAACACTTTCTATGAATGACATGTGTGTAAAAATCTATGAACACATTCATAGCACATTATAATGCAATCATAAAGCATTATAAACTTGGCTATACATATTTATAAAAAGGTATAACACATTATAGGCATATTTATTTTGCATTATGAATACTTTATGAAGCTGTCATTCCTAATGCACCATAGATACCTTCATCATGCAGTACAAAGCATCCATAATTCTTATGCTAACCATTATAATATAGTAAAGTGTTACCAAACTTCCTTTTAAGCTGCCCTCCCTGTTAACTGAACCAGTGACTGCCAGAAGCAGAGGAAGGGTGCATTGAGGAGGAGGAGGAGTGAGTCACCAAGCTGTCTGATCAATCAAAGTGACAACTCTGCAGCGGAGAGAAGATCCATGGAACCTCAAATCACCAACAAATCCACATGACATTAAAAAAACAAAACAAAACAAAAAAAAAAAACTATATATAACATGGCAGAAGAATCGATGACGAGATAAACTGAAAAGCACCATATGTCCTGAGTGACCAGGAAGAGGCTCAGGGAAGAGGCTAATGAACAGCCTAAGGAACGGTGCTTCACATCACCAGGATACATTCTGAATGTCATGCGACTCGCAGCTACAGTCCACTGGTGCAAGAAATGCCAGGGATAAAAGGCGCGGCTGCATATCCAACAGGCACCTCACCGTCTGCCTTCTGCAAACAACGTCACGGCCCTGCTCTTCACATCGGGTGGCCCGGGACTGCTCATGTACTCATCCTTCCCATCCCAGGCACAGCCGGTTGCAGGTAAGTCTCACACCCATACCACATGCGTGCATAGAGGGCCGCCTTGCACATCTCGAATGCTAATTCCACTAGCAGTTGATGCTAACATAACATGGCGATTCTCACGAATGCGCTAGCGGAAATTAGCACATAACAGAAATCATGAAACACACTGTGTGAACAGTAAATATGGCTCTCTTTGGTTTTACGTCACTGTTACTCTGGCCAAACCTGCGGACGCCTTTACCGAGCCGACTTCTGCAGTGGAAAACAGAACTGCGATGTAACTATTCTCTCTTTGCAGTTTGGCTTAGGTACAGTTTGGTTCCTGTATGCCAATGGAAAAGCGCCGTTAATTAGACTCTTTGCTGAAGTGGAGCACCTGGTGTGTGTGTGTGTGTGTGTGTGTGTGGGAGGGGGGTGGTTGAGGGGGGTTGTGGCTCCATGGGGGCCTGCGAGTCCAGCTTTAGCTCACTGGTACTTAAGCCGTGACAGGCCGGGTATGCTCCAGCACCCTCATCCCAGAACCCCGCTAACGACCCTGTCCAGAGTCTGCCTGGTGACGGCTGATACAAATAACCTCCGCCCCTCCCCCAAACCTTACAGCAGGAACCGAACTCTAACAATTGATGCCCCAGTGATGCCAACCTAGCATAAACTCCATTAAAAAAAGTTAAATTATGTGAAATTGACTTGACTCCATATTCAGGCTTCGAGGAGCCTCAAGCCTGTGAAGCCTCACCAAGCAGAAGAGAAGGGCCTGCGATTGCAGAATCAGGTACACAGATATAAGAAAGAGGTCTTGCTCACCATGGGCGTCTGCGGACATCGTACAGATCAATCTTATTTGGGGCTCTCCATGGTGTGGCTGTGTGTGGAACAGACATCACGAGTAAGATAGAGGTTTGGTGGGATATTACTTCAACTTGTTTGAATACAAAACAAGAGCCTGTATTTTTACAGATCTCGCTTGTTATGATCTCAGTGTTTCATGTTACACATTACACGAATGTATATAATTCTATCAGATAACAAAAAGTCCATTTTTAACTCCTGGGTCCAGCAGTCCAAACGAACAGATGAGTTGAAGGCGGGGCTACCTGGGTAGTATCTGGTCACACCCGTGGCACTGCCAAACACCTGCCAGCGCAGAGAGGGGTCCTCTTTGCTGTTTTCTATGAAGACTTTCTCCAGCGCCTGCGTCCAGTTCAGCTCATTCAGGATGACAGGGGCTAAGAACACAGCAGGTGGGGCGGGGGGGGTGGGGGTGGGTCACACAGCATCGCACAACATTATACAGACCTATTTAAAAGAAGAGGTGATGTTATGGAGATGGAGATGTGCTACCATTCATCCACACTCCACTTAGGATTAGGGCCATTTATTACAGCCTCACACAATAACCAGAAACAATGCAATCACCCAAATGATTGTATGAAGGCTGAATCTCAAAATGGAAATTCTGAATGAATCCAAGGAGTGAAATGAAGTGTCCAGTTATGGGAACACTGAATTCATGAAAGAAAAACAACATCCACTGAGGGACATCTGGATGTCGCTCTCCTAGCGAGACGTCCATGTGACCCAGCAGACTTACTATTACAGGACACTCTATTACACAATGTCACTTATGGTTTTTAATGTCTTTACTCTATAGCTAATCATTAACCATAAAATGAAGCCAAATCTGCATATTCCCAACCTTTTTTGTTTTTCTTTTAACATGCTGCATCTATCTAAACAACTCTCCATATTCTTTCATATAATTTAACAGCTGAGGATGAGTCAAAAGATGCGAGGAGTAATTAGAAGTTAAATGTGAGCCTGATTAAAGGGAAAGCCCAACCACTCGGGGGGGGGGGGGTCTGTTTGTATACCCTTCTGATTTAATTAGCCATCCAGCCGTGTCCCACCCGATAAACCCTGGAACCGAGGGCCCACGTTTGCGGCTCTCATCATTTGAATTCCACAAAAATAAATGATATATCCTTGCTCTTCCCCCAGAATTTTCAATTAATCCCCCGCCCCCGACCTCTGTTAGATAAGCCCCCCCAGTCTCCCCAGGAGGAGGGGACCATGACTCTTCTCCAGTCCAGATGCATCCATGCTCCTGGTGTTTCCTAAGAACCCGAAGGTGGAGAGCTGTACACACACCCAGCTTTAATTATAGTAGGGGCCTCTACCAAAGAACAAGACAAAGCTAATTCGTGAGAGAGCTGGCGAGCATATACACTCATCGGGATTTGAGCCTGCTGGCATGAAGGGGGCCCAAGCGTGAGGTGCACAAATGATGCACTTGAAGATGTGAAGGAACCAAGGACAGGAACCAGGAAGGAACAAGAACCGGAAATCCAAAACACAAGATGAGACGCAGAACTCAAAACAAGACCAGATATCCGGAGACGAGATGCCAGAACACCAACCTCTAAAACAACCCCTGACACCAGGGGTCTGTATCAGGAAAAGAGATTTGTCGGTTAGTTTGATAACTTTGTCGGATTTAAGGTACTGCAATTTAAATTAACTTTACCTTCATTCACTTGCAAATCCTGCTTCCTGACACAGGCCCCTGGACTCCAAACTGAACTGAGCCTTCAAGAGTGATGAGACCGATCCCAAAACAAAGCTCACTGCATAATCTGAACTGAACTTGGGGTTCGCTTCTCCTGGTCCAGAGCAAGATCACTCAGACCATGCTCAACCTCATGATCAAAACGACAGAACACGTTTAATATCACCTTATACCTTAAACCTACATACCGTTTTGGTCTTACCCATGTCTGGTCTTGCTCAGACATTTAGCATTTTGGGTATCCATTGATGTGGAAAACTTAACAACTACCCTCTAGCTGACTCCTAACCTAACATTACACTGCAAAGAGCAGCATGAGGATAGCCAGGGTGATACAGTACAGATGAAATATGAGAGCGGGGTCCATTGAAATGCAGATGCCTTCGTGTCTTTATCAAGAAGCCTCAGTGACGACGCTCCTTTTGATGCCTCTCTGCACAGTCTATTTCTCACACACCGACAACGAAATTGGTGCTAATTATGACCATCCATCATGCGCTAAAACATGCGCGCATGCGCACACAGGGGTACACATCACGCACACAGGGGTACACGTCACGCACACAGGGGTACACGTCACGCACACACAAGACCATGGGTGTAGCTTCGGGTGCTGAGCAGATGTGAAATAAATTGCTCTTGTCACCAAAAGGCGCATTTTAACGTGGGAGCTCAAAGCAGTTTGTCCTCTGCAACAAAAAGACATAAATAAAAAATCGTGGGTGGAGAGACAGAGAGAGAGAGAGAGAGAGAGAGAGAGGGAGAGAGAGGGAGAGCGAATGAGACAGGAATGGGTCTGATTCCCACTTTAACATTCCACATAGTGAACTACGGTGCTATAATGTATTGTTGCGCCAAGTGTAGCTGTGGGAGGTAATACATCATTCAGTATTTAAATGCTAATCAGTTCTGTGAGCCCCTTTGAGGGCTGTCAGAAGGCTCACTCCGCCACAGATCCACAAGAAGCAACGGCACACAATGGCCACAAACTTTGAAAGCACATAGGCGAGGTGCTTTGTAAACAGACGAGGTACAGAAACAGGAAGGACAGGCTCAGCCGAAATGTCCCAGCAATTCAGGATTTGCTTAGCTGGGCCGACGCTGTCGCTCAAAAAAAAAAAAAAAAAAAATCGCTCACTGACTGCACCCGCCACCCTTAACCCCCCAAGTCCCCAACCTCACCAGAGCCAAGTGCCCAGCAGGAGAAAAAACACACACAAGCCACCATGAATAACACCGTGAGGAGAAACAATAAATAAATAAATAATGATGCACCGAAGCCATCAAAGTGTAGCGGGAGCGGATTCCCGCCAAGCTGTTCTCTGCTCCACCATCTGGCAGGCGACACACGAGCTTTCACGCCGTTTTCCCGAGCGCGCTCTTTCCGACTCGAGCCTGACAGCCTTCGGATGAAGCGTGCCTCCCTTTACGAGCTTGAAGAGGCGTGAGGGCTCTGGAACCAAGGGCACGGCAGCAAATGAAGCTGAGTTTAGGCACATTTAGCAGAGAAAACGAGCAGACAGAAAAATGCAGGTTCACACCCAAAAGCCACAGAGAGCCCAGAAACAAAACTGCTGAATGACAGATACTCTGGGAATTATATCTCCGCCGATAGGTTATCTTACGAAAAAAGTATGTTTCACGATAAGGAAACACATACCGGCTAATTTTGTTTGATTTATTCCAAGTTTTACTTTTCAGCTGCCGTGTCGATAAAAAGAAAAATCTCCTCTGGGAAAAATTCCCGCTTATGGCTGACTTGGCCCCTAAACATTATTAGAGTCATCCTTCATTGGAAAAATCCATCCCAATGATATCTTTAAAAGGCAATCTATCAGCGGCGATGTTCTGAGACAGTCAGGACCGGGCTCGAGCATGCCCTTTCTAAAACGAGGACGCAGCGGCAGAACAATTATTTGCAGGATTTATTGAATGCTGTCCGGCGAAATCATTCTTCAAAGCGATTATTTATGTTCATTTCAGCGGGTGCGCCATGATGCAGTCACAATGAAACTGTATATTACAACCAGCATTAATCCACCAGTCTCTGCACAGGCCGTAAAACACACTTTATGCTGGATTATGTTAGTGGTGAAGGTATTTACCGGTTTAGTAAAAACAGGAGGCTGTACTATGCGTTTGAAATAGGACAGACAAGAAATATGTCAAAGTGTAGTGGATTTTACATAACATTGTCTCAATCACATTATCATAGATTTTATGGATTTCTATAAACACTGGATTCCTTTTACTGGCATCTTCAATTGACTCACTGCACATCTTCATGGGAATCAGCAAGCACTGACCCCCTAAACCAGAGTGCTATCCCACGGGGGTTTCCGCACTCCATTCAGCACGAGTCGAGGGGTGTCAGACTCCTGCATCGACCCAGCGGCACGGAAACGCCGTGCATCTTTTGAACGTGTTACTTTAGCACACCGGGATCATTGGCGCTGTGAAATATTAAATGAAAAGGTACAAACCGAGGTGGGAAACTGGTGAACTGGTTTATGCGTGCACGCACATGCGTTCAATGCGGGAAAGACCCCCGTGTCAGTGTCACAATGAAAATGGAGCTAAAATGGATTAATGAAATAATCTGAAAAAAAATAATAAAAAAAAAATCACATCAGAGACAAGTGGGGAACTATGGGAAATGGCGGGGGGGAGGGGAATAAATGTGCCTTTGCTAAAACTGATTGCGTTTTTAATTAAAGGCGATACAGTAAATAATAAACAAATAAAATGCAATTTTTGTGCTTAGTGGTGGGTGAAGTGGTGGGTGGCGTCATCAGTGTTCTAATTAGCGTGCGGGAAATGATAGTACCCCTTCGCTGGCTTGAGAGTAGGGGCGTGGAGTTTATTTTGTTAGCGGGGGGTGGAGAGAGGGTTAATAAGTCAAATCAAGAGGAACCCGATGTAACAGCAGGAAAACTGTTCCATCTAGCCTGCCTGGACCTTAGAATCCAGCTCATGGAAGTCAAGATAAAGCCTCACGCCTGTCTGTAAACACAAGCAGGAGAAATGTGCGCTTGTAAGCAGACACTGCTCCTCTGTGTTGTCTTAGCTCAGCGCAGGACCTCCACAGCTCCTCTGCTGACCGCAACATCAAAAGGATAAACAGCACATCGCACTGACAATACCAGGAAGTAGCATACCTCTCACGGGTGACCATTCTCACTCTGTTTCCGTTTCCGTCGTGTAAACAATGAGCTATGTTTGGATCCTATACTCTGAATTTGATTGACATGGTTTCCTCACATCTGATTTCATTATTTCTACAGATGCGACTCAGATATAAAGTGATGACAGTGATTGATGCCATAATGATGGCAGAAAAAAACGTGACAGCAGAGCAATGAAATTACACTTGCTTAGTTCCTAAATATTAATTTTAGTGGCATACTGTATAACACCTTAATGTTCCAGATTAACAAGTAAAGAGCAAATTTCCAAAAGTCATTCAGTCAATTTTTTGTGGTTTTTGAGATGAGACCTACGATCAGGCTACCTCAACATACGTTGGGAACAGAAACTCACTCAGTCCTCATAAAATCCGAAACAGAACTTTCGTTAAATTTTCAAAACTCATCAAAGCCCCATTCAGACACGCACTGTCACACGGAACTATTCTAGACATTACTCAGAAGGGCCGTATGTGTGAATGCAAATGTCCAAAAAAGCCATACAGGTTATTTAACAGACTTTATCTCAATGTCTGGGGCCTCGTCCCATTTGCCCACCAAGAACACCCTTACACACTCCTACACTTGGCGGGTGCATTTGCACGCGTAGCCAAAGTATCCATGGGTGGCCTGTCCCTCAAATAAGCCAAGTGCAGTGTGTTTAATGTGCACGTTTTCCACACTTTGGCAAATACTGCATGAAAGTGATCTTTGGCTAAGTATATAGACCACAATGCACTGCAACAGCGACTACTAACGTTTGCATCCAACATAAGGAAGTCTGTCGGTATATCAGAGTGTGCTCTGATATGCCGACAGACGACGTTTCAATTTAAGTGTGCAATGTTGTATAATGAATTTTTACATGTCTAGGCTACAGTGAAGGACAATCCCAAACACGATTCATACAAATGATTACACAGTCGTAGCGCGGTTCACCTCCTCAGATATCAAGTGTGTCCCATTATTTTCAAGAAATGGCTGAGCACTTGAGCTCTTTACAAACACTTGCCCACTTTGCATCTTACATCAACATACATCACCAAAGTGCAGAATATCTCAGCGTGCATGAACATAAGTGGGGTATATAGGACGAAGCCTGGATCATTACCGATTGACCCCCATGTGTGAATGGAGGAGAATATTTTCCTTAGAACACACCATGAGTGAGTAGGCATGTTTATGACAATTAAATCATGCGACTACGTGAAAATGGAAGAATACGAACAGCCAGAAAATTCTGTAAGGGTCAACACATAAATCATCCGACAGATTCAAAGAATGGCAAGAGACTCAGTTGTGTATGATCAGATTACAAATCTGCTAAGGTGCAAGTGAAGAGCAAACACCTTTGGTGTCAGTTTTAAAAGATTCTGGTGCAGTAATGTTAGAATTTTTCAATCAAAATAGCAGATTTATATTTTTATGAAATGATTAAAATGAAGTTAATGTGATTTCACCAGCAGAACTGAAAAAAAAATACACTTCAATTAGCAACTTCAAGTAGTCATAACGAATTAGCAAAGAAGAGCCACAGCTATGAAAACAAATACAATTCAATTGAATTCGCAAATTGCCCCAAAAACTGAAATAATGCCATAATTAGAATCTGTAAATAGGGGTGATAATGGTAACATGTGCAATAAATGAAAGAGTTGTTTTACGAACTGATCTGGCCTTGGTGCTCAGGGCCTGCTCCGTGCCCCATGCTACAGCCTCCGGCACTATGCTGACAGTCCGGCCCTCTGTGAAGTGGGTTTTTAACTTTTTACTATCTGTCGTACCAAGGAAATTGGGATTTACTTTTACCATACTTGCCGAGTCTCGCTTTTGCTCTTACTCGCCACTCGACACTATATTCTAGAGATTTAGGCAAAATACCACAATCATACTGCTTCCCGTTCATTCCGTAAAAGTTGTGCTATTCTTTTAGGCAATACTGTGAACCACCATTTAATACTGTGGATTCTGGTCAGGCCTTATATCATGTAGAGAGCTATACAGCACGATTACCTCACTGCATCTGATTATCATTGAATACATCTCTGCATTATTTTCTAAAATATATATATGCTGTGGGGACCATTTTTTCTGTCCCCGCAGGGGCAAACTCAATGTTACAAAAATCAGTCACTGTAATCAAAAAACTAAAAATGCCCAAACTTGTATTTTGTTTGGTTACTTATAATTAAGGTTAGAGGTTTATATATATTTGTGAACAAAGATAAAGTCAATTAAACTGGGGTATCTTAAATCCAACATTCGTAATTGACTTAAATCGGTACTGGGCCGAAACCAATAGGGTAGGTGTTAAAGTTGTCACTGGTGGGATTAGGGTTTTGCGCATGAAAATGAATGGACAGTCCCTACAAAGATATGAGTTCAGGTCTCTCTCACTCTCCCTCTGTGTGTGTGTGTGGGTTTGCATAGACCACTTTTGGGGACCAAAATTTTCACAAAATGCATAAAAACCTGAAATTTCCCCACTTTAAAAGATGTGCTCATTTGGATAACCTCAGTTTTATAAAAATCTGTGAATGCAATTAAAAAAGTAAAAATGCCAAAGGTCTTGTATTTGGGTTGGTTACTTATGGTTAAGGTTAGGACTGGGTAGAGGTTAAGCGTGTTGTGATTGGGATTATGGTTTTTCCCATAGAAATGAATGGACGATCCCCATTTAGATAGGAAGACCAACTTCTGTGTATGTGTATGTGTGTCTGTGTGTGTCTGTGTGTGTGTATGTGTGTCTGTGTGTGTGTGTGTGTGTGTCTGTGTGTGTGTCTGTGTGTGTATGTGTGTGTGCGTGTGTCTGTGTGTGTGTATGTGTGTGTGTGTGTGTGTGTGTGTGTCTGTGTGTGTGTATGTGTCTGTGTGTGTGTCTGTGTGTGTATGTGTGTGTGTGTGCTCATCACCAGCACTTTGGAACTGTGGGATGGAACAACAATCTTCTCCAAACCAAAATCCAGCCTCATTGCTTTAGCTATTTTGCCTTAATTTAATTTCCGCCAAGTCTATGCAGTTTCACCCCATCCAGGCTGGAACATGAAACTAATTTATAAATAAATACAGGGCTTCTTAGACAGCCTTAATGTCCCACATAATACAGAGATTTTATACTGGCCATACTTTCTGTGGAGAGGAAGAGTATAACTGACATGTCTCATTGTCTCCAACCCAAAAAACGCCCAGGTGCTTCCAACACATGTACGCCGCAGACATTCAAAACCTCGCATCGCTGCTTCCATGATACCCCCACCTCGTTTTTTTGTGACCATTTTGTAATAAGCATTGATAATTAGAAAAAATGTATGAATGTTTGACCTGAGCTAATTAGAAAGTTTTGAGACTTGGCAGCTGTAATCGCCAATGGAATAATGAATAATAAAATGGCTCATTACCACACTAAGGGAATAGTTTCAATCTCAATAAATGGCCATGGTCCCAGACAGACAAATAAAACCAGGACATTGCCACCGTCTCATTTAGCTGCTGACAGGAGCAGAATAAAAGGAACATTTTACACTATATGGAGTATATTATTAAAATCTCTCTCTCTCTCTCTCTCTCTCTCTCTCTCTCTCTCTCTCTCGCCTCTTTATCATTTTCTCTTCTGCTTTCCTCACATATTTTCACCATTCTGTCCATCTCTGTTCTATGCCCACTATGTCCATCTTGCCTTTTCTTTCCGCCTAGTCTTGCCCTGCGGCCCCCTCGTCATTCTGCCTCAGCATGTATCGTAAGCAGTGAATTTTTAACCTCAAGGTTGTTGGTTTAAACCCCAGTGGGGTTTGTGCTCTCATCCTCGTAAACAAGGTACTTCACTTGGATGGTTCAGGTTATTATGGAAAGTATAAATAAATAAAATCAATGATCTGAATCTTATTGCAATAAAATAAGAGCTTATGTTATTACTATCTTTCTCGTGCGCGATACTCACAACCCTTGTAGATGTCTGTGGGTATCTGGACAGCTGTGTAGGAATAGTTGACCCGGTTGTTGAACTTGTCATCATCCTCAAACTCTAACTTTAAGGAGTATGGGTTTTCCAGAAGGTTCTCTCCCTCTCCATCCTCGATATGGATCTGAAACAAAGCGATTTAGGTATTGGTTATATATAAACACCATACACACTATTGCAGCAGGGTAGCATTTTGACTGGTTTACTCTTGACCTGCCAATGAGAAGAGGCCCTTAAATTAATTAATGCATTTGTAGTATATTGCCTATAGTGACACTGTCACCTTGTGTACTTATTTACAGAAATATTTAAGATTTTAATGAGAGCATTTTACTAATCAGTGGCTATTTCATTTTGCAATAAATCACTGGCAAAAATTAATGTACAATAATTTTTACATTAATTTGTTAAATTTTGTTTGTTTCAATAAATTTTTTCCATCTGCCTATTCATAACCAACAATCTCATATTCACAGCACAGAGGTGAACTGGAGCCCATTGTGGGAGAACTGGGAAAAATGGTGGGGTCTGATATATTTTTCTGGTCTCTCACATATCCCTGCACTGATTCACACAGCCACACAACAAGGGCTCCAATTTACAGCCACTGAATCTCAACATCTTGTTATCGGATGCTAAGACAAAAATCAACCATGAAAGACAGCAGGATGAATGCAATGAGGAGGAAAACCAAAGGAGAGAGCTTACTAAGAAAGTTAGAAGGGATGACAGAGGAGGGAGAGCAGAGGGAGAACAGGAGGGGTGACAGAGGAGGGAGAACAGGAGGGGTGACAGAGGAGGGAGAACAGAGGGAGAACAGGAGGGGTGACAGAGGAGGGAGAACAGGAGGGAAAACAGGAGGGGTGACAGAGGAGGGAGAACAGAGGGAGAGGAGGGGTGACAGAGGAGAGAGAGCAGGAGGGGTGACAGAGGAGGGAGAGCAGAGGGAGAACAGGAGGGATGCCGCAATACACTAGGGAGGTTAATGCAATTTGCCGGTGACATTGTCTCTCGTCAAGAGGCATCTTTGACTCTGACCTTCGGAGGCACCATGAAAAGCTTGCTGAGCGAGAGGAACCTCCATCCCGCTCCCCACTTCACGCTCACTGCTGTTAACCGCTGCCTTCAAACTTACGGGGATCACATGTACTTTATTTCACTTCATCTTATTTATTTTCATTCCTTAGCTCCAACAGCTTATTATTGCCAGTGTCGCCCCCAGATGCTGCTCCCCGCATCGCTCCGTATCGGCTCCATCTCGGCGGCCACGGGGTCTCCGCAGAGAACTTGGCTTAATTCAATTGGGTTCATGGGCCCAATTCAAATTTCAAACATTTGGGCAAATTTCTTATCTCCAAGAAAACAGTAGCCTGAAACAATACTGGAGCCCCACTCCCCAGTGGCCATAATCAGCAACAGCGGTGACAGGCCCCCCGCTACTGGGAAAAAAACACACCCTGGCATGTATATTCACAGGGACCCCTGCCATCCCGCTTTAAAACTAACTGGCGGGGTCTGCACTGAAGCCCCTGAGTCCTAGGAGTAATTAGAAAAACAACAGTGTACCAAAAGAAGAAAAACAAAAAAAAAAACAACAAAAAACTAAATTCACCATGTGCCTCTTCTGCTAAAAAGTGCTGCCCAGTCGCAAGTATCTGCTTAGCTTTGCTTCTGTTTTCTCCCTCTTCATAAAACCAGCAGGTATTAAATTGAAGACAAAACCCTGAAAATCAATTACAGGCAAAAAAAAAGATGGCTATCTCAGAACAAAGTAAAGTGTGGTGCAGACTAGTACTCTCTCAATAATGAACAACAAATAATACAGTCATCTCCCTGAAAACAGACCCCAGTTGTGGAATAAGAACCAGTCAAGACTTCTCTGTAGGGCGGGACAAGGTGAAAGGGCGGTCCTATTTAGAGAGGTGGGGGCACTGATGGCTAAGAGGCCTGAAGGACCTTCCTGCTACGTACATCTTCAAAAGTCTAAGTCAAAATTTGTTTATTTACAACTAAATAAACAAGGTAAACATCCGTATCATTTATTTTACAACCTATTCCTATTCGTTTTATTCATCTTCACATAAGATCTTTAATGAGCTGTTGCACAATTAGTTTTTATGAACTAAAAACGCTGTGATCCGTGGTCGTCATCACGCTTTTCTAGAGTCGATATGCCATTCAGTTCAAGCAGTCCGCACCCGACCCCACTGTTACCGCTCCATATCCAAGGGAAACTGGACATCTTTGCATACTTTCCAACTGACTGCTGTCCCCAGGAACGTTATTACCTGTTTGTATCCCTTGTGCCAGACGGGTATCCCTGCCCTGAGTGCTAGAGCAGGACCTCAGTGAAGGAGCCTGTCGCACCTCTGCTCCATGCCAGCGCTGCTCAAATGCGCTTACACACACACACACACACACACACACACACACACACACACTTCATTGCAGTTTTTCCATTGCAGTCATGGACTTTTATAAAATAGAGTTTTCCCAAATGAGGACCAGTTTGGTGCCCCTATAAGGCAAAAAAAACAAGGTATGCATCACGTTATGGGGACATTTGCTCCCCAGACACAGAAGGTAAAGAATAGCTGGACCACACACACACACACACACAAAGGTTTGTAATTATATCTTTGTGGGGACATTTTTATAGAGAAAACTCTACTCCTAACAAGACAACCTTACCCCCTACCGAGCGTTAACCTTATACCCCACCCAGCCCTAACCTTAACTATAAGAAACAAACAAAATATGACTTTTGCCATTTTGACTTTTTTGATTGCATTCAATTATATCTTTGTGGGAACTGTTTCTCAGGTCCCCACAATGTCATAATAACAGGTTTTTATCACATTGTGGGGGACATTTAGTCCCCACAATGTAATGTAAACTTAATCCATACACACACACACACAGACACACACACACACAAACACACGAGGTGACACCATGGCCAGTGTCACACTGCACGCTGCCCACAGCAGGCTACAGTAGCACAAAGTGTAATATAACACTGCAC
>JAABNX020000119.1:14533234-14550902 GCA_015163995.2 Mormyrus lacerda | reverse complement strand
TTCCCCTTTACATCTCTGCCTTGACTCCTTCCCCTTCACCACATAACTATGCCTCCTTCTCCTTCCCCTCTCAGCCTCAGCTCCTTCCCCTTTACATCTCTGCCTTGGCTCCTTCCCCTTCAGCACATAACTATACCTCCTTCTCCTTCCCCTCTCAGCCTTGGCCCCTTCCTGTTTGGTAATTGCTATTGCGCAAACCCGGAGTAAGAAGTCAGGACATGGGACAGATGGGGCTGAAAATAGCCTGGCCCTTTAGAGAGGCTGACCCTGCAGAAGGCACCACTGAATTGCGACAGTAAGAATCGCTGATAGTGCGTCTCCCTTCCCTCCCTCTGTCTTTCTTTATCATTCTCTGTCCTCTGACGGCAGCAGGTGATGCGTGTCCTTCTCCACTTCTCTGTATGTTCAGTCCTGCCACTCAGTTTGTCTTTCTTAAAAAGTGTCAACTGGCCATAAGAGCAGAATGACAAAGAAAGTGCCAGTTTCGCATGATGGATGTGGAAAACTAAAGCCAAGAAGGTGTCACTCTGGGAGCCTCAGAGTACACTGACCTTAAGCTAACTGTCACCATTTAGCAAAGGAATATTACAAATAGCAGTCCACTCCCTTTCAGTTATCCTTCTGTCATAAATCAATCACTACTTTGCTATTCACTGCACTATAATCTCCACTAAATGACAAATGAATTCGGTGCCTGAATGGCAGCTAAAAGGCCAAGACACAGCATCTCAGATTTGATCAGTTCAGTGCTCTGCATATTTCTGCTGCAGGTGCTTATCCTGTTGATTGATCCATGGAAAATCAAAGGAAAAGCACACTACAATCTATGCCTTTAATTGACGTAATGTTTCCCATTTTACTTTATTTTTTTTCTTAATTATATTAATACATAAAAAAAAATCAGTTAATACTTTCTCGTGTGAGTTCATGTCCCCTTAACAACATACTACCACGTCTGCTGTCACGTGACTCTGTCCTGTCCAGTTTGCTAAATGGAAGTTGCATAGAGGAGAACTCAAACATCGAGCTGACTGACCAACTCCAGCAGCCTGTACCAAAGAAAAACGCTGTGTCCATAGTTTGGACACATTGTGGCTTTAGTGAAGACGACACCGAACAGAAAGAGGTCAAATGTAAACACTGCGGAAAATCAGTTTCAGCTACCAAAGTCTGTACGACCAATCGCTTTCAATACTAACAATATTTAATACAGTGGAAACGGTTATGTAGTGATGTACCGTGTATATAGATCAAAACGATTGGAACAGAATCATCCCAGTACAAATACTGTATAAATAATTCACTTTAGTAATCAAGCAGTCTGCTTACAGTGTTCATCTTGGGTATTTTTATGCACAACAGCATTTGGAAAAAAAATAAAATTATGATAATTTTTTATCTTTTTGTTACTAGATTGACTTACGGTAACCCATCTGCTAATGCTAGCTACCTGAGGCTAATGCTGCGTGTACAGAAAACATGATGGGAAAAAGAAAGTCATTTTTTTCTCAATTATGAATATAGACTCATCAAAGTCTATTATAAAGTGTCAAAAACGAGCCAATGAAATGCAAGAGCAAAACTACAATAAGCAATATTTTATGTACAGGGCTGTACTGTATTATAGCTTATTTGAATTATACATAGTCCAGTAATTTAATTCATGCAGTATTGTAATTTGAAAAGTATTTGAAATAGCTGTGCTATATTTGGAATCAATAAAATTCAGTAAATAGTGACATTGTCTGTTTTATTACCATATATCCATGTAATAAATATGCAAATGAAAATTAGATGGTAATCAGCCTGAGACAAAGAAAAAAATCAGTTGTAATGATCATCCATTTATAGTGATCAATTTCACCCAAACAGATGTGATCACCATAAACGGTTTTATTTTGTTTGCAAGAAATGCAAACTATTTATTTTCTACTTTTTTAGGGAATATGATTTTTTCATTAAAACTAAAATGTGTCCCTTTTCATAACACTTTTTAATTTCAAATGATTTGTGCTTTGATTACAGTTGTTTGAAATATTCAATAAATAACCACAAATGGTTCACCTGCGTGTTTCTTTCAGTTATTTTAAAACTTTAAACCTCAGTACCTGATGAGTTTGGAGCCTATCCTGGGAAGCACAGGGCACACGGCAGGAAAGACCCTGCCTAGGACACTAGTCCAATGCAGGGCACATACACACACTGCAAACACCATCAGTGCCATTTCACCAAACTACACGGTTTTGGACTGAGGGACAAACTCAGAGTATCCAGAGGAAACCGGTGCAAACACATGGAGAACAAACCAAACTCCAGACCAAACAATCTGCAAGTGGATCATCTAAACCAGTGATTCTGAACCCGGTCCCCAGAGACCCCCAGACAGTCCACGGTTTTGCTCCCTCCCAACTCTTATTGGCTGGGGGGCCCCTGAGGACCAGGTTCAGAAACGCTGCTCTAAGTATAGGAAAAAAAATAACTAATAATAAAGAGGCATTACCTTGAGAGCCTCGAGGAGAGGAAGCAAGGAAATAACGCTTCTTTTCACAACAGGCAAGGACATGCCAACATACATGTAGGAGTGGGAGGCAGGAATTAGAGAAGGCTGTACACATGATTTCAAAATTTTAATGAATTCAATTAAGGTGAGGGCACTGATCACAGCTGGCTGGTGGCAGAGGCTCGGACCTTCACGGTCGGAGGAGCTTCCTCACAATGGTCAAAAGCAGCTTTTTCAGCAGATCTGAGCGTGCTCCCTAAAGCTGGCCGCTGTGCCTGGCGCCCGTCGCAAATGACGGCCCGTTATCTGGGACGCCAGGCCGGGCAGCCGCCAGGGCAGAAAACGAGCGGCAATGAACGGCGGCGCTCCTCTTTTCACCCTGCCACCCCGTGGTGCCCGACAGTCGTGAGAATATTCGAGTAAGCAAAAGGCTGTGGCCCCCCCATCTCCAAACACCCGGCTGGATTTAGATCAGACCGAGCCTCCTGCTGTCTCTCTTAATGAAGTCACAAGAGCACACAGTAGATTTAGAAGTCAATGATTATCTAAAACGGTGAGCTTCTCTGGAGATCGTTTCAATCATGGTGCAAATTATATCAAACTGGTCAACTGGGGATACGGGTGTGAGAATGAAGAATAATTGCAGTATCATATGTCCTAACTAATGAGCCCAAATGCGAACAGTAAAAGGGCTTTTTTCTCTGGTAACTTCACAGCAGAACCTCCCTCCACCACCAAGATCTGATCTACCTTGTAGTAAGTCACACAGGTGAGGTTCTGTGCACAAAGCTCGTGGGCAGAGGTAGGCTGTTCAGGCCCAGAAGACAAAACTCCAGGCCAAGATTTTATTTCACCCACACACTGAGTACTCTGTGACTGTGACTCTTTATGCTCAACTGGTTGGTAGAAGCAAAATGTTGGGCTGGATTATTTTTACATTCTTCACCTGAACTATCCACCTGTGCCCATAGGAGAATCCAGAACACCCTAAAAGGACGGCAGGAGCTTCTTAATGGAAGGACAAGTGCTCAGACAGAGCCGGAAAGACAGTCGTGTGACCCAAGGTATTCGTGGTGCTTTGAGACACTTATCTGTCCAACTTAAGCAAACATATATGTCCGTGTTTGTTTACGATGCCCCCTTCTGCACCTTGCTCGCATGCTCTCACCCGGAGAGCAGGGCATTCCAGGCACCTCACGTGACTCCGCTGCAGTTAGATGGGCCTGTCTGCTTCCCAATTAGTGACCATCTGGTGTAGTAGGTCCCGGGCCTCGGGGGGCACAGGGGGCAGAGGTTAAGCACACGTTTAATGAAGCACAGTACCTGCAGTCAGCACATCCAGTACCGCATCACCCAGCCTCACTCCAGCAAGCAGGCTAGTGCGTGTACTTATCTTTTAAGCCAACAACCTGCGAAGAAACCTGGGCAGAGATAGCCTTTAACCATTTTGCAGGAAGGAAAATGAGAATGAGGAAACAAATTGATTTTCGGAGTGTTTGGTGCAGAGAGATGTGAAAAACAAAGGCTATGTAAATTTGCCAGCGGGAGCGACCCCCGTCTCCAGTGACATGGACACGGGCACCTGCGTAACCCGCCAACACGCTGTGGCTCTTTGCAAGCTCATTTATCGAGCTTTTGCACATTCATTTTTATCCCAGAAGACCAAAAGGGAAAAAAGGTCTATAATGAATTCAATTTGTTTCTGGTTAACCCTTTTCTTCCAGGTTTAATTCTATTTGCCTTCATTTCTATATTTATTTTTCTTAAATGCAGCTTAAGATTTTTTTTTATTCAAAGAAAATACACAAACTGGTTTTGCCTTAGTATGAAAGCCTGATAAACATGCCGTTCTGGTAGGAACTGGTGGTGGACGACGGGCCGAGAAGATAACTTGCACTTAAAACATTCATTTTACATTCTTTTAATATCAGATTTGAGTGAGTTATGAATAAATGTCCTTGTATATGCCAAGGGCACACAAATTGTATAAGTGGTGAATTCATGGGCCATCAGGTGCCATAACTGGACAGATTGATGAAATCTAAGACTGCAGCTTGGACAACAGCCTTCTGATGCCCTTTGTCTCTGCATTTAAGTTATTGTAACAGGGTCACACAATCTTGACTCCCTGAAAACGGCTTCTCTCACAGTCCAAACATACATGTAGGTGAACTGAAGACCAATCTTAAAAGCCAGAACAAGATAGTGCCGCTGTTTCTAATGGCAATTGGTACTATCATCATTTTTTAAAAACATTAATAGGATTAATAGAATGTGGGGGTGAATTTACAATATGAAGGATATTGTACACACAATTCAATGTCTGCATTTGAATTAGAATCAGGAGATATCAAATAGCTTTATGACATCATGAAGTCTATTCAGGTCATCTCAGTTATGCAACGGTGAAATCACACAACAGCATACAAACCTTATAGGAGTGTTTCTGGTGAGCTGACAGCATGACCTTGACTGATCCAGCGCAAGGAGAGCTGCAGAAAGGCAAGTGGCACAGAGACATATAGGGAGGCCTCCAGTGGGAGAGCCGCGCACTTCTGCCATGTCGCAGATACAGCTGGCCTGCATCGCCACGACGACAGCCCGGCCCCTCTAATTGGCAATCAGTTATCCGAGCACCCGGACATGGACTCATTCTGAGGCACAGCCCAGTCTGCCTGCCCGGCTGTTCGGAATTAGCGCTTAATTGAGAGCCATTTATAAAGACAGATCACTGGACCATGCTGGCTAACCCATTTTATTTAGATACTTACGTATCACACTAAACAGTGCAGACCAGCTCCAAGTATCAATTAAAATATTCCGCATCCGTATCTTCAGATCAAATCTACATCAGTGTGCCATATAAGCACCTTTTTCACAGCCAGATATATTTTAGCAATCCCCAAATTAGAGGTGTTCATACACTGTATATAGGTTTTCTGGCTGCTACAGACATCTGCTACTTCCATACGTGAACACAAAAAATGATCGTGTCCAAAAAAACCCATCAGATTTTCCTCAGAAGATACCCTGCCATTCACATCAATCCCAAACTTTCCATATTAACAGCCTGTCACTTTCCCACTCTCCTCTCCGTCATCCATACCTCTCTTACCTGAACCTTCTCTTCTCTTCTGCCTTGTTTCCTTTCTCTTTCTCTCTCCATATCGCATCATCATGCCGACAGAATAAAGCCAGCCGAAATGTGTGTTTCAGGCCTTCCACGTGTCTTAGAGGGAGATATATACGCTAAACCAGCTTATCCACAAGGATGTCTATCAACTTGCTCTGGCAAGTTCAGCATGGCGGGTCTGTTTGCACAGCTAGCTGTTTATTTAGTTTATCTTTACTGGACGTTTTGGACTGTAAGAATATAATTTCAGAGAGACGAGAACCCAATTTTGTGTTTTAGGTACTACATCACAGACTGGCATAGCGTCGCTATAGAAACGGCCCCCTCCGCGCTAAATGACAATGTGGCCTCATCGCCATCACTCCCCCTCTGCCCCGCCCCACTTTTTGTGACCCCCCCCCCCAATTGCCATAGCTTTGGCTTTATGCCACTAACAATGTTTTTAACAGTTCATTTAGGACCATGCACAGTGCATTTTCAGAAATATTTCAGTGCAAAGAAAAAAAAAACTGTGGTTCTCTCTGCAAGGGGATACGCACTAAATGGCAAAAATTACCATGAAATGCATGTTTCGGGGGTGCCGGCGGGTGAAAATGTAGGGGGCAAGACGCAGTCGTTTTTTAGAGCATCTTTCAGGGCAAAGTAGTTTGCGAAAAACACAACAGAGATAAGAACTAACCTCAAACAACGCTTTAAAAAGACAGAAACAGAGCCGCTGCTCTCAGAAGGATGGCTGTACTTGCTGTTTCTAACAATCCGACGAAATGCATCATTACAAAGCAGTTTCATCTCAAATAATGCTCCGCTGGGCCTGCGTGGCCCAAGGGTCATTGCCCATACATATAACATGATAATCAGGCCCATTGTACGGTCCCAAGCAATTCTAACCATCATCAACAATCATCAAAATTCTGTCCAGAATCCATTAGTGCATCCGACATCTGAACTGTGGGACCCTGCCAACCTGGACATCGCAGCACAGAATGTCAGTCGCTGGTTGTATCAGTGCATTCCTGAATGAAGATATAGGGTATTTTGTTTTAACACTGAAATGCAGTTTGATGATGGATTTAACATCCAGTGTGTAATTCTACAGTTTATTGTGCAATGTGTAGTAACTCATCCCCGTTCCTCCAAACAGCGAATTATGCATATAAACAGCAAGCTGACAGGGACAAGAGGCTCATTTACAGTACTGCTGTTAGTCCTTAAAATGGCTAAAAAGTCTAATCGAAGCAGTTCTGAATGTGACCCATTGTTGGTGCCATATGTGGTGGTTCTAGTATCTAGGAAAGAATCACCTTCTTAGGATTTTCATATTACAATATCAGAGAAAGATGTGATAAACAAAAAACATCACGTTGATGGCGTTTCAACGGCCAAAACCACATCGCTGATGGCGTTTCAACGGCCAAAACCACATCGCTGATCAGAGAGGTCAGCGCGGAACAGCCAGACTTGAAGCAAACTGAAGGGCCGCAAGTAAAAACAGCTCAGTATAATAGTGCACCTACAAATTTCACTTCCCTGAACACCACACACTCACACAACACTACAATCTTCTGCTCCAAACACACAGACAAACAAATGCATAGATGCACCCACAGACAAATATACAGGTGCCCTCCACAATTATTGGCACCCCTGGTTAAGATGTGTTCGTAGGCTTATAATAAATTCTTTTTTTTTTTCTGAAAAATATAGTCCTGCAAAATGCTCTCCACAATGTTAAAATAACAGCTGTTTATTACATTGTGGGGAACATTTCGTAATGTAATACAGCGGTACCTCGACCCACGAACATTTTTGTGCCGGTTCGTAAAACCGCGTTTCAGGCTGCAAACACACAAACATCCCCCAAAAGCACCCCGAAGAACCACCCAAAACACAAAGAAGTGTATATTATGGCCAAGAATGGTTGTGGAATGTATAAAAAACTTCTTTTAGATGTGTCTGAAAAAAGAAAAAAATAGAGAGAGACAGAATGTTCTGTTATAGCGTACCTTTCAGTGACTGATAAACATGTTTGCAATGGTTTTTAACAGTCACATATCTATACATAGAATTACAATACTTCATTAATAAAATAAATCATTAGGTAACTCCTATTTAAGTGTTATATTCTCCATTCACACATAGTGGCAACTGCATATTGTTTGTTTACAGTACAAACAACGAAGTTCATCGCCACACAACGTGTGGCACCACGAAATGTACATAAACTTTTTTGCCATATGTAAAGAATGTACTGTATAATTAAAAAAAAAAAAATCACATTTTCGAAATTAGTGTATTGTTTTTGACTGTAATTCAGTCTTTTAATGTTAATTGTTTAGTTTATTTGGGGGCATGTTTTTCGGTTCTTTTCTGTGTTTTGGCGTCTTTCGAGCGACAAGCCTGCCAACAAGCGTATGCTCAGTTGTGTATGGGTCCGCCTTCTGTAAACATACTGAATTATTTGAACGAATCATTCGTATTTACATTATTTTAAATGGGAAAAATTGATTCAGGTCACAAACTTTTTGGGTCCTCGAACCAATTAAGTTCGTGAGCCGAGGTACCACTGTATATACATACATAACCCCCCCCCCCACACACACACACATAGACAACCACACACATAATCTCTCTAAAATATGTCCTGGCAAATGCAGCAAAACCTAATTCCTTGAACTCACATGTGCGCAGCCACAGACACACATGCACTCCTCTAGGCTTAGAGAGGCCCCCTGCTGGACAGACACAGTCTTGCATGGTGCTGGCAGTATGCACACATCATCACTAACAACAGCCTGGCCTCCTAATTGGCAATCACTTATCTCAGCATCCGCACATCAGCACAGTCCCACACCAGGCACAATTCATTAATTAAGTAATTCAAAGGGCAGGTGGAAATAAACTGTGGTTAGAGCTGGAAATAATTAACATTTAGAGATAGACTTTTCTCCCCAATGATAAGTTCATAAACAAAATGCTTGTTTTGCACGGGTTCTCTGACATCCCTGTCCCAGCTGCATTATGGTGTCTATATACAATTAGCCAGACCCAGTTCCCTTTATCTCATGCTGCAAATACATATTTAAGAGAACAAAAAGGCATTTTTCTCCCCAGCTCTGCACACAGCGTCTATCTTTCCATGTGCTCAGAGGAATGAGTCCTTTTCATCTGGCCGTCGTGCTGTTCAACTTCTCCTTTCTTTATCCCCAACTACAGGGACTTTGTGGTACTGCCCCCTGTTGGCCACAATATGCGTTCTGAAGACCGAGGTGAGGCGGTTTGACATTTAAATCTCAAACAAGCCCTTTGCTTTGTCACTCCTCAAGACGGATTAGAGCTCTAACCATATCTCTTCTGGGCAGCCGCTAATTAGTTTTTAATTATGGAGAGGTGGGGGGGGGGGGGGACTGAGGGGCAGGAGGGATGGTGTTGGAAAGGAAAGAACATGGGCATTGGGGAACCCAGCGTCTCAACACCTGTGGGAGATCTGCCTCTCCCCAGCACACACGCACACACACACACACACACACACACACACACGCACATCTCTGCAGGCACAGCGGTCCTGGCAATCTCTTTCGCCGACCTGGATGCCTAATGGAACCTGACATTATATCAAACACAATAACGTATTTCATTTGAGGATCATCATTACACTACACACAAGCCTATTAGACGGAGACAAGCAAGGCACACTCCGACTGGCCGGGGACACAGTGAATTTGCGGGATGCATTCCTGCTGTTGAGGAACAGGTTATGAAAACTTGACTTTTCATGGGCCCAGTGTGTCTCCCCAGAACAACAACGTGTTGCCTGTTCTCTCTCTCTGTCTGCCTCTCCTTCTGTCCATCTGTCCGATCACCTTCAATTTCACAATGCGATTAATCGCAGACTGTCGTACTGGCATACCAAACATAATCTCTATTGGTGAACAGCGTTTTGGAACTTGAATAAAACATGTAGAACATTTACTTAAGTACAAATCCGAAAATGAACGCCTGGTTATAATATCACACTGTACACTCGACACTATGTTACACCCGTTGGGGGCGGGGGGTTTGCTTAAAAGAGCCTGCTTATCACAAGATCTTTCTGTTCTTACCAAAGATGCTTCAGTAAGCAATATTTGCCCCGCAGGCTAACCAGCAGCTGTTTGACAATAACACTGTTAGGTTTAACCACTTATTCCTTGGGATCACAAGCACTTAATCATTTCACAGTTATGCTAATTTAGCACAAACTTATTTTATTTAGGAAATAAGATTTCCAGCATCCCAGCTTATTTATCATATTCATTACAAAAGATGTAGCTTCTCTCTTCCCGAATCCCAGTTTGGGAGGATGAGCCCCAGCATGGTGAGCAAGCTGTGCAGCTCTGAAACTTTAATGGTAAATACAGTATACTGGGGGCGGAGATGGAGAAAGTGGGGGAAGATGATCACTGAAAGCTCAGGGGAAGGGAGGTTCCCTCAGGATGGTGTAAGGGGGGGGGGGCTCGTATCGACAAAGCTGTCCAGCATGGGCAGCAAAGGGCCGTGTTTCTCATATATGACTCACGTCCGCTCAGAGAAGGTTATTTAGAACATTCAGGCGGCTATGCAGGGTGGCGATGCCAGGGGGCAACGTGCCACTGCTTAACCGCGCTGGTGAAACACCCCAGTGGCTGTTTATCCAGACACCGGCCCCTCAGAAGACAAATGAGTTGAGCTAAACGACGCCGCCTGCCACAGAGGAGGACCACAGATGGACCATGCAGATGCTCATTTGGTTGCCAATAAAAAAAATAAGTGTGAAGATTAAAGCAAATATCTGTAGAGAAAATTCACTAGTCCGCACTGCCAACCTGATGCGGAGCGTGCTGACGTCACTCTGATGACGGGTGGGCACAAAGACATTTATTTATTTCATTCATTTATTTATTTTTACTCAGATAGTGTGAGGGGGCTGTGGTGGACTGGCGACCTGCCCAGGGTGTACCCCGCCTCCCGCCCGAAGATGCTGGGATTGGCTCCAGCTTCCCCGCGACCCGAAATGAATAAAGCGGTATAGATAATGGATGGATGGATAGTGCGAGGGGCTTCGCTGCAGACATATTCATTTAGGAGATAAAAAGGGGTGACGAGAAATACAGACTGAGAGACCAAGAAACGTTCTGAGAAAAACATTTGATATATAAGACAAAACTCATGAAATATTTCAAAATATACCTTTCGAAAAAGTCGAATAAAAAAAAAAATCTACCTATTTTTTCCTTGTGAGATGGGTGAGGGTGAGTCTTTCTCGGGCAGCACAGGGTACAATTCATTATCATCCATCCTATTCAGGGTTGCAGGGAGTCTGGAGCCTATCCTGGAAGCCAGGGGGTTGCTAGATATAAACTGTGCTGGTGACCAGGCCCCCCACCTCTATTACCTGGCGTGCACAGATACACATCTTTTGTTTATGGTCAAAATTATGTTGCTACTCACACACCAGTCACACTCACACACCAGTCACACTCACACACTAGTCGCACACACATCACTCACACACCACTCACTCACATATGCACACATGGGCAACTCAAATTCACCTCAGCAAGTTTTCGGGCCGCATGCCGGGGGAGGGGCGTGAAGCCAGAGTACCCAGAGGTAACCTCACGATGACATGGGAGGACATGCTGTGTTCAGTAATGTCAGTATGCTCAGGGGGGTTGGGCAGCCAGTCGACCTTGGACCCCCAAAGGTTATTAGTCCTTCTCCGCCGTTGTCATTTGTCTTTCTTTATTTAATTTCTTTTCCTTCCTCTTTCCAGTTCTGTATTACTCTCTCTATTACTCTCTAATACTCTCTGTATTACTCTCTCTAATGACGTATCAAAACACATCCATGTAAAGCACCTTGGGACAACTCTGTCATGAAAGGAGCTATATAAATGTTAATTAATTGAAATGAACATGTATACATGCATGAATTGAACTACACACATACAAAGGCAGGATTCAAACCCCAAACTCTACAGGTATAAGGTAATAGTGCTACTGTACCCATACCAGCAGTCCCTGTGCTGTCAGAATGAGAAATCTGAAAGCCTCAACTCTAAAAATGGTACCCTCAGTCAGCTGGCATGACACAACAGTCAGCATCACACCAGATGGTATTTATAGCACAAAATTCTGTGTCAGTCCAGCTGATATTTACAGCACAAAATTCAGTGTCAAACCAGCTGGCATTTATACTGCAAAATTCAGGGTCAAACCAGATAGTATTTATAGGAAAATTCTACGTCATACCAGCTGCCAGTTTTAGCACAAAATTTAACGTCAGACATTTATAACAAAATCAAGAGTTAAACCAGCTGGCAATGATAACATGAAGTGTACTATCAGTCCAGCTGGTGTTTAGAAACTAAATGTAGTATTAATCCAAAATAAATCAAGCCACAAATCAGAGCAAACCATAGCATGAAGACAAATCTATCAATTACAATGATGGGAATGTAGCAAAATATAAATAAAAGTACAAAGAAACAGAAATTAAATTAGGGAATATCTACCTCTTTACTAAGAAACCTGTGAAAATTTGGCTACAGTCCAAACGTGCCCCTCTCCAGTAAAGCGGAAACAAGACGCTGATGCTGCCAGGAGGGCCAGCTCGGCGCGGCGGGGACATCGTTATGCTTACTCCACAGAAAACCCCGCGAAATGAAAAGAAATATATTTTAGTATAAGAAAACTGTGTAATCCTAAGGAAAAGGGCACACGGTGCCGTAAGCTGCCCAGTATATCACAGTCTGTCACTGGCCTTGGGGCTCAGTGTAACTACCCTCTGCAGACACCAGCCAATCCATTGCTATAATCACTCCTCTATCTTTCATTTATTCAGTTTTCCTTTTACTACCAACCACAGCGCTGGGAATAGAGCTTGTTTTCACTTCTGAGCCATTTCAAGAGCGCAGATCTACGTGGCACCATCGCAGGGGTAGTCGCCGAATCACCCATGGCATACGATCTCCTCGCCAGACTAGTGAGAAATCTGACAGGGGTACGATTTTGGCCACAGTGTGGAGGTGTGAGGGGCCCACACCCTATCCTCTTGAGCCCTTTAAGCCTGACTATTACCAGAAGCAAAAATAAGACGATTCTTCCCTCTCTGGCAATTTCTTTACCCCTACAAAACATTGAAATATTTCAGGAATAATGACAGAATATTTTAAGCATGATACCAATGTTTCCCAACTCGGTTCTGGGGGACCCCCACCCAGTCCACATTTTTCCCCCCTCCCAGCTCCCAGCCAGACAGTCCACAGGGGAGCTGGGAGGGAGCAAAAACGTGGACCGTCTCTGGTTCCCTGAGGACTGAGTTGGGAAACACTGCCTTACAGGCATAAGGATCAATTACATACAAACTGTAATAATTACACGTATTCTTAGAAACACAGTGTCAATCCATAACAAGTGCATTGCTTCAGTTACTTTTACCTTTTGGTTATGTAGCCCAGCCTCTCTCTGCTGCCTTATAATTGACATGATGCATTGTTACTCCGCAGTGCCCGAAGGCCAGAGAGGCATTACTGTTATCTCCAGCTAATCTAATACAACATCTCCTCTAGTTTCTTCAGGGTACCTTATTGAGCTCGGACTTAATGCACGCCGTGGCAATACAAGGGATTTTTTAGGAAACAATCGTCAGCGGTATCAATGAATTCCCAAAAAAAAAGAGCTGATCTTTGGATAATGTTATTTTTATGAAGACGCATATAATTTTGCTAAACTATTTGTGCTGCTTCATGGAGTACCATGTGAACAAACAATCCTGTAACCTGAAACAATCAGGAAATCAGTATTACCATAGTCTGATGCCAGTCTCCCAGTTTTTCACCATTGACCTTACACTGGGAGGAGAGGTGCGGCGGCTCAGGATTTGACCCAAGGAACTGAGGGTTGGGGTCTGGTTGATGGATCCCCCAAACCCTCTAAAAGGCAATAAAAAAATCAGCCTTCATAACACAGATAAGGACAGGGAGGTTTTGTTCCTCGCCACATGGGGTAATGTGTCACCACAGCGGCTAAATCCCTACCGCTTTGTTCAGTGGCAACATTGAGCGGCCTGCGGTTTGACCCGATAGCATCACACACACCCCGGACAAGGTAGCAGATAAAGGACTATCCGGTATCTCATCTCCAGTGTCACACATGCAAATTAACAAGCATAATACTGCAAATGGTATTGGATAAGAAAAGGGGACCAGAGAAATACTGGCTTAACACGAATGAAATAATTTATAAGGAGCACACGAACACTACGAAACCCAGCTTAGCTCAGCTCCATTTTACTTATTTGGGCTGGTTTGCTTCACAATGGAGATGGAGCCCCGTCACAGATCTCGACTGTATGCTTTCGCTTGAAATCAAATCTCACAGAGGTCATTTTATTTTTACATACTTCACACATCGCATGTCTCTCTGGTCAATCCTCGTCCAGCTCTCAATAGGGAAAGAGAACAATACTCATGCATGGTAGTACGCCGGTTGTGGACAGACGCGGTTTAGCAGGGACATGCTGCCTCTATTGTGAGCTGTTTGGTTTAGTCAGCTGGAAAGGTTTCTTCCGCCCTCGGTTTCCTCTCAGTTTCAGCTGAGTAACAGACTGCCCTCGAGTCCTAATCTGTCTCACAGACTTACAGATGCGGCCAGCGTGGAGAGGACGCCGGGACAAACACGTCTCTCTCTTATGAAAGTCTACTTATCTCCCAGAGCACCTGCTGCTAATTAAACAAACACTCCTTCTCCCCTTCCGCCAATCACTGGCTAGGAATTGGAGGAGTCGCTGGCCAGTAGCCTACATCGCCCCCTGCTGCTGACTGTATGCTAGGCCAGGTGTCGCTAATGTCTCAGTATGACCGGAGAGGCACCTCATGGCTACTCTCCCATACTGTCCATGACGGGGCTCCTGGATGGCAAACCTCACTGCCAGGATAGGAAGCAGCTCTACCCTGAGTCAGCGGCATTGGACGCAGCCTACTGACCAGTGCTCCTCCCTCGCAAACACAACGCGGGCCTGGCCTGGGAATGCTTGGCTCTTGATAGCCAGTCACTAGCATTCTGCCCCTGAAAGCAAGGATGGGCACCTAGAGAAACTGACTAGACACCTTCATTTGGCTCAACAGCAAGCACCAGCCACAGCAGGGTCCCCTGACTGACTGGAAGATACCACTAATGATGATAAGCATGCCAGTCACATGCGGTAAATTTCACCACAAAAACAGATTCACATGGCACACAAATCGTGGGATAACAGGATGCAGCAGATGCACTGAGAAGATGATAGCCCTAAGATACCAGTGCCGAGTTACTATCAATACTGTGGTAGAAAGATGCAGGTTGTAGCCAGACCCCTCCGTAACCTCAGACCCCTCCGTAACCTCATGCACCTCCAGCACAGTGGGAGGCCAACGCACAGCTTCATGCAGCTGATGCTCTCTTGCATAGCTTGGTCAAAGTCTGAGGTCTGACTCACTGGGCTCTCAGGGCCTCCAGCAGAGCACAAAATCCATGACAGAAACTCAGACTTCTTGCCCAATGTTCCAACCCCCCAGCCCCCCCCCCAACACCCCCAATGAGCCAAGAACAGCCGCTCACCTGCCGGGGGCACTCAGGGAAACGGCGTCCGCGCAGGACTGTCAGAGCAGCTTCCAGAACAAGCCTTGGGAGGGACAGATAACAGCATGGTGCGGGACCCGCGGCCAAGACGGTGGCAGTGACAAATGGGGAGGGGGGCCGAGGACAGTTCTTCTGAGGTCTGAGAGGGAAGCGGTAAGAAGCAGAGCAGGAGGAAACGACGCTGAGGCTCAGTGGGGCGGCGTGAGCTGGGACTTTTACCCCGGTGATTGTTGCTCAGTTGCTAAAGAAGGTACAGCACTAGACTCCATCAGAATCCCACTCACGCCTCTGCCTAACCAGCCAGTCAATCGACAATCAGCAGTGCCCCATGGGAACACTGTTATTTAACAGCCCGTAATTGTCGCCTTATGACTCCCCTTTTACACTATCGCATTTCGACAAAGTTTAAGTTACCAGTCAACAACTTGTATTAAATGCACTGAACCTTTTTCCTTATTCTACAGCAGCATTAAAGAGGGAAAATGTTAAAACGATACCAATGGCACAAACTTCTTTAAAAAATTATTATCTATAACTAAGATAATAACTAAGTAAAAAAAATATATATATAATTTCAACATGATTCATTTACTTCAGTAATCATCCTTAATAGCTGTACTTTGACTAGTTTCTTCAGTCAGTTTAAAAGCCAGTTGAAGATTCCAGGTGCCAAAGGCATCACAGTAATAAAATAAAATAGACTAGTTTTGATACACATTAATTCTGTAGTGGGCGTGGCCAGTTTAAGTTGCTCTAATCCTGTAAGGAGATAATCCTCCCTGTACTATCAAACCCCAAAACCTCTAAACTAGAGACGTGACCATTTCTTCTCTGCTTTCCTGCACAACCAAACTTCCAAAGTCAGGGAGCATGCAAGCACTTTTAATAAACCTTTCATCAATGTTCCGTGTATCATGAAATAGGGGAATTACAGATCCAAAGCAAAGCTTGGCATGGAATTTCTCAAGGTATCGATTTTCATCTCAGGCAAGGCAGTGGGATCAATAGCTGGTCTCAGACATAGGGAGCAGATTAACTGTTTCACATGGGCTGTGCATGGGCCGGAGGCTCCACCCACTGACAACAGATAACCAGCTTCCACAAATACCTCTCACATCTCCTCTACACCTTCCTTATAAATCTATAGAAATGATCTAAATGTTTCTCAGCCTATAGCTGTGTTTATCAGGAAACACCTGCAGTGCAAGGCTATCTGCTCCCTTAGATTAATGAACCAGTATGTTTGATTCTCTCTCATTGACTTGATTCTGCTGTCTGGCTATTTACATCTTTTTTTGTCTGTGTGCTATGCAAAGTGAGACCATGTACGTGGCCTGATTGGACCTCAGACTGGGAAATTCACCACAGCAAAACCATTTTTGGTTTAGAGAGAGAGAGAGAGGGAGAGCTTGAGGAATCATCACTACCTTGAGCAATGCCTCTTGGGAAAATTATAGTTGGACCCGCAATCAAGGAACTAAAATTACAAGATGAGGAGGGTCACCAAGGAAACCACATAATAAGCACAGCAGTGAGCAAAGTACAGCTGCAGACACGGAACGGGAGCGGCTGTGAGGCGGCCCTGAGCTTCGGCCTCACTGCTCCATTTTAGTTTGTTCACTAATAAATGTCAGTCGGTACTTTGCATAACCTTTTGTCATTTAACTCCTACGGCCGGTTTTTAAAACCCTCTTGCACATCTCCCTTAACTGTCGGACTGATGTCTGGAAACAGAAAAAGCCGCCAGCTATTTCTACGTGTGGAAAACTGATACCAGTGGCGGCAAATCAAAAATCTTGTCATAAAATTGAGATCATACACAACGGTTTTTGTTTCGAGAAAAGCTGAGGCTTCTCAGCACTCCCGCCTGCCGCATGTCGCCGACACGCGACGCAAAAAGCAGCCTCATGAAGCCCCAAAAATGTGTCACACATACTGAACTTCGGACCAATAGGAAAAGCTCCAAACAGACAGGCTGGCCGGGCAAAGGGTTAAACCTTCCCTGCTGGTGAGCCAGTGAATATTAGCCTCGCTGCATGGTGTTCTGTATTAACGGGCTGGGATCCGCTCTCCGGTGAGGCGACCGTGCCATCAGATACGCTTGATAGGGATGCTGCTTGGCTAAATTGTGTGCTGTACTCGATACCCCCCCTCCCCCACACACAACCCCCACCTCTATTTCTTCCCTCCATTGGTAAACAGATGGAAGCCAGTTGCACAGCCCTAGCGTCTGCGATAAGTCCTGTTTATGTTTCCTGTTACTTGGCAGCCGATTGCTGCCGCTCGCGCTCAGACGATATTATTAGGAAAATACAGCTGTTCATTTGCGGCTGCGCTTGGCCTGCGCATTTATCTGCAGCTGAAAATGCATTAAAACACATACGTGCTCCCTCCCCC
>JAABNX020000119.1:14523096-14533212 GCA_015163995.2 Mormyrus lacerda | reverse complement strand
CCCTCCTCCCCCCCCCCCCCCCCCAATCATCACAGGCCATTTGTGCGGCATGGACGGCCAATGAAGCAGGCTGCCCCCTGTCCTCATTCACCGGCGCTGGTCAAAATGGTTCTTATTCGGGCAGTACCAACTAAATGCTTGATTTAAACATAAATAAATCAATCAGATCATAGGACAAAAAAAGCACTTTTCTCTGGAGGTAGCCATGGCCGGAGAACTTCTCTCCGCTCAATCTCTCCCCCTGAGTCTGTCCTTATTCCATTTGTCTTTCCTGTAAATGGCAGATCTAGCAGAAGGGCGTACGAATTGGACCCAGTATCCTTTTATCCGCCTATACAATACATGTGAATGATGGCAATAAATGGTGGGTGGTGGGGGTTACAGGTGTGTTCATATAGGGGGCTATTATGAGAACTGGCTCAAATCTCCTTATAGCCTTTTTAAGTGTGCAGGCTGAGCACAGGGCGGAGAGACACAGCAAGTAGCAGTAGTTTCAGATCCATGTTAAAACCAACATCCGGATAAAAACACATTCTTCGATGAACGACCAGTCACTAAATATTTCAGCCAGACATGCGCTCATGTCTCGGCAGAGGAGGCGGGCCCCCGACGCATCCAGGAAACGCCATTTATCAGGCTCCAGGAGAAGCACAACCTAACATGCCGGTGACAGGCAGCATGTGATGTCTCAGGATGACAAATCCTATCTGAGACTTACTGTCTACCTCGCAGCCTGACGCACTAAAGATCAAACCAGCTAAGTGCTAACTGTCACCGGAATTTGTTTCAATAAACACTTTTGTGTTGCAATCCGGAAGGCTGTGCGACAGATGTGAAGGGTTTTCCACGAAATAATCTTGACTGATTGACTGACATATTTTTTCTGGCTGCAAAAAAATAAAATAAATAAACAAATGATAAGGGCAAAGAAATCCAGATAGAATCAAAAGAATAAGGTCTAAAAAGGCATTTCTAAAATGGGAAACTAGAAACAATAAATCAAGATTTTTTTTTCTTTAATGTAGTTAGATTATCTTAAAATAGTCCATTGATAACTTATTATTCAATAGCTTACAGCACAGTTCTACAAGCAGACATCTTGATGGCAAAGGCTGATAGTGTCCTAAAAGGGCAACAGCCAGATGATGAGCAATAATTTTCTTTGAAGGGCTAATTATCTTCACTTGAAAGTCAATGATTAAGCCTGACACATCCGACAACAAGGATGAAGGGGTGAAGCAATGTCTGCTGCAATTCCTACCCACACCACAAGGGGTCACTGCAACAACAGCAGTCCTGTTGGATGTGTTAAGCTGGTGAGTTACTGTCAGTATTAGATGAGCGTTTCTGAGTACTGATGAAAAAGACCCCGAGCAAGAAAATAAAAAGCTGCTTTTTGCCTCCTCAATTATAAATAAACACAGCAAAAATTTCGTCTATTAGGTTGAAAAGCCAAATGCAGACACACTCTCTGTTCCTCTCTCACTCACGTGCACACATAGGCGCAGAGCCACTCAGATGCTAGCGCAAGCCTTTCTGCTTGACGATGAAAGGATTGATTGATTACAGAGTGATGATTACAGTAAATGGCCTAGAAGATGGCTCCCCTTCTCGTGGTGCCGCTCTCTCTCGCCTCGCCTCTCTCGCTCTCCCCATATATACCCAGGACCTCCATAGCAACCCATCTGTAGAGAGAACCTTACACTCCGCTAATGGCGCAGCTATTAGCGCTAATGCATTTCAAATACACAGCAGCTGCCGCTATGCATTCTGATGGAACCGCACTCCGTATATCTGCCTCCTCCTTTCAACGTGACTCATTCTCCGGTCATCCTGCCACCTCTCCGAGTCTCTTTACGCAGCGACTGTGCCGCGCGGGCTCCTCCCAGCCCTGCAGTCGGCATCCCAGTCGCTGGGCCGGCAACGCTCACGAGGTGCGCGTCATCCAAACGCGGGTGATCACCTCAGAGGATGTGAAATGGCGACCGTGAGCATGCGAGTCCTATTGCTACCGTTTGACTGAACGGGGGCGGCGTGGGGTTGGGGCTGGACAGACAACTGTAGGACAAACAAGGACAAGCAGCTATTATTGCTGAACCAAAGTCTCATTTTACTCCAAATATAGCCATCTTTTCTCCCCTTGGCACAGCTACATCCTGGATTTTATCGTGACCTATATTTGGAGCAGGACTAGTAACAGAGGTAAAGCTATGGAGGACGAAAATACTCAGAGTAACACTTACAGGCTGATCTGGATAACAGATACATAATAAACACACATTTTGCTTCATCCACCAGATGCTTCAAGCAAAGGTAAATGTATGGCCATTTGTAATTTCAGCACTGTTACAAGAGGGACAGACAACAAAAATATTTATCAATCAAATTATGAGAATTGGAACAAGCCCTGGATCATTTTAGGTAGTTTTAGAAATCAGTTCTTCCATCATTAGATTAATGTATCCAACAATAGCATGACTAAGAGTTTATATATGTTCTAATACAATTATATTATAAAAATGTATTGAAAAACAGAGATAGCTTATTGTGCTACAGACCACTGAGCTGTGATATAGGACACAAACAGCAGGTCACCTTCCCAAGGATCATGAGGGCAGGAGGATTGTAATCTGTCCTTGTGACCCTGATCAGGATGAATGGTTAAAATATGATGGATGAATGGATGGATGGATGGATAGATCAATTGATTGATTGATCGTTCAAGCAACTTTGCTATTTATCTGGAAATGGTCAAATTAATTCTTTGTTCTCTAAAACTGCTGCAAAACAAAATCATGAGAGCTCCAGTCTTTCAACCCTGGTGGCACAAAGTGGTGCTTTTAATAAGCCCTGTACTTTCAATAAACACTGTCTGAGGCCATATCCATTGTGATTCTAAAAACACACCTTCTCTTTCATCTCTCAATCTAATACGTGTAAAAAGATAAAATGCAAGTATAAATAAATTCGTTCAAATAAATTCATTTTACAAGTAATTATGGGCCATTGATTCATTACTACTAAGTTTTCTAGGAAAATTTCATACACGAGAGAACTCTGCATACACACGTATGCATACACACATACGGGGGACTAAAAGGGGTATTTAAGTATTTTTTGGCTCCAAAAGAGAAACAATAGGGAATTAAAAAGGATGGAACATCAATAATATACTAATTAATGTGCAGGATGTCAACAATATTTACCAATCAATGTGGGGGGGTGGGAGTGCTTTCAGTACGCTGATCAAGAAGGTATCGCACCGGCGGATCAAAATTTAAGAAGTTTAGACAGTCCCTCTTTGGCCGAGGCCCAGGGCTGTAGCCTATGAAAGCCTACACCTCACTCTGATACTTAGGCTACGCTTTTTCTTGAATTTTGCATTTGTTCATGTAGTTCTGTTCTCTCCACGACTGTTCACAATTTGTCTACCACTCTAGCGGGATGGTTAGTCTTGTATCTTTGCACTGTTTCCCCCTTCTGTTAGGTTAGTTTGTGCTTGACAGTGAAACAGCCAGTAGAAGGAAAGCTGGGCAGTGTAAAATCTCAAAGTAGGAATAGTCACAGCCGGAACGGGGGGCATCTTAGTGCATCCCGAATACTGCCACTATAATAATGAAATAAGAAATGTATTTTCATAAATGTAACTTGTGGACATTCTGGTCGGTCATGGGGCTCCTAGTGTTTGGGGGCCCGGGGCAGCTGCCTTCCAGTGTCGAATGATAAGTCCTCCCCTGTGTGGGTGTGGTCATGTATGTATTAAAAGTCCCCACAATGTGGTTAAAGCCTGTTATTTTGACATTGTGCCCCTCACAAAATCTGTGAATGCGATATAAAAACTAATGCCAAAAGTATTGCCAAATGTATTGATTTTGTTTGCTTACTTATGATTAAAGCTGTGGCTGCATAGGGGATAACCTTGACCTAGAGTTACACAGGAAAGGTCAGGAGATGTTGTACAACCTCAGAAATCTCAGACAATGTTATTAGGATCTGTTAGAGATACAAATACGTCTTTGCACTTACCAAAACTGGATCAGAAATCTCAGACAATGTTATTAGGATCTGTTAGAGATACAAATACGTCTTTGCACTTACCAAAACTGGATCAGAAATCTCAGACAATGTTATTAGGATCTGTTAGAGATACAAATACGTCTTTGCACTTACCAAAACTAGATCAGAAGTAAGACAACTGATGTCACATTACACACAATAAATGTGGATAAAGATATCCTTTTTCTTAAAAAAAACCTCAGGAAATGAATTTGTTCATTTGTGTCATTACAAATAAGAACACTCCACAAGAGGTGTGTGGGGCAGACTGATGACCTTGAGAGATAAAAGCCAATAAAGTACTTTAATGTCTATTTCACACACCATTTCTTTTCAGGCGACGTGCATCTTAAATCACACGATGATCATAATCGTATAATAGTAAGTCTAATGCTACAAATAGCCATACCGTCTATCTCCAGTACAACATGAAGACTGACAACTATAACACATGGCTGTGTGATTTACCGTCCAAACACCAAGGATCTGCTGCTGTCCATGCTGAGATGATCGTGTCAGGAAGGGCCCAACCACATTTGCACAGCAGATGGGCCGGTACATGTACGAAATAGATCATTAGCACACCTCTTGCATGAAATGAGGTGCGCGTCCTGCGAGTCAGAGCCGTCTTCAGCAAGCCTTTTCTGCTGTCCCTGCTGCCGCCGGTTCTCAACAACTTCTGATTGCACCCAGGAACCCGCAGTGTCCCACCAGATCCTCAAGGGCCTTCACACAGCATCTCAGATCTAAGCTGATTACCATTTTTACACAAATACACTATCTGCAACTGAGGTCCATTTATGCAGAGGTAAAACGAAACTGCTGGTCTGATTTTGGTCTGCAGTGCCTCTACAGTATAATCTGAATTTGTGAAAGAAAAGCATTCATTTGCAGGTTATCATTATTTATTATTTTTGGACTGTAGGTGGAAATCTTGCACTACAGGGAGGACATGCACAGAGCAGAGGTGAGAGTCAAACCCCCAATGAGAAGTGCAACACACTGTGCCACTATGCTGACATTAAAAACATTTCACTGGAAACTGTGCATTAATTCCTCTATACCTGTGGTGTAACTGGTCCTCGGGAGCCATCAGAGAAACAAGAACGTAGAGGTCTCTGATGACTGGGTTGAGACACAATCCTCTATAACTTATACACATGAGAGCTCTCCAAATACTGTGCAAGGCCCCCACCCAGTGAATGGCACGCTAAGGCTGTCTAGTACCCACACTGTGCCCACATTTACCCATTCCTCCCTGCCAGGAGCAGCCACCCACTTCCTCTACCCATCTAAATTTACCCACCTGCTGTCTGGGGTTTCCACTCAATGATACACACCAGTACTTCCTGAATCTTCTCGTGGTAAATCTTCCCCCTGGCATGTGAGGGATTTTGACAGGACTGACAATTTGCTCTCTGCATTTGCACACCAGTGACCCCGCTGATCGCTGTTTTAATACTTGGGTGAGAGATGAGGAAGGGGAGAGATGGCAGACACCCCACCCTCATAACTGGGAAACACTGAAGGTGAGATAGAGGGAGACCAGCACATGGGCACAATACTCCCTAAGGAGGAGTGTGTGTGTTTGACAGCAGATGGCTCCTGCGCAGCACTGACCTGCTGCTGCCACAGCCTGCCAATCAGACTGCGGCGCATGACCTGTAGGCTGGGTTAAACGAAGGCTAAACCATAAACTCATCCAAGGGCGAAAGTCGGGAAAAAAAATGTGGGAAATGTCAAAATGATCCCCCCATATCTAAAATATGTTATGAATGTTAGCATTTTTTTTTTTTTTTACTTTTTTTTTTCATCTGCATTGCAGGGTTTCAGTGCCATAGTAATATTAGAACACCATTATCACCAACTGTAATTAAGTAATAAGATAAAATCTCCTTTTGCAACTGCTAATGCATACACTGCATCATGCATAATATAAACACTTTATTCAGGGCCAGTAACTACTGCATCAAATGCTTTTTGCAGGTGACTCTGTGTTTAACACTGTAGCCTAAAAACTCCAGGTTCGGGGCTTTGGATCCTGGTCCTGTGTGAGTTTGCATGATCTCACCATCTTTTTTGCAGGTCATCTTCCATGGTCCAAAAACATGCATCAATAAGTGAATTAAAACTGTCCTTAGTGTGTGCATGTGCCCTGCACTGTGAGGGTATCCCACGATTAACAGAACAGGCTCCAAATACGCCGGGTTGAAGTTATTGAAGTGTGGATGTTCTTTTCAGATAACTATTCCGGCACTGCTGCTTTATAAACAATTGCAATTTTATAGAAATTAAGACCTAAACCTGCAAAGATCCTATTTAGCTCCAGTCGCATCAGAAGAGGACTGACCAGACAACCGGAAAGAACTCTCTTTTGCATCTGAGGATGCAGAGGTGGATATATATGGCATCACTGCACCATTCCATCCCTCTGTTTGTCAGCATCTGACACACACAGCTGAGCCTGAATCAGTCCTCAGTCTTGCTGCTGAGATTCCCACAAGCAGCCGTACTGGCCGAGCCATCAGACCTCAATCAGCCCTCGTGACAGAAGCTCTGATAGGAGGTGGGGCAGGTGCTATATACATGAAATAGATAGAGGGCACCACACTCGATTGATGTTATGATGGCAAACCTAATGATGTGCTGAAACAGATCACACTACGTCTGTAATTGCATTAAAAAGCTGTATTAAGAAATTCCAAACACGTGTTCACTTCCATACACACAAGCAGGTAAAGACTTCATGCTCTAATAACGGTTAATGGCTTTGCTCTGCCTCAGACAAACGGAAATTGCAAGTAACGACACAACCCCATGTGTCAGAAACAAGGTGGAGGGCTTTTAACCCTTAGATACATACCTCGCTCGTGAACCAGGACATCACTTTTTATTTTTTTTTTATTATTTGATGTAGTCTTGACTCAGTCTTTTAAATATGCCTCATACTTTTCATACTTAGCAATTTACAAAACGAAAAATTCAAAATAACATAAAATTTTATGATCACAAGAAAGGTGTCGGGTCACGAGTGACCTCAGGTATGTAATAGTGCTATAGATCCATTAGAAATGTATATAATAGTCACCGTTATTGCTAGTTGCTAGTATCAGGATAGGTTAGGAAATGCTACAAATTCATTTACTTAAAAAAATATTCATAGAGCATTAAAAATGTTCAGAAACTGTTCAGAGTCATCATGGAAGAAATATTAAATAAATGTTTTTTGAGTCATGGGCATTTGCAGCTTGATGTTTTTAATTTTACATGTCTGGTCACTAATGACCCAAGTTAAGCAAAAGTATTTTAGAATGAGCCATGCATCTAAGGGTTAAAGCTCAAAACGGGTCATTACTGCCCCTCAGATAAAACATGTCTCTGGAAATAAAGGATGTGGCGACACGCCTCGGCGTTTGAAGTGAGGGCTGAACAGCGGAGGGCAGAGGAGGACAGAGGAGCAGAGAAGGACAGAGGAGCAGAGGAGAGTGTTCCGAGGACCTTGCAGGAATCAGGAGCGCTTACATCATCATGCTGGGCTGCACTAGCAAACATCTCTTTCTGGTTAATTTGACATAATCAAGTGAAGAGGGCTATTTTGGGAAGCGGGGGGGGGGGGGTGAAGCTCCCATTTTGTTTCCTCTCCATGCTTGTTTCTCCCACTACAGATTACACCAGCAACCCCCACTCACCAATCACGATGACCAAGCCCATCAAAACCACCAAAAACTTAAAATAAAACTGTGCAGCGATACAGACGTTTGCACGGCAGCTCACAGGGTGGGGGGGCTGCCGCATCAGCGGGACAGAGGCATGTGGCAGAAGGTTTACCCAAAACCAGGTCACAGCCCTGTTAACAGTTATACAAAATCCTACATGCAAAAAGCACAATAATAACCTAGGATTCAGCCACATTCCTTTGTGCTTCCTTCCAAACTCAGTCAGCTGACCCAATTTAAAATCCTAATAGTCAGATGGTCAGATAGGGCCAGCTGGGATTCAGGAACTGAGGTATCAGTCGAAATGAAGCCAGTGAGCACCTTGTCACTGACACAAAAGCTGAGGTGTCAAATAAAACATTTAATGGGTTATGTGGAAAAGAAGAGACCCATTTCAGTAAGTGCCGGCTGGCCAGTTCCACTTAAGTATGCAAAAGAAATGTTATTACTTTTCAGCAATGTAAAAATCAATAACAAAAGAAAAAGTAGTAATAATAGAAATAGAAATAATAATAATAATGTGTATTTTGAGGCAACTTAACTGGACAATGTCTTTGGCAATCCGTTCAGAGGGGGAATGAATGCCATTCCAGACTCCAGGCACCGCATACCCCTGCCTTGCCGCCATGACGTCTGGGACAGACTCCAGGCCTCCCAAGCCGCAGAGGAACACTCCGGACGGGATGGGGCTCCATCGGAAGGTACAATCACACATTATGGGCAATTCAGAAATACCAATCAGCCTAAGTGCATGTTCCTGGACCTGGGTGAGGGGTGACCAGAGTATCCAGAAGAAACCCACAACGCATGCGGCCCTGATGGCGTGAGGCAACGGCGCGGCTCACTGAGCTGCCGTGACACCCACAAAGCACACCATGCCATATCAAATGATTATTGCACAGAATTAACCTCTCCGCCTTTGGTTTAAATAGCGATGTGGAACAGCAGGAGGTGGCTATTTAACTTAAAACCTTGGTATTATACTTGGTGATGTTTTCTCCAGGTCACACTAGCAAATGTAAGCGCTCTCACAGGGTGATAATGACCCATGCTAGTGCCCCGCTATCCATAGCAGACTCCAGCACAAAGACTGCGTATGGCTGTGCAGAGTAATAGCCCAAAAAAGTCATTATATAGCTCAGAAATGCATGACAATGTTCATCTTCTGACCTACTGTCAGGTGACTATAGGGCCATTGTAAGAGTGGACTGGTAGAAAACGACCCTACGGATGGTGCATCAAACACACGGCGCAGAATCACACACCGGAGCCGCAGCGAATGGGGAAATTTGCAGCTTAAATGATGCACCTGCAGCAAAATTTCCTTATATAATAATACAATCAAAGAGACTAACTATAACTTTTCAATTAAACAGTACTTTGTTTTCCTGTTGTGTTCCTACACATTATACAGATTATACAGTCATCCCTTGGTATCTGCGGGGAGGTTCATTCTAGCCCCCCCAACCCGACCCCCACGGTTGTCCAGATCCACAGATGCACAAGTCCTGTACATAAAATGCCATAATATTTGCACATAACTAGACAAATCCTCCCTTATACTATACATCTTCAGTTTACTTATAATAACTTTAATTTATGTATAATACTTCTTATACTGTATTATTTAGGAAATAACAGCAAGAAAAAAAACTCTGCACATGCTCAGTAGAGTGATAAATAGAATTAAACAGTAAATATTGAAGATTCAAGCGCATATAAAAAATGATTGATTTTAAATAGAAAAAATAAAAATGATTCCATACTCTCTCTCTTTCATTCCCACTTCATTTGCGTGGAATCAGCATAGTGCTCAGAGCATTAGGCAACTTCCTGGATTTAGTTTTTATATTTTCAGTCCACGTTTGGTTGATATGCAGATGCAGAACCCTTGGATACGGACGACTGGATGTATTAATAATTAAGGAGACTTATTAATTATAAGGATGTTAATCCTTTCAGAGATGACCCTCAACAGATCCATGCTTATCACAATTAAATACTGCGATCAGGAGTTTGGGAGAAGATGATCCTCCCCACCCAGCACTGACCCCGCCCACCTCCCGTCAATCTGCAGTGGAATCAGCATGTCCTCCTTAATACTTCCTGCTTGACTTGGCCCTTCAGCCTAAAGTGGCCCCTCTCTACGGCATGCTGTCCCAGCTCACGGCCCCCCCACCATGTTTTGCGGCGCTCCTTAACATGCCTGGGGAGTACACAGCCATAATCTAATTAAACTGTCAATCAGCAGTATTTGAAGAACATACCTCACTTAGCCCCTAAAGGATAATAGATCATCCGTTGGTCTTAGGAACCAAAGACTCTTGGTGCAACTCCAAGTAGC
>JAABNX020000119.1:14493085-14514978 GCA_015163995.2 Mormyrus lacerda | reverse complement strand
CTTGTTTAATTGCTGTTTTGCACATGTCTGCACACGTGCACTTTACTAGTTGTCTTGTCTTATGTGGCATACGTGCACACTTGTACTGTCCCAGTCCTTTTACGTAGCACTATGGTCCGGGGGAACCTTATCTCATTTCACTGTGTACTGTACATGTATATTGTTGAAATGACAATAAGAGCAACCTTGAACCTTGATCTCTTGTGCTATTTGCACTGATCACCACCCCCAACAGAGGCGAAAAGAAGTAGAGGTTCTGCCAGCTTATCAACCTTTTCAATGGCCACAGCTTCAGCTCCATACCACTTATGAAACTAGGGCATTCTCACCTGACCAGGTAAACAAGAGACTGGCAGATGTGAGAAGGCAGGTATCTCTACAGTGCCTTTCATTGTCTACAGGTGCAAGTCATGTTAAGGAAACTGCACTTTATCTCCTTGAGTCACCTTAAGAACTTTTTATTCTGCGATGCGTTCGTTTGCAGAGACTCAAGACTCACTTTTCATGGGCAACTGAGATTGAGTGACAATGGGGCCCGTCTTGTCTTTCCTTTTGTATAGTTGCTCATTCTGTTGTGACTGGAGCTGTTTCTCAGGACACCGAATTCTAAAGTCAGTGCCTGTAGTTCTTTATTCTGAGGATCCTCATGCTGATCAGCAGAACGAAGGCTTCTATCTCTCTTCCACACCGGCCCTATGATTGACTTGCTGCTGGGGACTATACCTCCCAGAAGCCACCCCTCCTCCTTATTTGAATCCAAAATGACAGCTATGGAGAAGTATATCAAAGCAGCCCTCACATCTGGGTTCACCCACCCCCCAACTTCACTGCAGAAGCTGGTTTCTTTTTTGAGTAAAAGAAATACGGATCACCATGACCTTCTATACTTAGTGAAATCACAATTAATTATTGTTGTCCTTAGTCCCTGAGCTGCTGCAGAAGGCAACCATTTTTACCAAGTTGAACTGAAATGCATATAAATTATTATGCATCAGAGAGGTTCATAAGTGCAAAATAGGGCAGCCACTAAAGATTTTTCTACTGATTAATCTCTTTTACTGATTTGTCAGTTAATCTAAACAATTAATTTGGCTCCAGAAATGAAAACTGAAAGTTTAATTTAAGTTAATTTTATTTTTACTACGAATTTTTACATCATTGCAGGACATTAGATAATGGATGCCGGTTTTTCATCACTATACAGACATTATTTTTGCCCACAATTCGATAAATAGATTAGTAGTATGCCTAAAATATTAATGAGAAGCATACTATGATGCCTAAAAGTGAGTAATCTGTATAAATTCATCATATCTTTATGCTTATTAAATTTGGTTAGCAGAACATGTGACTGTTTTGGTAAATTATGAAAGTGATAAGTCGCCGTAAAGAAAAGGACAGCTCATGAACCACAACATCATTTGAGATAGGAGATATTGTGGTTAAACTACATAAAAAGACATTTGTGGCATGGAGGTAATTTTTGCAGATTAAAGTCTGACAGTTTTATGTTTGGTAAATATAGTTTTCAGTTTTATTTCAGTTTTATTTTTTTTTTAAATCTATATAGTGCCTGTTTTCCTTTCAGTTTTAGCTTAAGATAACACTACTCCCGACAAGCCCGATGTGTATAAACACACAGACCAGCATCATCAATCAGCGTAGAAGGCAGACAACTTTATGGCTTTAATAATCAATGTATTTAGCAGATACTTGGACAAAAGATATTTAAACGTTCTCCATACTAATGGTATTTTAATAAACATGAACAGAGAACACTTACGGTTTCGGTTTCACCTACTCTGCCGGTCCATCCTCCAGAATAGCGCCTGTGTGTTTACACTTTAGGTGCTTGTGCATAGCGTTAGTGGCGCCATGGTATTCCATCAAAATTTTGCACAATGTACAGTACAAATGAATCACTCACATAATTACATAATGATATTGTAACTTGTTACAAGCATTTTAGAATTATAAAAGTAATTTCATTCAAATTTAAAAAAAAAAAACAATGTGTTGATTCAAAATATTAAAGTCGGTGCATTTTCAGCATCGATGTCATCGACTATGTCGACAAATCACACCAGCCCTTCTGGAAAATAATCTTTAACACTCATAATGATTAGTTTGTTGTTTGTCTGTCTGTGAGTAATGGACCATGAGTCTGCAAATAAATAAAAATATATAAAATATAATATATATATAAATATATGAGTACCTAGTGATACCCCTTGGTGTTGTCAACACCCCTGCATGATTTCAACGACAAGCCCAGAGACATGTTCAATCAGTTTGTTTTTGTCTATTTAGACATTTTATTCTTTCTTCAAACTCTCTGGAAAAACATCTCTACAGTAATTTGTCCCACAGGTACTTTTTGAGATGCTTCAAGTTCCTCGAGCTGGAGAAATGTAATCTCCATGCCTCCTGTGTTTCACGCCATGATTCACTCTCTGGCATCACTATGGTCCCAGCCAAGGTGCAAGCCAATTACAATTGGCCACAGCCAGCCACCCAGAAACAGCTTTACTGGAATTCACCAACTTTAATGATAGACCTATTCGGAACACCAGGCCAGTGGCTGGTCCTTCACTCAGAGGTGAGGGAAGTCCTCTGGACGTCACTGGCACAGACCAACATCCACCACCTCAGAACTTTCATTTGTGCTGGAAGTGAATACTTGAGGGTTATTATAATCATTAACTAAAACTGAAACTATAAGAAAACATTTTGGCAAACTGAAGTAAAATAAGATTTAAAAATACTATAAAAAAAAATTAAGGCCAAAAAAACAATTAAATGGAAACTATAAAAACTGCTTCTGAAACGTGGAAAAAAAACAAAAGTCAAATACTTTCTGTTACTGTTTTCCATTTAATCTTTTTTACCTAAAGTAATGATCTGCTTATCCTAATTGCCATTAATAAAACCAGGAACATGTTTTGCCCATTTTGAGGGCATTATTACATAATGCACACTGTGTATTCAGGTAGAATTTCCTTAAGATTAGACTCATAAAATAGATAAAACCTAAACTGGAACTACGATATATAGAAACTAAGTGGAAATATCTTTAAAATAAAAATGGATAAAAACAACTAAAACTGAACTTTATAAAACAAACATTGAAAATAATATAAAACTACAAAAAAAAACTACGAAATAAAAAAACTAAAACAAGACTGCGTGAGCAGTATGGACATCTGGGATCTGCTTGCAGTGAAACTGACTCTGGAAGAATGATGATGTGGTTATAAGCAGCAGGACATGGATAGAGTATCTGAGTTTGCCTTACGTTAAGCATTCTATACATCTGAACCCATGTCATGCATGACGGGTCTTCAATCAGTTTAATGCCATTTTCTCTCATTGCCCTAGTTCTAAGAATACCAAGGCTAATGTAGGTGGAAGTAGGATGTCTCAGAGTAAACAGGAACCTGAACATTACCCCAGGTTTGGGCATCACGGCTCCTTGAGTTTGTTTCCCATTCAAACTGGGTCAGATGGTCTAGATCTCCACCACGAACCTGAGCACTGTGTCTTGGAAGCTCACCACACAGTACATCATGCCACTCCGGAATAAAAATAATTTTACCTTCTCTCCTATAAGGTTCCTGATTGAAATGGGGCCTCTATGTTTCATGTTTCATCTAAAACCCTCTTTTGTATCTTCCCATGACTTCTCTTCCTCTGTGTCTTGTACCATTGGCTCCTACTAATACTGCTCAGAGATTACTGGTTTTCCATCAAATAACTTGAAGATTCTAGCACTCATTTTACTGTTAGGGCTATAGTCCCAATGAATACTCCTGGGTTTCTTTAAGAAACATTTTGGACTGAATAGCTGATATGAGACATTTATCCAGATTTTCCTCAAACTTCTGGATTCAGCCTTTGAGGACGGGGTCCTCTTACAGCTTGGGGCAATTCACAGGGTGTCCACCAGAGGGCTACAGTCAAAATGTCTTTTGGAGATTAACTAGCTTTTCAAAATGTTCCTAACATTCAGCTCCGATCAGCTCTTGGTTGTGATACGTTTCCCTCCCTTCGTAAATTTCTCTTGGTTTATGGTCTATGTCATGAACCAGCTTGGTTTGATTCAATCAGTTCTCAAGCAACAACAATTATACTCTTACACGTTGTAATAATTTTTCTCATTGTTCACTCAGGATTCTTTATACCCAAATCAAGGAGTGATTTGTTTTCCCTAGTGAAGAATCTCAGTTCGAATACACTATCCTTTGTCTGCAAGTATGCTCACGCTATGACTACACCATAATTAGCTTAGCAACCTTAGCTTAGCAACTGGAAGTGGATCTTGGTCACACTTGTCAATGGGTAAAGTAAATTACTGATGCAATGTGTTTTCATATGATAATTACGTGTTGCGGAAGACAAAGGGCTCGCTTCACAAAAGATGGCTATTCCTCTCTTAACTGTCTACTTAATGCTCCTGTGCGTAAAAGACACATTTATCAATATTTGTGTATTCATTTATAGTATCGGTCAAAAGACCGGACATACTTACTGAAAATCATTTGTTTTTCAACAAGATAACCTTAAGCAAACATAAAGGTTATGTAGAAAGTAAGGTTGCCACCCGTCCCTTATTATAAGAGATGGGTGGCAACCCTAGCGGTAAGTGTTACCTTGTGAACAAGAAAAGAGGGAAAGTGCTGAGAATGATGAGCCGGTCCCCACAATCACCCGACCTAAACAATACACAGCAGGCTTCAGAGGAGTTGGATCGAAGAGTAAAAGCAAGGTAGTCCGTTTATGCCCAGAACTTGTGGAGACTCTTTCAGGACTATAGGAGAAGCATTCAAGGTGGCTACATCTGGGAGCTTTTCGAAAGAATGCCTGCAATGCTGTCACTGAAGCTAATTTGAGTCTAAAATTTGAGAAAACACTTCTCTTAGTTGTGGCTATATTTGATATGTGTGTGTGCTAACCAGCGCGAAAGTGTTCAGTGGCTACGGAGAGGGGGGGAGGGGCTGAGTGAGTGTGTCCGCTGTAGTGCTGCTGTGTGAAGTGTGGCGAACGAGGCTGTTGGTATCAATAATGGTGAAAATGAGTATCTAAACAGATACTAATTTTTAATATCGATTAGTATCTGAGAATCAATTTTTGACAACCCCAGTGTCTCATTATTTTCAACTCCAGCATCAGTTATATCTTCCGTTTCTGATCTTTCGCAGTACATTTTTAAACAGTTATACTTCATACTGACTATAAATAATTAATCCATGGACGTGCTGAGTGGAATTTCACAAACCCAAAAGAAAGGACTCTGCCTTTTGATGGACAGCACTCAGCCAATTAAAGAATGTGCATTTTGCTAGTTATAATGCGCCACAATTTTCCCAAGTATTGTACACAGAAGATGTGATTTCTGTCACTCCATCTGTGCTCTGCGCTTGATATTGTCCCAAGCAAAAAGGATCAGCTGAGCAGTAACTAAATTTCCATAACAATACGAAAGGTTCTCTCCAGAGCAGAGGTCCTCATAATTCAAGAACCTGCCTGTGTATCCCCATCTCACAGTTTGACTCCTGTTGAGATCCACTGATGCTCATTTTCATCTACTCTAACACTTTATTTTTCAATGACTAGAACCATTATATTTGATATCTATTGGAACAAATTGATGGCTGTCAGCAAGGGGGCAGAGGCCATTTGTTAAATTGCTTAATTGCCTGAAAACTGCACTATTAGTCAAGCTGGTAATATCTGAGAGATGCTTTTTAAACATTAGTCAATGACATGTCAGCTCTGCAAAGAGGGTGAGGTTTAAGGGGGTAGGTACATTCACAGTACTAGTGGTGGTAGGGAATAGTTTTGGGAAAATCGAGGCTTGGCTAAAATAGCTTTCACACTATAGTACAGTATGCTATTACCAGTCCTTATAATTGACATGTGCGCACAGTAAACTTTATCTCCTGGTGAGCAGTTCCCAGAAATCAAGCCCTTCAATGATACCACCTGGAGCTACAGGGAAGATAAACACCTAAACCAGTGCACCTAAACAACAGCACTCCGCCTGTCTGCTGTGTTCAGTATTGCTCAATACCCATTTTAAGGGTTGGAATAGGGTTTGTATAGGTGGAGAGTAACACTGTCGTTACAAGTCAAGTAAAAGCTTAGGTCCAGCACCACTTTTTCAAAGTTTTTTTGGGAACACTTTACTTAAAGCTCTTATCTATAATATTCTATACGTACTTTCATAATGCAATTATGCTTTCATAATAGTCAGTATAAGAATTAATAAAGCATTAAAGCATCTTCTATTGACATTGATAAGGCATTATAGTGTTTTTTATAATTTTTCATAACCTCCAATGAAGCTCTCATCTATAATAAACTATCGATACCTTCATAATGCATTACATTGACCAGTATAAGAATTAAGGATGCATTAGTGCATTATACATGTGAGCCTCATAAAGCATTCATAATGAATAATAATGTGTTAAGGCTTTTTATGAATATATATGGCATGTTTATAATGATTTATGAATGCATTATAACGTGTTATGAATGTGTTCATAGAATCTCGTAGACATGACATTCATAGAAAGTATTACTGTTTTACTGGTATTACTGGGTGGGTGAGGATGCATGGTTGTTGAAAGGATCAGATGAGGTGGGATCATGGTCCCTTCCCTGTTGGGTTATTCGTCAGTATCAGGCAAGGCTGGGGGGGGGGAGAGTGAGCAGTGAAAGGAATTAATTATTGATTGGTCAGATGGGACGACAGGAAAAGAGGCCGCAGCCATGAACCACATCAAGGAAATGGCCAGAAACATGGGAGATTGACTGGGAATCAATTGTCTTCAAAACACAGAGGAAATAAATTAGAGAACGCAAAGTGGACGAATAGGTCTGTCATTAGAAAATGTGCAAAAGATTAAATAGTAAGTTAATATATGAAGTTAAGTATGTATTTTTAATGCCATGGAGTAAAGCTGCTGCGATCTTTTAGGTTCCTTTACATCAAGAACACTACAGATTTGTGCATCTCATTTAAATAACACATGCCTGAACAGCTGCTGCAAGTCTGCATAATTTTACATATTTTTAACTTTTATTTAAAGACAGTGTCTTGCCTGTGTCATAGTGTCCAGTTACTAGAAAACTCTTATTAGCAAACCTAGCCAGTGTTTGTGAGCTGCACAAGTCTGCGAATGGTATTCCACAAGGCTAGTCATACACTTATACCAGAACCCATATGGCCATAATTTGCAAGAATTAGTTTAATTTAATTTGAGGCATATAATTGAAAAGCCCATAAAAACACTATTAATATAGGCCATATGCAAAGTATGTAAGTATATGATGTCAACATGCTCTTTACATTGTTCTGTAATCTGTATATCCTTTATAACGATGCATTCATGATGCAAAATAACTAATAAGTGTAATTAGGCAGCAGTGAAAAACACAACAGAAACATGTATATTATATGATATCACAGTACCATTGTCATAAATACACACCCATTTCCAATTTCATTCTTGGTATCAACAATATAACCTTTGCTTGTTTTTGCCTATTTGGTGCCAAAGGGACGGGGGGGGGGGGGGGGGGTCCAATATTCAGCAACCATAATGGGGTGCAGTGAAGTAATGAAAATTGTGATGTGTCAAAAATTTGTTGCAATGCCACATAAGCATGAAGAGGTCATGAAAGCAATTACTGAGAAATAGCAGGGGCTGTGACACATAACAACGCATGATCCTCTCAATTTCAGCTACAATCTCCTGATTTTCTAAAACTGTCAGGCCATTCATTGTAAAACGCGGTGTCTTCCACAAAGAGACAGGCCGTCACAGGTGAGTTGGACAGTGGACATTGAAGACACAGCAACCTCAACTGTGGAATAACCCAGTGGAGAAGAGCATTAATAGTGATTAAGTTTAGGTTGTGGCTGACCATGCCTGCAGTTTTCCCACTGCAAATCCTAAAAACACCAAGGACCTGCTCTGTTCCTATTGGAGGAAAGTGTGTTTGTTATACCACAATGGACCACTAGAGGAGCCATGAGAAGCATCATAGAATACGGCACTATAGCAGAGTACTGTGAGAATTTCCTAGTGAGAAAAAGGCCATCTCATCACATTTATTGGGCCCAGGGCTGCATTTTAACCCAGGTGGCTAATGGGGTCATAATTTAACCTGAATTCTGTGTTTGACCTACAAGTACAATCCAGTGGACAAGCACAGTCATTTCACATAATCAATCTGTTTAAGACAGAGCACAACCAGAGATGCATAAATGTCATTATGTCCCATTCTATGTTCACTAAAATAAAGTATTTAACTTCCCCTTCCAGCCTCTGAAAACAACAGAAATTTCACTTAAATCAGACTTAAATTTTTTTGCAGTGGCTATACTAGCTTTAGCATTTTACAAAATCCCGAGGACACAGGTTTAGTCATTCAAGGTCAGGACAACATGTGACCAAGCACAGTATCTGCACCAAGATTAACCACATCAGGAAGACATCTTACATTTGACACTAATGTCACAAAACAGTCCAGAGGCGAATACTACAAAAAGTAACACAGGACTACAATCTGAGCTTGATGGCTGTGAATTCACACCCACAGTGGAAAGTTCCCTTCATCAAAGAATTTCAGATTTCACTTCTTCAAGTGTGGATTGAAAAGTGCAAACAGTAAAATTGCAAGCAATGGCCTAGATAACTGTGTCAGTTAATCATGTAAAAAAATTACTATAATAGAACTATAATTACATGGAGTGCAGACTACCTTCAAAAGGGGAGAATATGAATAAAAAGAGCCTGCTCTTTCCATGAGCAGTCATACAATTATGCATGTCATGGAGAAAGTCTTATCTGAGCCTTAGTCTACGCATCAAATATAAGTTGGTTCCAATTCACTGCGCTAGGTGTAAGAGAGGACTGATTTTATGGGGAAATGAAAAATAATGGAAAAAATAAATAGCTTCAAGTCACATACCTGAGACTATAAATGTAGGATTTCCACCCCCCCCCTTGTTTCTTTGCATGTGACAGTGTTCTGATTAAAACAAAAAGTTCAAAAATGTTTAGAACCCATGAGATTCAAGTTCAGAGTACATTCCTGCAGGCAGAGTGGCAGGTGCGACCTTCAGGTCATACGCTTTTGGGAGAAGGCGATTTAGGGAAACTCTAGCAGTCCCGCTGTAATCTCACAATTTTCTTACTTCTAGTAATGGTATTAAGGCCAATCACAAAACCACTGAATCAGAACGAGCCCACAATAACAGATGGACTCTGAAGTCCAGAATCATAAACAGAGTCTTATCCACCCATTTCTGCTCTGCCCAACCTTTCCCGCTCTGTTTATTCATGGTTTTAAAATGCGGCTGTTTCTAGACACGTCCCACAATACTTTGAGGCACACTGGAGCCTATGCGCGGGTCACCAAAGGAGGCACAATATGGACAAAAATCGACATAAGGAGACTACTGGCATGATGCTTTATGGGCCCCGTGGGATTACTTGTCCTCAGCAAGACAAAAAGTGAGCCCTTAACACACAATTCCCGGTGCTTCAGTTTTTACAGATGCGCTTTGTTGTCATTATTAACCAACTACAGCGGAAAGATGAGGGACAAACGGTAGCATGCGGCGTCCGCTCATTAAGCAAGGCTGCTCCTCCGGCACTACAGCCTGATAATAGCCCCCATGCCATCCTGATTCCTGTGTGTGTGTGTGTGTACTGCTGTTTAATCCTGCCAGAATAATCTCCTGTTTTGTCTTTTCTAATCCCTCTCTGCCCCACAGAGATGCTAACGCTCTCTTTTCCCCCTCATCGCTCTCCTGACTCTCTCCGCTAAAATGCAACCCCCCCCCCCCCACCACCACCTTCACGTCTTTCAAATTCGCCCAGCAGCAAATGTCAGCTGCCGTAGGTTAGGAACTTTCAAGTAGAGATCTAAACTAAACAAGTATCACAAAATCATTAATATGCTCCTTTTCCCCTGAAAAATGCACAGCATTGCTTTGCTTATGGCTATTATAACTGATCTCTTTTGCAGCTCTGTGATTCAGTAATGTGTGCTGTGTTTGTTAATCTGTGTTCATGATGGATCTGCTCTAAAATAGCTTTTGTTTTATCACTGCATTCCTTCCCTCTTTATCATAGCCACCTGCTATGAGAACAGAGTATGGAAACATCTTACTCAGCACCTTTGGCTGAAAATTACTCACCCAGTATATCATGGAACGGTCCCATTACATTCAGTGCTGGTTCATTTGCCTTTTAAAATGATGTTATTAATAGTAATATTTAATCACCCCGTGTATTTTTCGGAGCAATAAACTATGGATGATGCTATGAAAATTCGATTACAGGATTCACTGCTGAATATGCGGACCCAATGCCAAATGTTCAGATGTTCTGCTGGATGTACGAATCTGACGCTACAGGCGCAGATTTGACAGGGGATTTATGGATCCAATGCCGGATTTATGGATCTGTCTCTGGATGTATAGATCTGACCCGTTATGTATGGATCTGAAGCTGGATGCAGTGACAGCTCGCTCAGCGTACTGGAAATCTGTTCCCTCTCCTAGAGGGATGTCAATAACTGTCACAGACTTTCCATACTTGGCAACATGCACGATACTTCAATCTGAGAGCCAGGTCATGTGACTGCCAGGTCACCTGACTCCCACACCAGGTGACTCCCAGACGATGGTAAGAGCCAATGAAATGCGCTTCCCTCATTTCCCCATGAGTGGATATTCTGGCCACTCGACCGGGGCAGCTGCTGCGTTTTCTGGTGGCCCTGCCAGGGGACTCCAGCTGGGGAAGCGTACCTCTAGCACCTCTCCCTCACTCTGGTACCCCCTACAGTATGTCTCCAATCCCCCACTCTACCCCTTTTTGTTACCCTCGCTCCTCCGCATCTTCCGAGATGGTGACACTGAAAACAGATAGTGACGTCACCTTCTCACAAACGGTGACGCCCTTCTCCGTCGATTGGCGGTGGACTCAATGACACACAGATCAGCGCGTGAACATTTTTTCATCTTACTGCTCTTTGTTGGCACGAGGTCGTATTTCCTAAAATGGGAGATCCGAATTAAGTTATAAATTGAAATCGTTCTTTACCGAGTACACAGGGCTGGAAATGAACCCGGCCCAGGGTACATAACAGAGAACAGACGCGTTTCCCTGTTTGTCCTGTTCATTAATGCGCGAGCTGTTGAGCTGGGTGCTTGCCTGCCTCAGCAGCGCCACACGCTGGCTATCACTGTGTATCACATCCCAGTATGCAGGTGCTCTGGAGCTATGCTCCAAGTGCTTCCTGCATCACATCACCTCCACAAAAGACTCTTTGAGGGTATTATTATTATTTATTAGTAATTATTCAAAAGCCTTGTTTGTTATAGCGATCCCTCACACATATTCTTCCCAGTTATCAGTTATTAACTGGGCAATAAGGGATAATGATACCGTATGGAGGCCTATCTCTGCCTGGCGGCCAGTGGCTCAGCCGCGTTTGCCGCGCTTTATCTCCAGCACTCAGAAGGAAATGGCCCAGATACCTTAACTGGCAAATAGAGCAGCTTGAAGCATGAGACTTACAGCATACAGGCAGGAAACACAGGCACTCCAATTACTATAGAGTACTGTATACAAATTATTATGAAACTCATCGTAAAGAGACGCCGCACACCAGCTGAAAAATGCTACATTATGTAAAAACGCTTGGGAAACACTAACAACTCATAAAGAAAAAGAAACAATTAAATTATTGAGAGAAGTAATCACTATAAGAACTACATTATTTTTAATATTATTATTAATAATACTAATGACAATAACAATGTTAATAAAACAGTAATAAGGACATGTTATTGCTATTATTAACAATGTTAGTAATGATAATGATGGCGACACATGCATGTGCAGCGTCTCACATGGCTCTTAAAGTCACACAAACACAGAAATGAAACATCAAAATGATTATTAACTCAAAAACGCAAAAAGCCCTGTATTTAACTGCACTGTATTTATCCGTCCATTACAGCAGGCTTAGAGCTTCCAGTGTCCTTTCATATCCCTCCTAATTGCACCGCAATTTCTGTCCTCCTGCTCTCCTTTTGTATTAGATATAATCCAATCAACTAAAATCAAAGGGGGGGGGTGAAAAAGCTTCAGAGTAAGTGTAAGTAGTTTCTCACAGAGCACCTTTCCACAGAGAGCAGTCTGACAGCTCTCATGTTCCACACACACGGACTTTGCCGGCATCCCCGTTCCGTGATGTGTGCCCGTCACCGGGGGCCGATTCGCCGGCCCGAGCAGTGGGGGACCCGCAGGCGGGCCCCTGAGCTCAGAGGAACCCCGAATGACTGCACAAAGCCGAACGCAGGCTTAGCAGGGTAGGCTCTGCTTGTTTACCTCACTCCCGTCCGAGGGCCGACGGTGCCGCGGCTGTGACAGATGGAAAGAACGTGTCAAAATAAAGAGGCGCGGCCTCAGTCATCAGCCTTTAATGCTCTCTCTGTAACACACACAGCAACTAGTGTCTCACGAAGGGAAACAGACTCCCGACACCAGAGCACGGAATCGGCACGGTTAGCAGGTGCACAGACTGATTATTAGGACATTTGCAGCTGGCAGTTCCCATAAACACTGTTCCAGTGAGTTACAGATTCCCCCAGTCAGGATGCACGAACGAGCGAAAGGGGGACCGGAGCCCCATTTCTGGAGCTGCTGCACTATAATCTCTCTTGCTATTCTGCACACACTGACATACTCTCACACACGCCTGCAGTTTCTGATCTTCTATGGATATCCCTCAGCTTCTGTATGGGCTTATCCATCACTGTCTCCTTCTCTACATCCCTTACACACGCACACACACACACACACACACAAACTCAAACACACAGATACTGGCAGTTTGTGGACCTTTGTGACAGTCTCTTGGCTTTGGGTTTATTTGTCATTTTCTCCCTCTCTGTCTCTCTGTTTATCCTTCTATCCTTCTCTCTCTCTCTCCCTTCGTAACTATCTCACTCACACACACACACATACATACACAATGTGATGTTTGTGTATATCTATGGTTGGGTTGATGGCCAGTTTTTTCGCTGGTACTTGTGACTAGTGACATGATGTATTGCAACAGCAATAAAGGGTTGCATCATACACACACACACACACACACACACACACACACACACATTGGCAGGTAGATGATAAGCCCTCCCAAATATCGTGCAGCTCTGGTAAGTTAATCTGTCTTCCTCCCTCTGTCACACGCAGACGAGGCACCTAGCTGCTGATGCTGGCTAAATTCTGACCCACCCACCCCTAGCGCTTGTCTGAGTGCCACTTGTGTAGGCGAAGACCGAGAGGTCTGCACAGAGCTCAGTGACTGCACACTCGGTGGGACAATGTTCCCGTCCTGGTGCTTACACAAGCAAGCCTCGCACACCCACAGGGACTCACACACTCCAGCAAATACCAGCGTGCCAGCCTGTCCTCACATGAACGGATGCATATATCTGCACACACTCACAAATACACACGGATCCACAGACAAACACGCACCACAGCACAAACACAAGCTCGCATGAGCCGCAGGGCACCAAATGCTCAGCTCTCCGTCACTCCCACATTCTCTGTTCACAAATCTAAAATTTTCTTGTATTTTCTACAAATCCTATTTTCTACAAATATCTTGACTTAAATCTTGACTTTAAGGTGACATAAAATAATCAATAACACTTTACAATGACTGACATAGAATGACATAGAACATTCATAATCAGCATGTAATTATACCTTAACAGCTTTACGATAGATTAAGAATAAACATTATATTTGTATAATAATGTAATATTTGTTACAAATGCATATTAAAGCTGTTAAGGTATGTTAGGATGTTAAAGTATACTTACATGCTGCTTATGAATGCACAGTGAGTGCATTATAAAGGTGCAGTTAATGTAAATCGTTCAAAATCATCAAACCAAAACTGCTGGTTGCATGTTAATACTATTTATAAAGCAGCCAAATTGCTATTCACAGATTACACTGGGCACTTTTTTGGGCTTATGAGAATGCAAAAAGTGGCCGGGAGACGCTGAGATGCGTAAAGCTGTCAGTGCCACTTCCTCTGGCCTGCTGACCATATATACACTTATAAAAAAACAGCAGCCGGGACGCATCAGTGCGGCGCAGAACACTCGCACTGACAATGCAGGCACCGACGCCGTTCAACCCCGATTACACCAGATTGAAATCAAATTAAGGCAGAGGCCTCAAGGAACGAGAACGTGCTTCTCCTCTGACAGGCGTCGTTTGAGTGGCAGGAGCAGATCGGGCAGGAGACAGACAGGGGGAAGAGAGGCGAGGAAGGGCTGGAGGGGGGATACAGGTCTGAGAAAAGCAAATAAAGAGGAGGGGGAAATGTGGCTAAGAATGGCACCTGGAGGGAATGGGATAGATTTTAAAGAAGAAGAAGAGGAGTGAAGAGCTCGCCGGTTGGAGGCGTGAGGCTGCACACCCACCAGCCATAGGACCCATCTCGGGGACCTGGCCGACCGCGGCCAACATATTAAGGTAGCGTGGCCGCAATTACGCTTGGCAAGCAGCATTGACACAGAACTGTTTACGGGAGGCCTGGTGCGTGGCTTTCTCCTTGGTTAAGGAGCATTAAGCATCGCGATTAGCTCACGACTTTCACAGTCAGCGACGTCTAATGAAAAAAGAGGCATTTGCTTGATTACGACCCTCTCAGCGTCGAATCCTGGCTTCAGTAGCTAGTGGGATCTCAAAGTCCATTATGCTAATGGGTTTGATGGAAGCTTTCACATTAAGCATGAAAGTGATTATACAGTATGAGATAACTTAAAAAACTCCTTCAAATAACAATATAAATATCTATAGTGCACAAGACCACTGATAGACAAGGTATCTGCTGTACTTTAAGTTTTTTAGGATTAACTTGGAGCTAAGAATGACCTGACCTTGAGGACCGAAATCAGACACCAAACTGCTCGTTGAGAAAACGCTACAAAGCGCGGAATCTGAAGCAAATGCATTTTAAAGTAAAATCCATTTATATAAGCAGGTGTTCAGCAATATTCCAGAAATGCATAGTTTTGTATGATATGGAAAAGATGAACAGGCTCTTCAGAAGAATTAACTTGCTAAATGAGATGCAAAATGGTTTGACTTTGGGGGAGAGTGATGGTCTTTAAGTGGTCAAAACCTGAAGATGCCTTCCACTGAAAACCCAGCACGTCTTTAATCATTTCACACCTGCTTGTGCTCTTTTGATGGAAAGGCTAAGAGGTGAGACGCCAATCAGCAGAAACTAGGCAGGGCTGGGTAAAGTTTTAAGGCTTGTTGCTTTATATGGCAATGGAAAAGTTAAGTGCTGGAAATAAGGCAGGAGAGACTGGGAGGAGAGAGGCTAAAAGGCTGTGAGCTGAGGTGACATCAAGCCCTCTTACACATGGGAAAAGCTACCAAAAAGCTCTAACCATCTTAAAGACAATCGACATCACAATGAAAAGAGAGGCTACTACGGCAAATATATAAGCAGACAAAGTGATTTTCAGTAGCATAAGTTAATCATGAAACTTAAGTAGAGATGTTCGCTTGTAAATCACCATTAAGGAAAACTGAATTAGAATTCAAGCATATAAAACAGAAGGAAATTGCCTATTCAAAGAACTGACAGACTACAAAACACAAACACTTCTGCACATTTCTCGACAAGCAAGAATATTTGTTAAAAGAAATAATACAACCACAGAAGTCCTGTTCTATCACAAAAACATCATAACATATACAACACCATTATATTACAAAAGAGTATTTAAAATAACACATAATCACACACACACACACACACACATGACTACAATGAGTTTACAATTTTTTTTGCCAGTCCAGAAAGTGACAGAATTACTAATAATAGGATTTTACTATCTAATGTTTCTGAATTAATCCCACTCCTATTGGTAAGCAGATAATCTTACTTTCTTGGCTGGTGTCCAGCAAGTTATACTATTTTTAAACTGCGGGACAGATATTCAGCCTTTCTGCCAGTGGCAGATTTATGCATAGGCCATCCGAGTCTGTATAGCCTGAGGCCTCACAAACATCAGGGCCCCGAGCCGCCTCGAGAAAAATAGGGCTGTTAGTTAAATCGGCAACACCTAAGTGTCCGGGCTGATGTCAGCCTAGAGCCCCTGATAAATTAATCTGTCTCTGCCTTTCAGGACATAAATACTTTAATTTGAGAAAATATGCCAGTTACATTTAACAGAGACCCACCTGGAAACACAGTGAAATAAACCATCCATACTGTATATTCTATAAATAAAGTCTTGGGATGCTTGCTTAATTCTGTAAAATTGTTGCAAATTTAATGGTTTCATAACAAAAATCCCAAACATCCACTGACAAACAATTTTAAACAAATCCTCACCTATCTTCTAGTAGTAGAAATGAATAGAGAGTCCCTACAAAGATATAATTACAATCCTGCGTGATATATGCATATATACACACACATAAGATAAAGAAACAAGATGAATATTCCCATTGGTTCAAGGACCAGCTTTCACACACGGGCAGCCACAGTGCTCCACACTCTGTAATTATCATCCCATGTTCACTGTTCAATCAGCATTGTGCTTCAGTCTCCAATAGGCCCTGATTGCACTCAAATGCCCACCAATCAGGAAAGCTTTCTCACGAAGCGTGTTGACGCATGCATGTGCATGCAGGCATACACGTGTGTCCAGAGTCATTCTTCCCTGCCAGGGTCTCCATTTGGCAAATGATGAAACTAATGGGTAGCTTGCCACAGAGGATTGGCAAGTCCATTTTAGAGAGCACAATCGCGGGCAGATACAATGGCTAAATGAAGCAAACTGCCATTTGTGACTTGAAAATATCAGCACACCTGAAACGGGCACACTCGATAAACCAATTACATGTTTTAATTTATTTATTTATTGTCATTTCTTTATTTTCAGAAACCTGCTCAGCAACATACTTGCGCAATTCTGCAGCCGATTAGTTAGTAACAACTGCCAAGTATCCACCATTACTGGTACCTATGCTGGACGGCCGATGGAAATCATTATTCTTTATTTCATTCATGCACTGCTTTGAGAAAATTGTTAGCATCCCTGCATCTTTTTGACTTAGGTTACAATGGTCTGTGTTACGATTTTCGACGGGTATTCCACTTCCAGTACTTTCAGTGCATCATTCAATAAATTGCATGAGATATTCAACAAAATAGGCTTTGTGTTAATGATTTTGCCCACCTGTAAGCTAATGCAAGTGTTCAAAGCATGTTTAGTAGGCTAGATAGGCTAGGCTAGGCTATGAGGTTCGTTAGGTTAGGTGTACTGTATTAAAGTGCATTTTCACCTTACGATATTTTCGCTTTACGATAGAGATCAGAACATAACCCCAACATACCTGGGGAGCGTCTGTATCATATAGGTAAGTTATGTATAAATAACTAAAGTATTACTGTCTTCTTCACTGGCAGTCAGGGGTAAAATCGAGAGAAAAAAGCCCCTGCATGCCTAACCTTGACAGAAAGGCTCTTCTGACAAGCATCTGCCTCCTGTAATCATCTGGATATAATCTACAATTCACGGCGACACCGCCATCTGCCCGAATAGACACTCCCCAGCCGATCAATAGCTCTGCTCCGTGCAGAGGCTACTGTACGGATGGAGGAAGTGTGAAGCTATAGCACAAGGTGAGAGAGTGACAGAGAGGGAAGGAGCATGCAGCGGTCAGCAAGGCAGAGCAGGTGAGGCTATAAAACGATACAAGAACAACAGACAGCATACAAAACAAAGGATTAATTACACAGGAAAAGCATAACATTAGCAGGACGGGACAACAATACATAACATTCTGTGTTTTGATCTTTGTGCATCGATGTACTTAACAGTTTGCCCTACATACATTTTTGGCTTTTAATTTATAAGCTGAATAAAGTCTCTCTCTTGAGAGAACACAGTTTGACAATGGCAAGGAATTTTTAACAAAACCCAAGTGTGGCCAGAGTCTCAGCAGATCAGACCATTGTAATGTCAAAGCAACAATACAGTCTTTAAAAAGATATTTCACCCTAAAATTACCAAATAATGCCGTGAAAAAATACAAAAAGGAGCCAGTTTATGGTTGAATAACATCATGGCTGGGTGTCGGAAGGGCAGAGATACGATATAAAATGACTAAAGGAAATGAACGTCGCGTCAACATCGCTTTCCTCTTTTGCAACAAGTAGACAGAAGCTGATAAAGCAGCATCACAAAAGAGTAAATGTGATGCAGGTAGATGTGCAGGGTATCGCAGCAGCCGCACGTGTGCGACATAACAGCCGCAAGCAGCTCACCATCATCGTGGGTTATGTCAAGGCTCTGCATTTCTTATGCTCTTGGCTGGTGATTCTGCGGTTCAAAGCTGCAGTAACACTCATGACAAATGCACCGTGGACAAATGTAAACATGGTATAGTGGTAAGTATTACCTTGTCTTGATTTTCTGAGTTTTAGAATAATTCTTAAGAACACTGACACGATTACTCTGAATCTTCGGACAGTTCCATGGTATCGAGCTCTGAACTGTTCAAGAGAAGTCCATACAATATGCAAAGTACTGGGATGTAAAAGTTAATGACAGATAAATGTTCAAATGTTCATCTGTTTCTACCAATTACAAAAATACGAATATGATCTCTCATTCTCATGGCTACTTTTTTTATGTTTATTTCATACTGTGCTTGAGGGACCACAAAAAATATCCTTTCAAAACGCCTGAGCAAAAATGGGTACATGCAGCCCAGCCTGTTGAGAAAGTGTTGAGAAAGGTAAGAGCACACTGAGATAAGCGGCACCTAAGCCTGTTGTAAGTTTGTAATCAATCACAGGGATTAATTTGTATTAAAGGGGAAAAACAGTAACAGGGGTGCCGCTTCCACTGCCTTTATCTATATCCACAGGGATTAGGGTAGAAACCGATCTCCATAGAAAGAAAGCGAGCGAGAAGGAGGAGGAGAGCAGGAAGAGGAAGGAGGAAGCGATATAAAGAATAAGTAAGGATGAAAAGCAATGAGAAGAAGAGGGAATCAGTGAGAGAAAACGTGTGGGATGTGCAGATGATCATAAAAATACACAGGAAAGCAAAGATCAGGAGGAATGAATGGTATTTAAGAGATCACAAGTCAAGACGGGTCAGGTGACCAGGGTTCTGGCGGCCGATTAGTTCCACCTGTACCTTGCTCTCTCAAGTGTGTATTAAGAGCTGCCTTTTATTTTTATGGCACCTATTAACCCAGTAACCCAGATGAAGCACCAACGTACCAGCCGAGTTGACCCTGCACGTTGAAGCCTTGCTTCACTCCAAAGTGAAGCAGCAGTTTTCTGGTTGCAGTCAATATACTGTAGGGGGCAGCATGCAGCTCAGTGGGTTAAGCCTCTGTGTTTGTGACCAGAAGATTAGCAGTTCACGCCCAGCCTCGGCACATCTGCAGGTCCTCAAGCAAGGCCCTTAAGCCCTGGCTCCCTAGATGACTGACCTTCATGGCTAGCTTACTCACACTTATACAGAGCCAGTTGGGAGACGCATAGACAGAATTTCCCCACAAGGATCAATAATAATTATCAATACATATCATTGTCTCCAGTTTAATTGTTGTTCACTATCCAGGGTTGTGTTGCATATTTTCAATTCCCCTGCCAACAAGAGTCTCTCTCTGATTTGGTCATATATATAATATAAATATATTACAAGAAATATTGTGCAGACAATAAAAAATTGCTGCCTAAAGTCTTGAAAGTTTATCTTGAAAGTGAGTAATAGCCCTAGTTAGGGTTATTTAGGGAATCTTTATTGTGTGTTATAGAAAACAATAAGCTTGTGACAAGTTGACGGTGCAGTGTCTGCCAGCACATACTGAGACCATCGCTGGGTGCATATGCCTCAGGGTGCGTGCACATTTCCTCCCCACGGTCAGGCCTTTTTAATTGTCCTTCTGTTTCCTATTTCCACACGTCTCCCAGATTTATGCGCTTTGTCAAATCTAATGTATTGAAATGCCATTCTGGATTTAGACCAGAGGCTGGGTCCCATGGGCAAAGGGGGTTTTGTCTACGCCTGCCTGAATGAAACTCGCTTAGTAATAAATTCACAAATAGCTGAATAAAGCATCCTTGTAGATCGTGTTGCCTATTCTAAAACAGCACATAAGCATATAATGCTGACTGCAGACTAAGAAGTCAAGTCAACTTCCTGCAACAAGGAAAACATTTCCGAATGGAAAAAATAAAAAAACTCCACAAAGAAAAATCCCCGCATATCGTTAGACCATCTCACAGTCTGTCTTTGTGCTTCAGGGTCCTTGAGACTGCAGTTGTCCACCGTTCAGCTCATCGTTTTTTTGAGCTTAACTCTGATTTTCTTTTTGTTCCATCGAGTGTCTTTGTATCGCACCTCATATTGTTCACAAAAGCATTAACAGTTTACAATAGCGAATACAATAGCAAGTTCTGAAAGGGTCACGAGGCAGGGTTGGAAATTGAGCATTTTAAAACCAGCAAGCTCCTGTGCTGATCCACGATCAGATTTCCCAGCACCAATCCTACAATTAACCTATATAAATGGGCCTTGGGTCTGCAAATGCTTAGCGCAAAACTAGTGAACACTCAACCAATCCAAGAAGCCAAACCACAGATGCTTAATTTAAAATTCATTTGCACGTCCAATCAGATTTGTGCGATAGGCATTGATTGGCGTAAATTGCAGAGTGCGCTTGATCATGACATCAATTTCGATTTATACTTGATACAGAGTTACGACTGAGGAGGTTTGGTGAAAATTGGGTTGCGATGCAAAACGAGAATCACTGGCTCACAACATGGTGACAGAGAACACTGAACCACTTAGTTAACCTGCTACACCCTCTCGACCACAGCCAAAACATGCTACCATTCCCAGTTCACTCCCTCTGCCTGCCCCTTATCGCCAAAATGTTGTAACGGTTGCAGAGAGCCCAATAAAACATACAAAAGTGAATGTGAAGAGATAAAACCTGCAGGATCAGGTCAGAATCACCAGGGGCTCTAAATCACGTTAACTCACAGAGAAAAACAACTTCATTCTTAGAAGAAATGTCTGATATTGGTGGGAGGATTCACAGAACAGGCACCAGCCAAATATTGAACATAGCAAGCTGAGCAGGTTAGGACAGAGAGGTAAATTCAATTTCCTCAGCAACAAAGGAACTGTTGCATAAAAGGAAACAGCCCTAAATCATACTCTGCCAACAAAGCAATTCTCTGCATTTTGTTTTCACTTCTTTTCATATCTGAAGCAAATTAAACACAGGTGCTTGTCAGTCAAGCAGGTGGTTGGAAATCTAAAATGAAAACCCACGACTCTCCTGAGTTTTTTTTTTTTTTTGATGGTCTGGATATTTACACAATTCTTCAGACATGAAATTAAATAAATGTAGCTTTAAATGTATCAAAATGTTCGGGATTAGGATCCACGGTGATGGTCAAGCATTCAAATAAAGCGGGAAGCTTTGGCAGCTGTCGGCAGAGGCATTTCTGTGAGGGACAGCAGTAGCAGAGCCGTCCGCTGAGGTAATCAAATCTGCATTTTGCTGCTGTTTATTCGCAATGAGAAAAACATAATCATGCATGCAGATCTATGTCAGTTATGAGGTGTCTGTCAATCTGTCAGAAAGTTGAGCAACACCTCCTTCCCCCCTGTCCAAAGTTACACTGAAAAGCAGATATTCACTCAGCGTGATATAATCTAATAATGCATCGCTGTCAATAACCAAATCGCAGAAATTGACAACCCCCCACCCCCCGCC
>JAABNX020000119.1:14482711-14492791 GCA_015163995.2 Mormyrus lacerda | reverse complement strand
GTTAGTCTCATTGATTTTGCACTATTGATGAGCCTCATTAACCCATAATAGATTTAAGTAATGAAATTAGTTGCATAATATACAGTACCAGTCAGAAGTTTGGACACATCTACCCACAGAAAAGATTATTTGTACTTTTGTACTATTCTCTACATTTCAGAATAATTATTAGGACATCAAATTTATAAAATAGCATGTATGGAATTAGGCTGAAAAAGTATTAAACAAAAAATAATGCCTTGTTGGGGGAGGGGAGAGCTGTATGGGACTCAAAAAGTTCAAATCCCGTGGGCAGCAGAGTGACCCCCCCATGGACCCCTTGCACAAGGCCCCAGTTGCACCAAGGAGTGGTTGACCATACTGTCTCCTCTATGCCAGTTTCATGAGACGACCTCCTGGGAAGCTTCTCCAGCTGTCCTAAAGGAGGTACCAAAAATGTGCTGAGCTCTCATTGGCCACTTTTCTTTCACTCTCTGGTCAAAACTATTTCTGCTGTGATCAGGTCATGGGAGGCGACACGATCACGCTCCTTCGTAGTCTGCTTGGCATGTCCAAACTTTTGACTCGTACCGGACAGCCTATACAGCCTGGAAGTACAGTGCAGATCAAACTCCTGAAGGTGCACACTAAATTGTATTCAGTTCCACCTACATAGTCACGGGTATCTGAAACATTACATACAACATCAGAGTTCCAGAAATTAAAAATATGCATTTTTCTTTAAGGCTAAGAAATTTGTGATGCCATGACCTCAGGAATATTAATAGTTGGAAAAATAGATTTATAAATTGTTATATGTCCTTATTATGATTTGCTGAAACTGCCCGTAATTTTATTGCTGATTAATTGTCTTTCCCGTCTATAAGACGGCATCTTGTTTAACAGCACCCCTACTGGTGGACTAAGGGGCTGGCACACATGATCCAGCATTCTGTCTGCCTCCGGTTACTTATGAGCTCGGCCACGCTTCAGCTTCACAGTAAGGGTGGTGAAGCAGAGCCCGGTGACTCAGCCCAGCAGTGCAGGTGACAGAGAGCCGCACTACCTGTCCCGGCCTGTACACTCAGGTGAGACCAGAGCAGTTAGCCGAACACAACACATTCATCTGGTAACATTGAATCCACAAGTTTAGTTACAGAAACATCAATATTTATTCCACCGCGCTGTTATCATTCAGCATCTCACCAACGTGCCTGACTGCTGCTGAAAATTAATTCTGTGTTCTGCGGAGAAAGTCAATACGTATTAGAAAATTAAGGTCATGAAAAGAGTTATGCTGATAGACTATTCCCCGCTCCATTAGACAGGCCCAGAAAGGACTATAAATGCCCTCTGCAAACATCCGGAGACTTCCGCGTGGTCTGCGTTCCTCGGAGGGCTCCTGAAATTCCCTGCCCGCTCTCAGCACCGGACAGGCGGCCTGGTACATCTCAGCTCACCTGTCACCTCATTCCAACCCCATTTCAGCCAACACACAGAGAATGTGTCACAAAGTGAAAACCAGGGGTGTCAGAGGGCATGGACACCTTGGTTGATTCATGGGGGGCAAGTACTTCATAGGAGCCCTTGTATACGTAAAATCCTGCATTACATTGGGTGGGAGGGGGCCAAGGTAACATTTTGTCAGGGGGTCCATAATGTCTAGGTACGTCCCCTGGTGTAAAGCTAATATTAATGCAATAGTCCCTCTTACCAGCCTCCCCCCCCCCCTTCCCAAAAGAAAATTCAGAAGGAGAAAATATGAAGCAGCATCTCTGTGTGTGTTTTCTGCACTGGGCCGGGATTTGGACAGCAGGCGGGTGCGTTGCTGAGATGAGATAATGCGGCCTGAGCGGGGATTAACCACTTTGGTTGAAGACGACAGCGGAGGTGCCCGAGCTCAAGCAACCCCCCCCATGCACATCCCCCATTACCACAGTGCCATGACTGGCCTCCTGTCCGCAACATGGTGCGCGTGACGCCCCCTGCAGGCACAGAGGTGTGCAGTCGCTGAATTGGGCATGACCTTGCAGCCAGAGTCTCCAAAAGACGGAGCCTCGGGCATTATCAGAAAATTGTTTGCCCTTTCACCTCACTTCTAGCTTCTTGATGTCCAGTGTTATCAAAATAACGTCAAAACAACTATTTTAGTTATTCATACAACCAATGGTAATAGAGCATTTTACCTTACATACCACCAACAACCTACATAAATAATTATAATCGATACACTTATTGATCCCCATGGGGAAATTCTCTTGTCACCTCTCCCATCTTGCTTTTTGTAGGTGACAGCAAGCTGGCTATGAAGGGTAGCTGCCCATAGCAGTGACTGGGGAGCTGGCATTTAAGACACTTCCAGAAGGATCTGCAGGTGTGGTAAGGCGGGACTCAAACCAGCAACCTTCTGATCATTGGTATAGAGGCTTAGCCTGCTGAGCCCCCCCACAAGTCTACCTTCCTTACAGTTCCAAAGTAATGAATCTAGTTCTAAAGTAATAATCTTACAGTTGCCAAGCACCGCAACAGGTCACCTGCGCTGTTAGAATCCTGTCCCATACACAATGCCTCCATTTGACCCATTTTTTTTTTTTGCCTCTTTACGTGTAATTTTACATCAGCAACAAGAAGAGAGATCCCTTAACCTGGGACAACACAAAACAGATACGCCTGGTGTAGCCATCCATCAATAATTTAACAACACCCAATGGGATAAGTATCACAGCCTATATTAGAAGAGAAGACGGGAAGGTTTTGTTTTATTAATGACAGCCATTTGATATGATGTATAGCCAAAGGTACTCCAGCAAGCCTGAAGGAGGGAGAAGCCGCAGAATTCGGGCCCGCGATCCTGAAAGCAGAGGCCATTGTTATACCACTTGAGAGGAACCTATTGTGTTTCAGCTACTCCTGGTGCATAATGGATCTCAGAGTGTGTGAGACACTAAACTGCAAGAGCTGCATGGAGTATGGAGGCAGAAAAAGATATTTTTTTGTGAAAACATTTTGCCAGAGGGATACGTTCTTAAAATCTTTGATTGAAGTCCTTCTTGGAAGCGCTGAGAAAAATTTCAAGAGCATCGGTGGCACTTCAGGCTATGGCCGGAGGTCTCTCACGGGACAATGTGAGTCACATGTCGCATGCCGTCACGTGAAAACACTTCAGGAGTGTAATGCATGCCTTTAGGAGCCGAGGGGCCCAGCATCAGTGCACGTCTGACTCCGCCTCCACGTCCGCTCCAGCAGAGCCAGGGAGCAGAGCGAGCGGGTGCTGCTCCGCCCGACTATGCGCCTCCTCATCTGTCTGGAATTAATGCATAGGTCACGTATGCAGGCGAACGCCACAGCATTCACTTGCAGACGCTGGCCATTCAGGGCGCCGGAACGGTTTTATGTGCTCACATTCACCAACAAGGGCGAGCTGACTGTATGTGGCACTCAGTCATGGGCATGGTGGCCAATCACCTCCAAAGGCACCTTTGCAAACACACGTGTAGGCGTACACACACGCGCAGGTGCAAAATATGCACGCAGACACATGGACACACACACACGCAGATGCAAAACACGCACACAGACACATTGACAATTACACGCGGAAACAGATGCATAGACACACTCGCAGACACGAATGTACACATAGATACATAGACAGATACATGCGCAGATGCAAACACCTGCGTAGATACGCACGTAGATGCAACCACACACGCAGACACAAACACACATACAGGCACAAACACACGTGCAGATACACACACAGTTGCAAACACACACAGATGCAACAACACATTCAGATATACACATGAGCTGACATAAACACACACACAGATGCAAACACACGAGCAGGTGTGAACACACATTCCGACACAAACACACACGCAGACGCAAACACACGAGCAGGCACAAACACACGCGCAGACACAAACACACAATCAGACGCAAACGCAAACACAGGCGCAAACACATGGAGCATAACTGTTATGTTCGATGTACTGACATGACCATGGCATGATATGAGCATTCAAGCCCAGAACACACATGCTGTAGTGCAATAAGACACACACTAAATGTGTATAAACAGCAGCACACGCAGAGCACCATACACCCCTGTGCTTTACCGGTACAACTGCCAGGGTGACCCCTTTAAAGAACAGGCATTCAGTCATGCAGGAACACACACAGTCACAGTTCACACACACACACACACACACACACACAAAGGAGCACACAGATGAATGAATTCTATATGCTGCTGGCACAACTGACAGCAGACATGACTGAAAATGTTATTAAAATTCAGAATTACCAGCAGCGTGAGATGGATGCGTATCTCGCGCTTTAACATACGCTTAGGATGTTCTAACCTGAAGCCCGTCGCAATGTCACCTTGGAAGACACACCCCAAAGTCAACGATTTACTGATTGAAAAACTCCTTCTTGATTCACTCATCGCAACGCTGGGTGTGCCAAATGCTGATGGGAGCGCACACAGTCCCTTGGTGTACTCTACACTAACCATGCACCTAGAACACAGTGAGTTCCATTCATACAGCGCTAATTACATCCGCCAAAGCTCTGATCATTGTCACATGGAGCTCCACCTTCGTCACGTGTCTACCTTAAGTCATTTTCTGTTTATAAGTGCTTGTAGTAAACAGGGCAGACTGGATCCGCCTTGGATTTGCACTGGGAGTGTCACTGTGCGTTACATAAGGCTGACGGTGCCCAATTCAGCCCAAATCTGCGTGTAGCTTTAATAGGCATATTTACCGTGCTCTTCGTTAGCACCACTGAATTGCTCTGGCCGCCACAGAGGACGAGATTCTGCTCCCTGACCAGGCCGTCCCAATCTTCATCGCAGAACCCTAGTACCAAGTGCCCCACGCCCTAATCCAGCTATGCACAGCTCCGCCCAGTCTGACCAGAGCGGACACTAAATCAAGCTGGAGGAAACAGTGATCAGGGATGGGGCTCTTTGCATTACGAGGAGACACATTTCTATGAAAAGCTGGGTACGTGGGACCATCAGCTACACCAAAGGACAAACACACACAGATGTTAACAAAACGAGTCTCCCTGTATCAAACCTGCAGGATTCCGCCAGTCGGAGACGCCGCTTCACGGAGACTGCACAAATCCCACACAGATGCTTTTAATTAAAGTACTGATGGTTCACATTCAATAAGATTAAAACATATCCCACGCAATCATGGCCCCATATGGCATCCAATATCTGCCGCATCCTTCTCTCGCTTCTGCTTCCATATTGTGTCAGAGACACATTGGATTTTTTTGCCCTGTTTTTTTTTTTTATTTATTTTGCGGGTGCCAGTTCCAGCGCCTAGTAGTTATTTCATTGTTTTTTTTTTTCTACCGTACAGAAAAGAAACACTTCAAAATTTCCTATTAGACTGTAGAGTGAAACATTCTGAAAAGCATGCTCCACGCGAAATTATCTTTTTCAATTGTACCCTCTAGGAGAGAAGACAACGGCCCGGCGAGTGTGCAGGCGCCCTCCAAATGGTGGCGTCGCACCGTTTAAGTAAAGTGATTCAAATATTGAAGTGTTTCCTCCCCTCTCTCTCTTCTGCAGATGTACAATGGCACAGAGAAGACCGCCAAAGTATGTTTTATGCATCTCTCTCAGATAGCGGCATAGAGGATAGCACAAAGTGGCAATTTACATTCATTTCAGGCACCTTGTTTAAATGCGTATGCATAGGGAGGCCACCATGTAAACAATCTGGCGACATATCTGCGTTTTTTTATTATCCCGTTATTCTGCCTACATCTCTGCGCTATTTTTTTTTTATTATTCCGTTATTTATTTTCACTTGATATTGAGAGGCCTAAACAAAGGGAAATGTGCCGGGTAAAGTGGTCACGCTCCACGCCCTGCGGGGTCACTGTTACTGGCAGTCGACTCGGTAAAGAGCGTGATAAAAAATGACAGGATTCACCGATAAAAAATACAAGTATCCCAACTGAACCGGAAATGTAGCCTTTGGAGAAGTGACTGGCCACTGGACGTCGTGGTGGGAGCTAAAGCGGCTGAGAGCAATTCCTGAGGTATCCACTTGCTGCGTTCGGAACAGGAAAGGCGTGACCAGCCTTAAAGGGGCCACATGCCAATTTGGGACCCAGAGTTAAGGAGCTGTATTTCTGTGATGCAGAATATCACTGTGTACCTTCAAAATCTCTCCTCTCACTCTGCTCACATTTGACCTTTTGACCTCCCGACAAGCTAAACCTGAAATTACACCTAGGACCCCACAGTGACCATTTCAAAGCTTGCTTTCCTCTTCTTTACACAATGACCTTGAGGCTGAAGACGTAGGAATCAAGGTGAGGGGTAGAGAGGCGATGGGATATCAGAGGGGAGGCGGTCGGGGCGAGATGGGACTGTATGGCGGGTGGCATTAAGGGTCGCGGGGTGGACCGGGACCGCATGTTCTCACTCGAGGGGCACACTCGTCACGCAGAGGCGGAGCCAGAGCCACAGGAGCGACACCTCACCGCCGTGCTGCAGGTTCAAACAGATGGCTGCTAATGGCGGTTCATAGATCTCGGTGACATTAGCTGGGGGACAGAAGGGAGTTAGGGGGGCGGCGGGGAGGTGGTGGATTTCTACAGCGCCACAGCCAGAACACGCGCCGGGCGCGTAAGCAAGCAGGGCGAGTGTAAATACCAGTGACCTTTGCGGGGGGGGGGAGGCAGCACCTACACGGCCATGACAGAGTCTACATTAGCGTTGATTTGAAGGAGGAAAATGGAGATCCGTGCTTTTAAAATAGAAATGCTGTTCTTTAATAAGTGACTCGCCCCAGTGGCATAATAATGACTTGACCCCATTAGTGTTTAATTTTGGCAGAATAAGAGCAGGATTTATTAGCATTAGAAGTGCGTCTCCTCGCGCGGTAGCCTGGAACACCACGTGGCCAAATCGCATGCCGTGGGTAGGGGGGACAGACACAGAGAGGCGGCAGACAGGGGGGACCTGGAAAGAACAGCCCCTCCCCTAAGCCAGAGCGTCGCAATGAACATCGGTGGTCAGGGTTCGCAAAGGCATGGGGACCTTAACGCGGGAGAGTGCGGCAAACACTGAGTTAACAACCACACTGAATCCGACTAAACCTTCATAATGTAACTTCCTAATTTCAGCGCCACTTGAACAAACAGCCTGCTAGTTATATTAACAGGGCAAGGATATGATTTTATAATTTAAATTAGGAGCTGTAATGTGCACAGTATGTTCTGAGGGCTGATCGAGTCACCGTGTGCCAAGGAGACTGTGGCCTCCTTCAAACACTTCTCCGCCCTTGAGGAGGCGCACGCCACTTTCACCGCTACGGAAATCGGCTGGCAAAACTGCTCGTCTGCAGCTGAGTGATGCTTTGCATTTGCAATATATATTGCATACAATCAGATATAAAGGCAATGGGCCGCATACTAAATAGCTTTGGAGTCTACACTGGGTGCATTGCCCCCGTCAACCTCCCTACAGGGGGGCTCACACTTTTGGGTAGTCTTACAATACTTCATCCACTTGTGAAAAGGTCCTTTACTGCCATTTGCACGACTACAAGCACATTGGAATGCTTTTCACCTAGCCAGTCTTGCACTCCATGAGACACATTGACAGGTGAGAGTAAGCTTGGGGGTCACAGCGCAGGATCAGCCAGCATGCGGTTCTCCTGGAGCTAGGGCTTAAGGGCCTCGCTCAAGGGCCCACGGACCAGCATGCGGTTCTCCTGGAGCTAGGGCTTAAGGGCCTCGCTCAAGGGCCCACGGACATGTGACTGTTCTACCGAGGCCAAGGCTGGAACTGGTGACCTTCCAATCACAGGTACAGAGGCTTAGCTCACTGAGCCGCACACCAGACACCCAAGAACTCCCAGTCAATGCTGTGCTGGAAATGATTATGGAAGCACAGACCATGCAAGCTATTGTCTCATAGAAAATGAAAGAACAGACGTGGAACTATTTGTTGTTGAGGTAAATTACTGCCATTTGGTGGGTTATAGAGCAGGGGGTCATAAAAATTTGTGACCTGAATTTGCAACAGAAGGTAGGTTGTGGATTAATGACGTTTGTTTACCTCTAAGAATACGGCAGCCAGCCGTCTCATACTGCACAGCATTTCACCTGGGATCTGGCCACTCGCTTTGTTTTGGGTCATGTTGTGCCATTCTGCACACTCTGCATGAGGGCAGAAGCGCCTGGGCGCGGCATGGAATAACTACGCAGACTGCTCCAGTGCAGCAGCTCCGATGCATGGCCTGTCAGTAACACAGAGGCTGCACATCTGTCAGCGGGAAGACGAATTAGGCGGCGACGCGGCCGCGGGACAATGGCTCGACTCGCCGCTTCAGTAGTGACGACAAAACAATTCAACGACGCCTCACTTCAACAGCCGCGTAGCACGTAGCGCCTCGTCCTCAGCCAACTCCAGAACGTGGCCGGAGAGTTCCACAAGCAACATGCCGTTTGTCCTAAGTGGGGAGCATTTGTCTCCTGCTGACCACTTCTTTGTGCCATCTGAAATTTTACAGCATCAGAGAGAGTCAGGGTGGGGGGGGTAGGGGGTTAGAGGAAATGATGGGGTTAGCCTCATAGGGGACCGAGAGCAGCTTCTGTCACGGCTACGGATACGGCCGCCGTCCAAGCAAGAGGGCGAAGATGAGCCCCGCCCACCCTCGCCGCTGGAAAATCGGCTCCCTCAAGCTCAGCCTCGCCACCTGCTGTCCGCACCCAGCCCATGCACAGACGCTCAGGAAGCCCCCCGCCTCCACATGGGAAGGGCTGATGTGACAACGGACAGATATCGCTAACGCTCGCCACGCGGCTAGGATGACTTGGAACTCAGATTTCATCGACAAGATCTATTTTAGATAACAGAGCGACCAAAAAACAGAACAGAAATATCGCATATGCAATAAAGGAGATGAGCCTGCAGGGGGGAGCAGGACAGGGAGGGGGGCAGGCAGAGATATAAATCAATGGAGCTGGGATTCCAGCGGCTCGCGTCCGCTTCCCTTCCCGCCAGCCGGGCCGAGGGGATCCTATCACGCCAGTAGGTGGCGCTACAATCTGTGCCATCTTTGCACTTGTGTGAGGGTTATTGAGGGGGGAGTCCGTCATCACAGACGCCCCTCCCCGCCTTGCTGGCCTTTCTCCCCCCTGTCCCGCTTAGCCCCTCCCCCTTCCCGGCACGCCGCTGACCCCGTTATCCAGCCTCGTGCTGCCTGCCTGCTTCCTTCCTCCCCCTCCCGTTTCTCTCCAGCAGAGCTATTATCTCGCACGGAGGGCAGATGCGCTGCTCCTGGGGCCCCTGGGGGCCCCTGGGGCCACAGCCATTCCCCCGGCATGGCTCCGCGCTTGTGCCTGGCTGCCTCATTTCTCCTCACAAACGTTCCGCGGCACAGGGAAGCGGAGAGGGCACAAAGTTAATCACACCCTTGTCAGATGTCACATTATATTATATATGACATTTCACAACATATTACATAAATCTTTTTCCTCCCCCACAGGAATTAACTCAGGCTGTACAAACATAAATACATTTGATTGTTGAATATTGGAAAGTGTACATATACTAGGGAAAAATATTTTCAGCTCTGTTAAAAACATCATTCAACGTCTGAGCAGAATAATCTGTTTTTAAGTAAAAAGGAGGCTTGGATCAACATTTATGAAATAGATTCAAAATGCTGCATAAACTATATGTCCTTGTTTTTAGCGAGTACACATTTTTTTAGTGCTGGTATTTTATGGGTCTGTTTTGAGGTGGCATTGTACAATGAAACATCTATTTCCAGCAAATTCTAAGGGATGAAGCCAAAACTCAGCAGGTATCAGATGTGATGTGACTTTTCCAGTGCACATCTCCTTATAGCAGTGGTTCTCAACCTGTGGCCCGTCACAAATGCAAATGCGGCCCGCGATGTTGACCATGTAAAAAAAAAAAATAATAAATTAAAAATAAATAAAATAATAATAAATGTATCCCATTAATGGTAAAATCTGGTTATTGAGCGTTGATGACGTCATATGTAAATAATATGCGGCCCGTGAGACTTGAACTTGGACATAGTGCGG
>JAABNX020000119.1:14434548-14445522 GCA_015163995.2 Mormyrus lacerda | reverse complement strand
GTCATTCGGGAGGGACTCGGAGTAGAGCCGCTGCTCCTCCGCATTGAGAGGAGCCAGATGAGGTGGCTCGGGCATCTGCTTAGAATGCCTCCTGGACGCCTCCCTGGTGAGGTGTCCCGGGCATGTCCCACTGGAAGGAGGCCTCGGGGAAGACCCAAGAGACGCTGGAGGGACTATGTCTTTCGGCTGGCCTGGGAACGCCTCGGGGTTCCCTCAGAGGAGCTGGAGGAAGTGGTCAAGGAGAGGGAAGTCGGTTTCCCTGCTGAGACTGCTGCCCCTGCGACTCGATCTGGGATAAGCGGAAGTTAATGGATGGATGGATGGATGGATATATATATATATATATATATATATATATATATATATAGCAAAACCTCACATTATGTTGATTTGATCTATTTCAAAGCATGCTGTCACACTTCCTCTCCGGACTGGTGACTCATGTGCCAACCCCCTGAAAGGAAATGAAATCCTGGGGAAGAATGTGCCTGTGGGTGCAGTCAGGTGAATTCTGCCACAGTTTATGTTTATAGCCCATAATGATTAACCGGACCTGGGGATGGCAAGGCATAGACATCCAAAGCACCTGAGCAAATTTGTGCAAAAGACACTTTCTGGCAGTCACACGAACGGCAGAGTTTGAATGCGGCCTGACCAAGTGGCAGCGCAGAGGTGTAACCCTGCTCTCCTACCTGCTCTGATGAGCAGCACTGCAGAGGTGACCACTGCCGACTCCAAGAGGGGACAGACATGGGGCTGCGGCCTGCATGAAGGGGCATGAAGGACAGCTCCCTGGGATCTTACCTGCGCAGCTACATTGGTCTAACAGCTGCACTGCGTCTTTGGACACAGTGCTCCAGTGCATGTTCAGTGGCAGTCAAAAGTTTGGACACACCAACACATCTAGGGCAGTGAGAAGAGCTGGTGATGCATGACTTGGCTTAACCACAGTAGAAATCATTATGGAGGAGTTTGACCAGAGAGTATAAGTGGTCAATGAGTGCTCAGCATGTATGTGGCACCTCAGTCAGGTCAGCTGGGAAAACTTCCCAGAAGGCCGCCTCATGAAACTGGCATAGATCCAATACATCGTGTATGATACCTTTACTAATCATTCATTACAGTGACACTAATGTAAACTTTATAACTTTTATGATGTCTGTGTATATCGCTGGCAAGACATGGTGGCCTTACTCTTCCTGGGTTGGGGTTTGAGTCCCGTCTCTGTATGTGTGGAGTCTGCATTATATTCACTTTCTTAGCAGATTTTTTAATCCAAAGCCACATACAGGTGAGGGTCAGGGAGCAGGGCCAGTCAGTCCCTGGAGCAACTGGGGTTAAAGTCTTTGCTCAAGGGCTTCATGGTGGGACCGCTCTGCCGACCACAGGATTTAAACCAGCAACCTTGAGTCCCAACCTACAGAGTATAAAAATTTTGGTTTAATACTTTTTCGGACAGGACAATTCCATAGATATATTATTTTATAGTTTTGATGTGTCTATAATTATTATAAATTGTACTGAATGGTACAAATAAACCATTCTATGGGTAGGTGTATCCAAACTTTTGACTGGTGCTGTAGAACACATTATAAATGGACCTGGAAATTAACTGGTCTCCCGTCCAGGGTATCCCAGCTGTGTGAGAGCGGCTACACTGCAAAAGTATGGATGGATGGATGGATGGATGGATGGATAGATGGATCAGATGAATCAATGGATGTGTAGAAGGATTTCTTTCACAAACAGCTCTGCTTGGTTTGCAGAATAAGTATCATCAGTTCCTGTCTATACCTTAACTGACCTGCCTGATTTCAAACACGTACAGTAAAATAAGTTACAACTTCTCCTAATTTCAGTTCCTATTGAGACTTTTAAAAAATGTATTTCCCTCTTAGGATTCTTGGACAGAGTCTGCACTGCTGCCGTCTCCCTACCGCGTGCGGAATGTTAAAGGTTGCCATTTTCACCCATGGCAATTGTTCATTCCACAACAGATGGATGAATGGGTGGATTACAGACTTATTTAGTGTGTGAGGTATGCTACACGCTGTGGCATCCATGAACAGCGGCATGAAATGCCCTATTCTAAGACAAGGGTGTAGTCTTCTAGTTTTGGCCGGTCGCTACTTAATCCAGGTGACCTCTGACCTCAGCGTATACATAACCACAAACACCTGCAACAGTGTAACTTGATGTATAACTGAGTCAAACACAACTTCATGGGAATTTGGGATTTTTAAGGTCAATCAAGCAAATGGGAACAAGAAATATGACATTATTATCTGCCTTCTATACTCTTATGCCCTTTCAAATGAATGTAGAACATTGTTTGCCAATCCGGTCCTTGGGGATCCATGGACAAGTCCACGTTTTTGCAAAGACATGGACTGCGGTGGTAAGGAGATCAGAGGGAGAAAAAACATGAACCGACTGTGAGTTCCCAAGGACTGGATTGGGAAACACTGGTGTAGATAGTGGTTTAAAGAAGCATCAATAAGTGTCAGATTCAGATGCCCATCCATTCTGTCCCTCTACCTCAGTCTTATGCCTCCTGGGACAGGCTTCCAGCTCACTGTCACCCAATGTGGCAGAAGCACTGTACTGATTGGGCGCCTGAAGCACAGCCCTCCCCACACATGCTTTTATAGGAAATACTGCTGTAGGCCACAAAGCTCAGTTACTGCACCAATTCCAGGGCCCTCTACAGGCACAGTAACTGTCAGCAGCTACAGAGAGGATTACATAAAAAACATATGCAGCAGGTCAGACCAATATGCGGTTATTTCTGTGTTTATGTCCATGTAGTAACAAGCAGCCTCTATATAACTGACAAATGCAGACAGCAGAGCACCTCAAACACACAGAATTTCAGGCGGTAACGCAGCTGACCGTCGAGCAGCTGTGTGTATCTTTGATTTTTGTGCAAGGGAAAGCCAGAGCCGGCAAGTTCGTTAGCTTGCCCCCGACACCCAGTACCTCATAAGCAGCTGGAAGATGGCTGCTAGGATAAAGTTAAGCGGCAAAAACAAAGACTGTGAATTTTATGAGTCAATGAAATGATCCTGAAGCAGATTGCACTCATCGCTTCTTTTCTTTTTATTTCCTATACAGTTTCAGCATTAGCTAAAGTAATGACATCACGTCCGACAATCTCCCGTTCGAGCTACCACATCTCGGAACAAACATGGCTGCCTCCATGAACACGCTGCTATGGGTTGTTGCTTTATATATAGCAGATTAGGAGTATTATAATTGGATAATTTAGAGATGTTTTTTTTCCGAGAGACAAACAAACAAGAAACACAAACTAGTCAAACCACATTAAAAGCTTTATAAAACATTTTAGCACATTCTTATCGATATTCTTTATTCGAGAGGCAAACAAACTATAAGCCGCCATGTTGAAATTACGTCAAAGGGGCAACTCAGACAACAAAATCTTGTCCGACATCAACGTCATAAAAGAGGCGTGTTTCCGACGGGAAGTGGCGTTTTTCGTGACGTTTCGTGACGTTTTCATCCGAGTTCCGAGTTGGAAAGAAATAATCAAACGCACCATAAGGTGCCAATTCATGACATCAAAATGAACCCCAGGGTCTAAGGTTATGGGTTTAAATCATAAAGCTTATGTTGTCTTTATAACAGACATGCTTCGTGTAAAAAAAAAAAAAAAAACCTACAAAAACATTATTTTAAAATCAATCAGAATACTTTCATTACATTAAATTCAGATTTTAATGACGTGGGCAAACACTGCCATTTCCCTCTCGCCCCCCGTCTCTGTTCCTCATCTCCATCCATCTGCAGCAGCTGTCTGTTGTTTCAGGAGGGACAGGGTGAGTCTCACACCCAAAGCTCAATGAGCCGTGCTTCAGACACTTGTTTTTGCCACAAAAAAACTTCTGTTAACAATGAACGTGATGATGCTGTGTTGACAGAGGGCAGCGGAGCCGCCGGCCCTAGAGCTCTCAAACCTTTTCTAACTGTTCACATACGCCATTTTGTCTTTTTCTTTTTTTTGTCTTTGCTTTCTGCCGTCAAAGCATAATTGAAGATAAAATACCCCACATTCCACTGACTAGACGAGACTGTGTGGATTCTGTGTGTGTGTGTGTGTGTGTGTGTGTGTGTATGTGTGTGTGTTGTAAGAATGTGCTGATGTAGAAGCTGACAGAAAAAACCTCAAGAGGGAGAGATTATGTGAGCTTATGGCTTGGTCGTGTGACTGCACATGTGTGTGTGTGTGTGGATTATGTTTATATTACATTGTGGGGACTAAATGTCCACTACAATGTGATAATAACCTGTTATTTTGCCATTGCGAGGACCATTTTTCAGGTCTCAAGATCTGTACATGCAGTCAAAAAAGTAAAAATGCTAAAAGTCTTTGGTTTGGTTATTTATGATTAAGGTTAGGGCTGGGTAGGGGTTAAGGTCATCATGTTGGGATTAGAGTTCTCCCCACAGAAATGAATGGAGAGTCTCCACGAAGATATGATTACGTGTGTGTGTGTGTGTGTGTGTGCGTGCTCCTGGTGATGGGATAACCAGTGTCGACTCATCTCTGCCCCCTTCAGCTTTAATGAGGCATGTCAGAGACGACCAGATCGTGTTGCATCACCCGAGCCACGAAGAGCAGGGCCTTGCTGGAATCAGGGGCCACCATTGCCCAGAGGCATGAAGTTCTGGGCCAAAGAAGGCAAGAGAATTCTGCCTGAAACATTCAGGAACATTATATCTGGGACATTGTAAATATGCATCCATTTGTTCACAATTAACTCCACTGAGGGTAATAATGATGAGTATGTTTTAGCTATGTAGCATACAAAGTGCTTTCAAGTGCAAAATGATTTTAAAAAGATTAGTGAAAACAAGTGAAGATTAAAAAAAAAAAAACAGACAAAAACATAAACAAATTATGGACAAAATTATGGGCCGGTGTGTAGCTCCGTAGGATAGGAGTTTGAGTCCAGTTGGCTGCTGGTTTGACTCCCCTGGCCATCAGCATAATTATGTCACCATTGGGCCCTTGAGTGAGGTCCAGAACCTCAAAAACTGCTCCGGGGGTTTCACAAAAAGCCTGATCCTGTCCTCTCGACTGAACTCTCTCTCATCTGTGAGTGCGAGTGTGTGTGTCTCATAGGACAGTAAGATGGGATATGCAAAAATGTAAGAATGTCTATGTACCTGTGCTTCTTCAATGGTGAATATAAAGTATCTTTCTTTAAAAAGAAATAAAAGGACAAAAAACAGTAATAATGCCACAAGTTGCTTGTGAGAGAATTCAGTAAAAATAAGGTAGTTTAATGCAAACTTTAACAGGTGTTTTTAAAAGCATCCAAAGTGTGCACAGTTTTACGATGGTCCTGGAGAGAATGCTATAGCTGTAGGCCATAGTAACTGAATGCAGACTCTCCACATTTTGAGCAGATTGGGCCGACAACTAGCTGATTACTACTAGATAAGCTAACTGCTCTACCCCTCTGCCTTCCAACACACACACACAATCATTAAAAATGGGCAATTTAGTGTAAATGTGTCATGGGACTATGGGCATTAACCCATATGACATGGAGAACATGTAAACTCCACACCTACTACACAGGTGAGATTCAAACCCTCAAACCTAGACGTGCAAAGTAGGGTTGGGTGATAGGTGATATGACCTCAAATAAATATCATTATTAATTGAATATTTTACTTCGATTACTGACAGCAGACTTGGTAGTATGTTTTCAAGGGAACGGTACATGAACACACACTGGGGAAAGTAATAGATTTTTTAGAGTATTAAAGTATTAAAGTATAAAGCGAATTAAAAAAAACAGCAACAACAACAAAGTAGCCGACGGGGCAAGATTACATCGATTACAGATTCTGACGGCCCTGGTGCAAAGCACCTGTGCTACCCACAGAGTGAGCATCCAAACCCGTACAAGAAATACAGACTTAACAACCGTTTACCAACCATGTCAAGATTGGAAGGAGACAAACTACGAAGATATTTAAAACTGAACTGATTTTAAAATCAGTTTTGAAAGATAAAGTGGGGAGTTTTAAGGATCAATGACACTTGATCCCTACTGAAAGTACATGTCAATATTCTAGCAGCTTCTTTCTGATCTCATTGTAACTTATCTTAGGTAGGCCTGGTAACAGAGAATAGCTACAGTTTAATCGAGTTAGCATAGAGCCATACGTCATTCACTGAAATGGAGAGCATGTCCTAACCCTAATAATAATAATAATAATTATAATAATAGCTTATTATTATTAGTAGTATTAATAGTAGTATAGTAGTAATAAACAGAATAATAAATAATACTGTACAGTACCTCTAGCCAACAAACCGCTGAAGCCATGCAGTGTTTTCATGAGCATCACAAAGTAGTGAGCATGTTTGTTATTACGAATCATTGTTCATATTTCTTATATTTTTTATATTGTTTATATTTTTATATAATGGCTTTATGGCAGTCCGTTAGTAAGTCAGATATTCTTGAACTCCCTGTATTCTGAAAATGGTAATAGATTATCCTGCAACATTACTAAGGTGCTTCTTAGACTAAGATTTAGACAAGATTCAAAGTAAAACTGCTGTCAAAAGTGACTAAATTATTCACATGGTCTTTGGCCTTAACAAGATAAGCCAGCTCACTTCAATTCACCTTCTCTATCAATAACACCAATTTCTGTTTTTCTTTACTGAGTTGAAGAAAGTTCTGAGATGTCCAAATGTCATTAGCACAATCAAACAGACAGCTGATGGACCTTAGAGCATCTCATGCCAGGTATGGGTCCTTGTAGTCTGCAATACTGATGGAAGATGATGTTATATTTTTTTAATTATACTAGCCAGTAGGAGTGTATAGATCTTACAATTCCCATAATTGAGACCTGGGGGTCTTCACATTATAAAATGTGTCTCATGGAAACAAGAGTATCTGCCATACTAATCCAAGCCAGTTAGGATCTGATCCAGTCTAATGAAGATACAACAAGTTGTGGTTTGTATATAAAGACACGCAAAATACACCAGTTCCCAAGAAAAATACAAACTGGGCAGGACGCAGACATAACTGACATTTGGCGTGTTTTCATGAGCATCAAATGTCTGTGGATGTAGGGCTCTCTGCACGACGCTTCATCGGTGTGCCATCGTGACACGAATGCCGGTTCAGCCGCAGTTTAGAGTTTCCTGATGTCGCCCAGCCGCAGCCTTTTATTAGACGAGGATCACATCCAGTTGGCTCCAGGATCCAGGGCCAGCTGCACCCTGAAGTCCCACAATGCCTCAGTCATGCATCTGCACCACTTAAAATGGACAGTGATGTAGTGGCCCGCTGCCTTCGTTACTAAAGACTTGGCAGTACACGATTCTCTTTTAAATTCAACGATATTCCTCTTTTTGTTCACTATTTCACAGTAATGGGGCAACTGGCTAAATTAAAATATGCATTCGTGTAACACCGCTCGCCAGTATAGGTTGGCGTCCCATACAGTATACCAGTTATATCACAGCTCATCCGTTTAGAGGTCAACATTTCAAAGACACACGACTGAACGAGACACCTCCAAGTAACATGATTCTTAAACCCCATTCCTGGCATGTTCTTTTCCCGTTTTTATTCCTAGGTCTAACCCCCGCCCACCCCCTCACTTCACAGTTAAAAAGGCACCTTTTATTCAGAGAGCTCCAAGCTTTCACCCCCCCTTGTCCTAAATCTCTCTCTCGCTCCTGCACTGTGAACGGAGCTGGGGTGTCTTTCCACTCCGTCACGCCCCCCCACCCCCCCAGACAAACAAGATGGTTTATAAAGCACCTTACAGAAATAGTCCCTGATCCGTGTTGTCCTGATTACCATTTTTCACATAGCTCCCACCACCATCCCCCCCAAATATCCAGTGTCCAAATTTCCTACACTGAGATGAATGAGAAGCAGCCCTCACATACAATATCTCATTAATTTCATAATCACATTTAAATTTTTCCAATTCCAAAAAAGTAACGTCCATTCTCGACAAGCCCACTTAGGCAAATGGGATTCAGTGGCAGCTGAAAGTCATTATTCCTCTTTCTTCAAAAAGCACACAGAATCTGCTTATTACTCACCTTGAAATGGCTAAATATAGCACTTCATTGGGCCCATGCTATTCTGAAATCGGGTCAAAACGGAAAAAAAAGATAGAATTGGCCTGAGACACAAATAAATGTGAGCTGAGCAGGTATTCTATAAGGGAATGAGAACCCACAGACCCCCCTAAATAATTTATGACCAACTGCATTAATGGGACAACAGAAATAAAATGACCCCATCGGTCAGAAGAGAATAGGACTGGTAAGCAGGCGTGATGGGGGCAGGAGTTTGTAGGGAGGAAGTGGACAGCATGGCGCAGCGAGCGGCTGCGAGACGCTCCTGAAACAGCGCGGCAGGCTAACAGTAGAGTCTATGGAAAAGGGGCAAAAGAGGGACACTGGAGATGAGGGAGGCCATCGCTTCTCCTTTCTCCCTCCATCCAGCTTCCCTCCTCCAATCTCATCCTCCCTCTATCTCTCCCTCTCAGCTTCCTCCCTCTCTCTCCCATGCTTGTGTAGCCACAGGCACACACAAACACAAACACAAACACGCACACACACATCTGACTCCCTTTGCCAGATATCCAGCCGGTCGACGAAATGCCAGCATAGGTATAAAGCATAGCGGCTCCAGTCATTTAACACTAAATTTAACATCAAACATCCCTAGGGGTGGGGGGCTCGATCTGACTGCGAGCGGCTTTGCGGCGAGTCATTGCTTCCCCTCACCTTACCCTCATTTTTCGGGAACTAAGAATGAACCGGGCCGAAACAAGGCTCAGCTTACCCGCCCCCCCGCCCCCCCACCCCACAGAGAATGTCTCCCCTGTGACTTGAAGTGCATTCAGCCATTCTGCCACACAAGGTAACTTGTGAGGTCTGTTGTACAGTCTCACGATTTTATTCCGTATTAAACTCGATAAACTGAACATAACTGTCACTAAACTCAGCCATTGTCTTTTTACACTGAAAGCACCGTGCGTCGCTCACCGTGGGCAGGCTATAAATGCTCAGCTTCTCTGGTGTTTCTTCTACTACAGAGAGTCTGATTGTCACTTTTTAATTGTTAATGTCTATTTTTGTCAGCATACCAGTGAAGATCTCTGTGGTATCTACATTAGGGGAGTCCTATCTGTACTTCATTCATCTGGGGGCTAACCTGCGATTTTGCTGATCTGGTAGATGGAACCCCACACTGGCGAGGCCAAACTGTGAGAGATAGACTGGGGAAATTTGAGAGTTGAATACTTTTGTTTACTTCTCAACTGATCTCCAGTGTGAAAATTAAGGGCTCTTGGTATCTGCTTCTACTGATGGGTGGATCAAAATAAGCTCCAGGGCATTGAATGCAACTAACAGAAAGAATCCTTTAGAGGGAAGAGATCTTGATTACCTCCTTGACATTGTGGCTAGCAGATTATCTGACCAACATGTTTAATAATCGGCCACCTTCCATAAGATGCATCCAGCATCTGGACTTAGTGAATTTTGTGAATTTAACAAAAGTTTTTTGCAGGGTTACAGGAGGACCAAGTCAGTTTTACTTCCTAACACTGTGACACATGATGAGGAAGCCTGACCTTAGTGACTGCTGGGACGGCTGAGAAGAACCCAAACTACACAATACTCAGAGAACAAACCCACAGCAGACAAACGCAGTCCGGCGGGCGCCATGCCACAGTGCTAACCTCTAACCCATCAGGCAGTCCCCCAACAATACTGTATTATAATGGGGAAATTTCATACAATATCCCAGCCATCTCAATAATACACTTCAGAATCAGATATTGTCAACAACTACAGATTATGGACAAACAAAAGCAACATTATCATCCATCCAAACTGCTCAGGCTGGGGAGAGAGAGACCTGTAGGCAGCATAAGGCTGGGGTACGTCCCAAATGAGATGCCAGCCACTACAACAGTAAATGAGTATTTTTACCACTCAGGAAAAATAGCTCTACAGTATGTCTTTGGATTTCAAAATATGGCTAATATGACAGTGCCTTGAGGCCTGAGTTCTAACAGTGTGTCGTGTCTGTTTGAGAGAAGCAGCCCTTTTATCTAATTCTGCAGCCTTCAATGGAGAATTCCAGGCGATAACAACATAACACACTGCAGTAATGAGACCACACATCTTCGTAAATACATCGCCTTTGTTCTGGGGCTCAGTAATAATTACGCGCCGAAGGGTAATTGGGTAAAGTCTCACCTGTGGCTCACACAACCTGCACAGATGACAGGATTGGATTCTCTTAATATCCAAGGGCATACTTAAAGCATTTCAGCACTAGTCTGCTGCACCTTACTTTATAAAGCCTTCACTGGATTGTCTATTTCAAATAAAAACATTTCCTTTAAAAAATGATTTGCTTAGTGAAGTGACCCCTCCTTCACCCTAAAAGACCACAGAAGTTTTAAGGTTGCATCCTCAGAAATGAAATCCTTAAACATCAATACACGCCAGCATGTTGCCCTAGAGCAACCTAATCCTCTCTCTCTCTCTCTCTCACACACACACACACACACACGTGATGCTGAACACACACACAGACCAGCATCTGGCCCAGAGCATTTAATCTACAGTAACAATTCCGTTACATAAGCAGACATACATGCAAACATGAAGGTCATTTCACGGTGAAGTGAAACACAGAAGGATTCCTGGGGCCTGAGCTCAGAGTCCTAAGGCTAGCAGAGTCAGAGTCCTGGGGCCCGAGCTCAGAGTCCTAAGGCTGGCACAGAGTGACCAGGGGAGGCACAAATCAAAACAGCCACCATTAAGCTAATTTGTCAGACTTGCCAGATGCAAATGGAATGTACCTTAAATTATATCATTCCAATGACTCCTTTGGGAAGGGGGGGTGGTGCTATGGACAGAAGGGGGGGGGGGAG
>JAABNX020000119.1:14399221-14426389 GCA_015163995.2 Mormyrus lacerda | reverse complement strand
CCATCCATCCATCCATTTATCCATCCAACCCTCCATCAATTCAGCTGCTTATCCTGGTTGGGGTGGGGGCTTGGTTCACCCAGAATGGAGCAATACTATGACTCATTTCACCAAAGAATTATTATTCTTATTGCCAGGTGAGGATCCTTTTTGTAAGAGATACACTTTCTGTAAGCGTAATTGGGCAGGACATAAATCTGTGAATAATACAGGAATGGCGTTTCCACTAGCGTGTAGTGTATGGGTGCCTGCAGGGAGAGGTTATAGATTAACGCCGTTAAAAAGGGACTAATTTCTCCTCAAGTGTTCTATGCGGCAAAAAAAAATCAAATGTTTATAGCCCATTTTGATGTGTTGTACATGAAAGAGACAAAAAATGGAAACATGGCCTGGGAGTAGTGCGACGTTATACCTCACCTAATCCCGCCGAAGACAGAATGAAAGTGTTACCCTCTCTGTGACACAGAGAAGTTAGCCTGGGAGTAGCGCGCACGTTACACCACACCTAATCCCGCCAAAGACAGAATGAAAGTGTTACCCTCTCTGTGACACAGAGAAGTTAGCCTGGGAGTAGTGCGACGTTACACCTCACCTAATCCCGCCAAAGACAGAATGAAAGTGTTACCCTCTCTGTGGGTAACACAGAGAAGTTATGCATTTTTGAAAAACACTTTTATTTTTCTGAGATATGTGGCTATAAGCAAAGTTAATAAGAGGTACAGTATAAATTAGGACTGCCAAGACTGCGAGATACTCACAAGCTAAGGACAAACAGTGACTTAATCCGAAAAGACAGAAAAGAAGGCATGGAAAGCTTTCAGTTCTGATACCAACTGGGACTCGGAGATAAGCCTTAAAAATTCTACTTTCAGAGATTTTCACAATATTGATATTTATCACAATACTCTAAAATCCAAATGACAGGTGGTTTTCAGATTTCCTGATTATGATGACCAAGTTGTTTTGCTAATAGTTATGGAGCGTGAGGCAGGTATTATGATAGATTATGTCAACAACAGACTCATATCTTGTTAGAATATGTAAAAAGAATGCATTATTTATAATTGTACATTATGTAAGAAAACAAGTGTTTCGGCTATACAATAATACTCACGATATTCAAACTGACGATGATGTGTATCTTCATAATCACGATACGATATTTCATTGACATATCGCTCAGCCCTAATTCCAATACTTTAATTGTACTTCCATATATAGTTTGCTTTTAAGTAACCAGACAAGGCTCTTTTGGTGTCAAAATAAATATTTTTTGTATTGTACTCTAATTCTGTTTTAAGGTACAGTTTCTGATGACTTTTATCAAATTTCTGAAGATAAACTTTCTTAACTGTGCACTCTGTAGCTTACAGGAAAGCACTTTCTAAGTGCAGAGTAAGATCCGAGGAGAGGTCACTCATCAGAGATAAGTGAACGGCCTGCCGGTGCCCAGTGCTGGCCTGACACACGTCAGCTGACCAAAATGCAATGTTTAAATTTTAAATTTCACACTGTTAGTGACCGTCAATGATAGAAAGGCTGGAGAAGAGGCAGCCATATGGCTCGCGGATGAAATTTACTCTTAGTTAATACAAGGATCATAACCTCACAGGCTTATATTTCAACATGACTTTGTAGTAGGAATATGCAGATCAATACTGCAGTACTGAGGCTCTGATACTCAAACAGTATTCATTACCATTTAAAAGTACCGACTACAGATGTTTACCTTCCTCTAAGCTGGTCACTGTGTCCTTTGAAAAAAAAACAGAAAAAACCCACTTGCACACTTCCCAGACTTTCAGAGACCTACTTATCAGACAATTACAAACCCTCTGCGACGCAAGAGTCCCACAGGACCACAATATTCAGGAAACAGTATTCAATCTTAAAAAAGTATCAGCTTCATTTTTTTTATCACTTCTTAATTGTACTATCTCAAACTATAAAGATTAATATACCGCTTGTATTTTAATTTCAGTTTATTTCTAGACTTTTAGTATCTTCCGACTTGCGAAATGGGTTTCGCTTTGTGATACTGTTACACTTTAACAGATTCATAATCAATTACTATCGTTAGCATATGTAAAAGTCATATTATATATTTCAAAATATTGGTATTGATTGTAGTAATACTTGTATCAGTATTGAATGCAACATTTGTAGTATGGCCCATTCCTGCTTCAGTGGTTACAAATGGCTGAGTGTTCCCATAACTCACCACAACGTAAAGGGAGCCAGGAATGACGGCCCAGCAAAGAGCAGACTGCACGTGGTATTTTTCACTTTAGTGTAAGGACAGCAGAGTCCAAAGGAGCTCCACTGGTGCTCAGTAGTCTACATGGCGGGCTCTCAGCTAAGCCCAGGCCTGCCAGCTGCCAGACCTTGATCAGGAAGCACAGAGTCACCCATGGCGTGACAGAAAGAGAGCGATTGTGTCTGCCGCATGTGTGAAGGTCAGCGGCAACACTGCTCCGGTGAGCTAGGACCCGCTCTGCCATTTTAACCGTGTGGGGTGGGAGGGCGCGGTTTCGCAGACTTGCTGGAGACAAAGACATCAAGGTGGCCCCTCGGTGCTCGCTGTGTCTGCCGGGCAACGCCGGTGGAGCAGCAGCGGAAAAGGCCGGTGACAGGGGAACCCACAGAGAGCCGCTACCTGTGGCTAATGGCAGTGACAGCGAACGCTTTTCTACACCTTGATTATTAAAAATGGCACACAGGAAGGCTTTTCCACCTCCTGTGTGAGTGCAGTGCTGTGTAGCTGGGCCACAGGTGAGAGACGGCTTCAGCCGGCACCAATGTAGCTTCTCTACAGCGCCCCCTGCAGAGCTGCAGGTGAGGCAAAGTGGCACTGCCATTTCCTGACTATGATAATAACCCCCTAAAAGGCACACCAAGACCCCATACGGCATAGGTAGGGCGAAGGAAGCGACAGCCCCCTCAGTAAAGCTAATTTCTCGCTAAAACCACTCAGCATTTCCAGTCAAATTGTTGACGGGGATAAGTAGAATTAAATCAAGAACCAATTACATTGATCAGCAGTTGCATTGCCATCTAGCCGATCAGCAACAGCCGTAAGCCACACGCCTGGCGGCCTTCAGGGGCAGAGTCTGCCAGGTACCTTAACCATTTGTGTGCCGAGAGACAGAGATACCCCAACCAGCTAAGCTCTGCGCTGGAGGTGCTGTGAGGGTCTGGCGAGGGGAGTTTGCATATTCAGCACAGACTGTAGAAATGTGCATGTTTTCAAAGCCCATCTCTGGTCGGGAGGGGTCGCTTTCGTCTCCGTTGCGACCGTGCTTGATTGCAACCTTTGGTGCCCCCCCCCCACCCCCCACCCCAAGAGAAAGCTGGAAGTAATGTGCTTCCCAGACTGCCAGCCACTTTCAGCACACAAAGTGTCAGCTGAATGGAAAGTGTCAGAGATTCTGGGTGTGGAACAGCGGCCCGGAGCGTCAGCATGGCACCTTCCCCTGCCGGTATCCGTGGTTCTGTGAGGCTGTGCTGGACTGAGATAACCCAGCCTCTCAGAACCCCGAACGCACATGGAGGTGCACGCACATAGGCATATAGACACAGGCACACAGTCGAAGATACACACATTGGCACACACAGTTTATATATTGCTATCATTGTGGGGGACTCACCATTCACTTCTATGGGTATAACCCTAATCCTTAGTATGATAACCTTAACCCAACTTTAACCCTTAGCATGATAGGCTCTACCCAACCCAAACCTTAACCATAAGTAACCAAACAAAATAAAAGACCTTTTGAATTTTTTTTATTGCATCCACAGTCTTTTTTTTATAAAAAATTGAGGTTTATATTGTGGCAACCTAAAAAATGTCCCCACAAGCTAAAAAGAAACTGGTTCAACCACATTGTCAGAACATATGATCCCCACAACGCAGTAAATGCAAACCCACACGCACACATTCACAGACAGATGTAGATACACACACATGCACATGTATATACGCACATTCACAGAAGCACACATAACCCCACATAACACGCATGCACACATATAAGCACACAGGCAAACACGCAAACATCTGAATACACAGTACAGCACACATGCACACACGCCTAAAGACACACATTCAGACAAACACGCACATCTGGATACCGTTCCCAGTCCCACGTTACTACGACGCCCAGCACGTGCACTCGCACTTTGGCCTGACGGCAGGCCGAAGGACTCGCCCGAACAGCGCTTTATTCCTCCCGCGGCCTCTCAGCGTAATTACCGACACACCGACACAAAAGCGTGGTGCCGGAGCGCTGCCCGTCGTTAAGGCAGCGTCGGTTACGCCAACTTTGTGGTGCAGAGAGCCTATTATAATTTGCCATAATGGAGAGCGGTGGGGGGCAGGGCCTCCCCTCGGTATGGCAATTTGACTTTATAATGAGGCTGAACGCCATGCTATCGCAGGTATATTACATGAAGGGTTCATTCCACAGTAAAATCTATACACTACATTGCGTCAGGTTGAGCAAGCTACATCTGCTATTATGATAATGGCAAATAATCTGTATCAGCGTTCAAAGGAAGAAGCAGGGCTCCAGGTCTTCCTGCTAAAACAAGCCCATGGGAAATATCCCAGCCTGCTCTCTCTCCTCCCCTGTTTGTTTTATCTTATAAATAAAAAAAATTCAGCTGAGGGATCATTCAGAAATGACTGTTTTCTTTCCTATACTCATAATCCCTTCCTTCCCAGTAGTTTCCCCTTCTTTTAGTGTATATCAAAGCACCCTTTTCATTTTCCTCGCATGAGCATTACGGAAAACGAAAAATTGAGGCAAAGACATAGAGAGGCAGAGAATTAAATGGGATAAAACCGTTTTCAAAAGGGACCCCACTGCCTCACAGGTATTTATCAGATACTGGGGAAGGCAAACAGAGAGCCAGAAAAAAAGGTGTTGGGGAGAAAGGAGGGGGGGGGGGTCACAGAAGCAGGGAGAAAGGAGACAAGGAAAGATGGCAGGAGGAAAGAAGAGGAGACGGAAAGAGACAGCAGGAACAACCAGCGATCGAATCACACGCCAAGAGCCATGAATTATTCATGCAGATTAGCTTCCTTATGTAAATGAATTAAAAGCCCAGCATATGTTGTCATGACATCTGAGATATGTGCCGAAATAAGGTGGGTGCGTAGCGGAGTTGGTAACTGGCCTGGCAGACAGCAGATGCAGGCCCCGGTTCGCACCAGACACGCGGCTGCCAAGTCGCTCAGAAGTCCGCTTCTTACGTTGTTTATTTCATTATCCACGTTTATTCATTACATTACACTTATCCACAGTATCATTACCGTATTTCATCCAGTGGTTTTGCTGGGGCATTTTATCAGAAGGGATTTACTGGGCTTACAATGCATCTGTTTAAAGCGGCGTGTTCTTACTGGAGCCGTGTAGGATCCGTGTTCGCGGGAATAGACTCAGGAAGTAATATCCTAGACAAAAGCATCTGTCCTTCAGCAACCTGTGTACCTGATGTTTACATCTATAATATCAATAACTTCTCTCCTAATAGATTTGCCCCGGTCTGAGAAATGGTCAAAATACAAACTCATGAACAGGTTTGATATTTTTGCCTTCCTAGAAATGCTTTTGGTATTTTTTTTTTCAGCAAAGTCTGTCCTTTCTACTGCTATGACCTACTAAACTGCGCTTAATAGCAGACCTTCAGTGCTCAGTCTGGACACCACAGTGCCCTAACCTAGACACAGCTCTCGCTCCACTGTGACATGTTCCAGTTCTTAGCAGCAGTGAGCTCATCCCTTCTCATAACTCCACAATGACTCCCGTGCATCACGCTGATCGCCATCACGTGGCTCCTGCCGCAGCCTTCCCATTCTCAGAAGGCACTGGGGCGCCATGCGCCGCTCCTCGGGCTTCGGTTCTGTGCTTCACGAGTGATCAGCTCACTCTCTGATAGCTCCCAGCTGAATAACCGTGGAGTGACCGGCGCAAATCTCTCGGGCACACCACTGAAACTCCGCCTCATCCTTTCCTCACGCCACACCATGTCTTCTCAGCTAGAATCCAAGGGAGGAGATGAAAGCGGGATGAAGTTCTTACACCGAAGGAAGAAAGGATCTAAAGATGCCAGCATCAATGGGCTTTCCTCCCTGCTCAGCAAAAGAGCAATTTTAATCGCATTTTTCACCGTCGGCAACCGGGGGGAGGACGAGAGACGGCAAGGAGAGCGGCGGCGGAGCAGCGAGGCCCAGAGGAGTCGCCCGCAGAAGCCAGTCACCCTCCTCCCATCCCTGGCTAACCCTGGCGCTTCCGACTGAGCAGATTGATCTGTCAGCCCTGAAAGCAAGACGGCATGCCGAAGGAGCCCCGGCGACCAGCACCTACGTTCTTCCAAGAAGCGCTCTGGTGCGATTTCCCAATTTTGACCCCTTGTCTTTTTCCCTCCGTCACTCTTTAAAGCTAAACGCCCCAGTTGCTGGGAGCTGAGTGAAGATCTCCATAGGGGGCAGGGTCTGATCCCAGTGGGACAGTCTGCACAACGAGACATAATGATCATCACTGTCAGACGCTCCCAGATTCTCCCTCAAAACAGAGCTTCAGTCATGTACCTTGCTATTATCATTTAGCAAGTACATATAATTGCAAATTATAATAACTGACAATAATGGCTGGAAATACAGCAAATGGGTGCAAATCAAGTTCTCTGGAATGTTGGGTCTCTCTAGAAAATTAAACTCAGGGAAAGTTTTTGGTTTGACACATATGCATATGACCATAACAAGTCTAAAATAGATGCTTTCACTGACTTAAATATGCAGCAAGTGGGGCAATTCTGAGCTCCATACCTGTTGAATTGCTTACAAAACCTATTATGACGTGATGCTAATTGTTCAATGCACATTTATAATTAGTCCTTAAGATAATTCTGCTTAACCAATACTCTAAAAATTGCTTCTAAACCAAAAGTGATATCAGGGCAGCAAAAATAAATACACCATCTCCACAGAGCCCAGGAAAAAATCCCTCTTGAACACCATTATGCATATTAGCAGAGAGTAACTAAAAAAAAAAAAATCCCAAACATACTTCTACTGAGACTCTGAAATCCCTCTTCTTGCTTAATCATCTCCCGCCAAACATTTTTCAAAGCGTCGTTTCGTTATTTCAGTACTGAAGAGTGTCAGAATCAGTGGGTAATTAGTCAAGCGGCTGGCTCAGTGCGGAGGACTCTGGGTGTCTCTAATAGAAAGCACACAGCCCAGGCACGGTCCTTTGGAGGGAGCACAAACAGGGAAAAGGCTCATTTCAACATAAAGGGCCAGCGTATCGTCAAATGACAGGCACCACACAGAGCGCTTAGACAAACTGTTAGCTCTGCCGGCGTCCCGAGCCTCTTCTCTTCCTCCGTCTGTCTGCGGCTGTTTGTCTCTGCCCTGACTCCCTTGCTTCTCTCTCTCCCTCTCTCTCTGACAGACTCGTAATTCTGCTTCAAAAGCATCATTTCAAAATGGGACTGAGCACAAAAAACGAGATAATTGCTCGTCGCAAGTTATGCGGTGGTTGTGAGGGGACAGGAGAGGAGACAGAAATGGAAAATGCCTAATGCGGGAAATGAGTAAGAAAGGACGCTTTTAGCAAAGGAAGACATGCATTCTGCCAGAAGATCTGGCTTGCAATCCAATTGCGGGGGGAAGAAATTAAATCAAACAAAACCAAATCCAAAATCTTTAACTACAGGTATGAACCTCGTAGCATCAGGGCAATCGGTATGAAACATCCATATGAGGATAAAAGTCCAATTTAGCCAATGTCAAACAGACAAGCAAGCAGGATGGATGGCTGATTGCAGCCTGAAACGAAAGAGGACTTCAAAACGGCGAAATCCAGGTCCTTCTAATCCACTGATTATCTTGTTTACTTTGAGCGCTGGGTAGCTGGACTGCTCTGCAATGCCGAGGGTATGAAGGGGCGAACAGGGGGGGACAGCAGAGCATAGAGGACAGTGTGACTCGACGAGGGGAGAGATTGTATGCACGCGTACACACGGACAGACACACACAGACATAGAATCTTTGTGGGGACTCTCCATTCATTTCTATGGGGAAAAACTCTAATCCCAGCATGAGAACCTTAACCCCTACCCAGCACTAACCTTAACCATAACAAATGAAACGAAATACGAGACATTAGGCATTTTTAGTTTTTTGATTGCATTCACAGATCTTTGTGAGAACCTGAAAATTGCTCCTCTCAACATCTAAATAACCGGTTTGCATTACATTGTGAAGGACACAACATTAAAGCTCAAAAGGCCATACTTGCATCACTGCTACCTTCTGCGAATCCATACAAAAATCAATATTATTCCATTACAAATCAACATTTCTCGTGATATTAATTTTGAGAGTTTTAACAGTAACAGGCACTAAAAATCAAGAGCTGGGTTTTCAAAGAAATGGCGCCCAGGAGCTCTCCGACCTCGATAAAAGGGCCCATCTCCTTTCCAGCCAGCAAAGGCAACACTGGGTGTTTTTTTCCTCCATCCATTTAGAAAATGGTTTCTCCCCTGACCACGCTGAGCCACTTAACGCGCCATACGGCTCCTCCTGGCCGTGGCCCCGGTAAAAGCCGTCCCGCACCTCCGCACGCCGCTTCCTTCCAGCGCGCCCGCCGACTCGGCCCATTACCGTGCCCGTGCTGGGGCAGCTCCTAGCCAGGGAGGAGGGAGACGGGCAGCACGCGTCCGCACTGACGCTCATTTTCTGTCCGGCTCCGACAAAAACATAAAACCGAAGGGCAAACTGCAGTCTCACACAGCGGAAGGCATTTGACACAATTTTAAATGATTTTCTTCCATCCATCCATCCATCCATCCATCCAAATTAATAAAAAGTTATCCTGGTCATTTTTATTTTTCATGAAACTCATTTAACAACTTCAGAAAAAAGAGCATAAACTTGTCACATTATTTAGCTAATTTACAGGGTGAATTCTCAGGTTTAAAACCTCTAACAAATGTAAAATGCAATGTGTACACAGCCTTATACCCTTCAGACACACACACATGTGTACACAGCCTTATACCCCTCCAGACACACACACACACGTGCCCGGAGCCTTATACCCTCCAGACACACACACATGTGTACACAGCCTTATACCCTCCAGACACACACACATGTGTACACAGCCTTATACCCCTCCAGACACACACACATGTGTACACAGCCTTATACCCCTCCAGACACACACACATACACACGGCACTCCACATTATCATAACATGCCTCATGGTTTCTTCCCTAGTATAAATCTTAATAAATCCTGACATCATTACACACATACTGTATCAGCCAATGGTCCAGTGTACGCCAGTAGCCAAAATAAATTATACAGCGTCCAGTCTAACATGCATCATTTACAGTAGTTACCTGAATACTAACAAAGAGAAAATAAGTTGAGTCTTCTGCTCCAGGGCATGACAGCGACTCTGGAAGCACTGCAAACCAAACACCTTCCCCAGCCCTAACAGAGAGCCGAAGACCGTTTCCAGGAAGTCAGGTAGACAAGGATCACCAGAGCCACGCTAGGTGTCTCCTGCTCCTGGACCAAGCATCAGGCCTAGAGAGCATCCACTGACCACAGAGTAGTGTTCAGGGGCTGAAGCGCACAAAACGCAGTGGACAATGTGTGTCTGCAGGGCAGCAGCACCCCTGCCTGCACTGCACTGCACTGCACTGCACTGCCGGCCATCTGCTCATCTGCCACCAAGTCCCGAGTCATGCTCTGCGCCCAGGGGCTTGTCAAAGATGACAATACATTTCCCTTCTCAAACGCTGCTCTTTGTTCAACTGTCAAATTACACGACTTAATTAGCCTTCTGACTCCTGAGGACCATTAGGCTCTGCAATTTCAGGCCGGGATCATAAAAGCAAACGCTGTTAATGTTATGTGGGGCTTATGAAGGAATAACACATACTACATAAGTTCGGATCAGTTACAGAACCCAAATCACAGGGATTCTAAACTAGTACAGTGTAATCCCAGGAAATCTGCAATCTCATGAATTCCCACCCTTGTGTTAGAATCACTAAATACAGCCTATTGTCCTAGCCTAACAATAGCAATTTGAGTTTTTCCCCAGCAGGTCTTGAATAGAAACGTTTAGAAACAAACATAGAAATTGTAGGACAGATACTCACTTCTTTCATCTGCTGCGCTCCACTGACATGCAGAAGGACCTTATCAATTTCTTTCTCTATACGTCCAGCCCAGTGCATCATCCTGAAAGAGCAGAGAAGAATGCAGGTCACACTGCACAGACAACTGAAGGTTATATAGCTTTTATAAAACAATGAATCATTTAGCCCTACAGGAAACATTCTAAATGCAAACAAAATATGGACATCTGTGTGCTGGTGCAAAGTTAAGCCGAAGATCACAAACACAAGCATCATAATGCACACAAAATATGCTAAAGAAATGCAGGACAGGAGACGTCACTGTTACACGTATAAAAGTTGACTAAATTACAGCTTCAGATATAATGTACTGTGAATGACATACAAAGTAGGAATACAAAAAAAATCATATAACCATTATGGAGGCACAGATGGACGTACACCAACCCAATCATGTATGCTCAATTTTCCCTGTATTACTTTTTATACGTTGCAAACTTTGATTAGTCAGGCATAGTCTTTTAAGTAATCAAAAGTCATTGAACTAATGTGCCATCATCTTAGCTGAGAAGTCAATGGTAGCCTGAGCCAGCCATTGATTTGTTCAGCTGGAGAAATATCCAACAATATGCTTGATTAATTATTTAAACAGAGACATTATACTAAGTGACCATCGAGTGCATACCAAGCGCGATACAAGTTGGTGCATTGTTGATTGTATCGCTGTGGGTTTTCACTCTTGGAGCACACTCCTATTTGATCACAGTATGCGGGATGTCTTGTCACAATTTGGAAGGGAAAATAACATGCGGATTTTGGAGTATGCAAAGGTCAGCCCACATCATATCCATTATCACTTCTCTTACATTTTTTTGTGGCTCTTTGCTCATAGTTTTGCAGTGTGTGTTATGCATTATTCAGCAGCTTCTGCTTATGGGAGGCATAAATGTTGCTTTTTTCCCCTCATGCTAGGTTTATTAAAATCGTAATTTGTCTGTATTGTCATGCTGAACCGCCCCCCCCTCCGCCCCCCTCGGTCACCCACTTTTGTGTAGAAGCAACCTAAAAAAAATGTGTGGCTTATAGCATTATTTTAGGACTCCCTGCTACACAACTGTCATGCGGCATGTGGACCCTCAGCTGGTGATCCTCAGCTTTCAGCACGGGAACATCCAGGAGGACAAATTAGAAGGCAATAAGTCTGTCTGGGTTATACCACACTGTCCCACTGTCTCCTCTTTTTGGGGGGGGGGATCTCCACCTGGCTTAAGTTCCCACAGCAAGCAGGTCACCAGGGCTGGAATTCACGCTAGAACAAACACAGTTATCTTGAACAAAAATAATCATAAGAATGGCCCAAGAAGCCTCCCAGCGGCCTGTATTAATCTCCCAGTTTGAGTTTTCCAAGGGACCAAACCGATAACCTCTGGCTCGGAGACACCCACTCCAACCACTGGCCCTCCCAGCACTGGTCATGACCTGCTGACCTGAGCCAAGAGCAGCCCGATCACAACGTCACAACTTCTTGCCTTCTAGCGTTAACCTAAAAAAGGGCGTCTTTGTCATCAAGTCGCTCTCACCAGTACTGTCTTTAATTTGCTAGTGGACTGGAAGCATTTCTCATTACCAGCCTTTATTCTTGCTAAATGGATCATGAAAGCTTTGCAAACATATGCTCACTGGAACTGAACAGAGCAGTCGGGGATAATGGAGGGAATTGTGATAAGGACAAGTAAATAAATTCACAAGTCAAAAAGCAGATAATTCCATGGACCTTTAGGTGTGAACTTGAGCAGGTAACGGCGATGCCTTTTCAGATGACGCTGTAGCGGGCCGTACTCATAAAGGTGAGAGCGCTGAGCCTGACCTTCAGCAATGGTGTCATGCCAATGTCTGCATATGTTCTGTAGCTCCAGAGAATCATGGGAGTCCTAGCAGAACTGACCTCTGAAAGGTCTTCAGGCAAAAGAGTATCAGGCCTCACCCCTTCCAACCCCCCCCACCCCGCCCCCCCCATTTCACCCAAAACGCAGGCACAAGCCCAAAAAATCCACAGAGAGCTCTGGACCCAGATTAGACTTGTAATTTGAGGCTTTTATGCATTATGCTTGTTGTTCTTTTATTAATGTCGCTTTTAACTTTGCTGGGTTCGGCCTGAGTCACGCTGGCATAGGATCTGCAGCCACGCATCCCTGCGGTGGGAAAAGGACATGCCAGTGATGCTGGACCAGAGCGTGGGGGAGGTGGTGGGGGGATGACAGCCTGTTCTCTGCAAGGCCAGGGCGAGCCGCGGGTCCACTTAATGGATCACTGCGTCACACATGTCCCGCAGAGCATCTGTCTGTGTGTGTGTGTGTGTGTGCGTGCATGTGCATGTGCATGTGCGTGTGTGTGTGTGTGTGTGTGTGTGTGTGTGTATGAGAGCATGGGTGTCCACGCCACAACCCCTTGCTACCAGATCTCATAGCAGATTAACAGATATGAACATTATGAAATCTCCATTTATCAAAACATAATAGAGCTCTCTACGAAAAAAGACACTTTAATTTCAGTGCATTAACATATTTTTATCATGCTAAACTGCTCTCACAAGTTTGCCACTTGGGGTTTTTAATATTTCTTGGAATAGCATTTAATACGGACTATAATACAAAAGATACTAAATAAAACCCATCTGTCATTGACAGGATTCAAGAATGAGCAAAGCATAATAGATATAATAGCTTTCTGGCGTGTTAGATAGGTTTGATAGCAAAGATTGCATTGAAAGATCAACTCAAGTGTATTTAAAGCAACTGCAGAATCTATTTTTACAAGATATTGGTATAATGGGGGGGGGGCAATAATTGTAAAGTAATAAAAAATGCACAAGTGAAAGTTCTGGCTGAGAAACCTGTGAGATCTCATAGAAGGAGAATCAGAGATCTACTTACTGTAAGAACACTGAGCAAAGCCAGACTTACAAAAGCAGTGCTAAGGATGCCAGACAGCAGCCCAAACTCTCAGAGAGAGACATACTGGGAAACTTTTGAATAACCTGCTTTCCCCAAAAGGTTCACGGGGAAGCCACATTAATCCCGCCCTTCCGTTTAAACTCCCAGTGAAACATATCAGTCTTTCCTCTAACTTGAGCTGTTAAACTTTAATGTCCAAATGTCTGCCCTCAGTTCAGCGGGGACCATCCTGCCTGAGCCATGAGTCCAGCAAGACTATGGATATGATGCTTCTCACCCTGGCTGGAAAGTGACTTTGTCTTATTTAAGCAAACCAGCCTTAAGAAATGCCTCACAGATCATAGGCTGTTTGCTGAAATCAGGTTTCCCCAGGCAGTACTGGTCAATCCTCATTTGTTTTATTCCATCGACTCATTATTAACCAAAAATGCTCTACTTTTCGTGCCTGTGGCCCAGAAAAACATGGCATTCGTGCTGATGAGGTAGCAGGACCAGCCCCGGGGCTGCCCGTAAAAAGACTCACTCGCAGCGTTTCTGCTCAGCAGAGCAGAGGACGGCACTGCCACGGGTGAGAACGGACCAATTTACCAACGTGCCAAACTATCACAGCTGGGTCAACGTGCAGAAGAGAGCGAGGAGAGTGAGGATAAAGGAAAGTGCTTTCAGATGTAGAAATGAATCTGGACGTGGGGAAACTATGCAGGGCTGCTCCGAAGGAGGAAAGTGACATAGCCGCTACTGCCGTTGTCCATTATTAAGCAACAACCATTAAAGTTCCATTATAAGAAATAAAGGTTACTGAACTCTTGATTTTTCCATTTAGCACCTTTCACCCAGACACCTGCTGAAAAATGTCTTAAAAAGATGGCATGTCAAGTTAACCTTGATTATGCAAGGCAATTAAGACGCTAGCAGTAAACACTGCTTAATTATATTTTTAAGTAATCTGGCCATTAATATTTTAAACAGCACCGAATCACACCGGGCTATTTTAATTCTTATACTTACAACAAACAATGCAGGCCTACCGAGGGTGGGGAAAAAATCGAGTTGGTTACAAATCACAGTTCTATTAGGTGGTGAGTTTTGGATCATGCTAAATTTTTGAAATATCAATTTAAGTGTTCTTTACTTTGATTATATTGATGACATTCATTAATGGTAATATACTTCCAGTTGCACACAGGCTGATTCTGTTAAGGGACTGACAGGCGTCTAGCACGGTGCTATCATGGATGAGCAAGGGTGTGCGGAGACTTTTCCAGAACCATCTCAATTTAAATCCAAAGTTTGGGCAAACTTTCCCTGACACTAACAGCACCCCTTGTCGGACAATCACAAACCCGTGTGCAAGGCAAAAACCCTTCATACATCGCAAATATATCAATTAAGACTCTTTAATGTAACGATATACAATGTTTACTTGGAGCGTAATGATCCACAAAATTCATCATGGTTCATACCGTGATTCTGGATTCGCGATTCAGTACAATTTCAGCATAGCAGGGAAACGCAATATCGAAACCTAAGAAACGCTCATTCATACACTAAATTTAATATGCAAAATAAGTAAAAATTCAACATAACAATAATAATGACGTAAATCCTCTATTTCTCACTACCACATATGGTGTCATATCTGTAGCAATAAGTACCAATTCTACCTTTATTTTTTAATTAATTCATTCATTCACTATTCATTCATTCATTTATTGTCCAGTTGAAATTTCCAGCAAAAGAGGCTTAAATTCCAACTCGTAGAAGCTGCTACGTTCGGATGACATTGTTGGATGTGTTTCCAGCAACAGATCTGTTTTCACTGTAATTGGTGGGAATTTTTTGGGAAACCAGAATGTTCCCAAACTGTTGATTTAAGTGCTGTAGGAGGGTCTTTGAGCTCTCGAGCGCTAGCTGTATCCAACTGACAGCCAAAATTAGCATAATGTTTTCCATGTTGAACATCTATTTGTTTATTTATGTGTGAAAAATGTATTCATTCATTTCATGGTGCATTCTGAGCTTAATATGATGCAACCAAAACACACAAAACAAATACTTGTACCGTTACATCTCCTGCCCTTGCTTTTAATGTAGACCTGAAATGCTCTTCAGCAACAACTATTTTAAAATCGCAATACATATCAAATCGGCAAACAGATATCAACATAGTGTCATATCGAATCGGGAGGTCTCTGCCAATTCCCACCCCTACAAATTACACAGCCTTTGGCTACCCAACAGTCTAAAGATATGATTCTATTTAAATATCGTCTTCAAAGCCACATGAGCAGGGCAACATCTCTGACTCATTTGCAAACTCGCAACTTGTCACCGAAGCTGAAAACACTGAAATGCCTTTAACTGGATAAACAGAAGACATACTGTCAGGATGTCAGCTATCCCAGCCTACTGTACCACATAACTGCCAGCAATTCTCTATGTACTCAAGAGATAATAAAGCATTATATAAACAGTCCAGTGATTGTTACATTCCTGCAGTGATGGACTGGGAACCCATCCATTGTGTCCCCCTTGCCCATGCCCTTCCTGGGACAGGCTGCAGGCTCTCCCTGACCCAGTGCTGAACAAGCGGTATGGAGAATGGATGGATAGATATACATCGAAAATAAGTATTAGTAATCCACAGGCTGTAAACAGAAAAACAGACTGCCGACTATAAAAGGATCAGCTAAGAATGCAGTAAGAAACATCACATTATAAACTGATGTGGCATGCGTGTCAAGCACACTGATCATAATCTCCAATGACAACAGCATTTGGCCCCAAGCAAAATCTGCTCCTTCTCAGGAGGAACTGAACACGCCCACAGACACACAACCCAGACATATCACTCATTTTCGAAAGGACATAAGTCATGCTATGTTTTCCAAAAATGTTCATTATAAGTGCTTATTAAATGCGGTATTTGTTTTGAAAGATGGACACATTTTTGGGTCCTATCAAATGAAGGAGATCCTCTCTCCCATTCCATCTGCAACTGGGACTGAAAAATCCCCAGAGGGACCCTTGCCGATTCGCTGTGAGGTCTTGCTTTTCTCCGTCAGTCCAGCACAGCAGGAAGGCTCTGGGTAAAGGGGTGGCTGTTTATCTCCTCTTGTTTCCGTGACACAGGCTACAGTGCTGTCCTTGCTCCTGCTCAGCCAATGCTGAACGACATTGTAGACGCGTCTCAGGGGACAGGAGAGCTCCTGGACATTAGGAAGCAAGGGAAACAGTACTGTACACACAGCCCTTCAGTTCCCTTCAGAATTTATCAGAGGTGCCTACAGCTAGCCTGAAGTACGGCTGTGTTTTTTCCCAACTGAGGATAAGTAGGTCATATTTTGTGTTTCATTTTGTTTACTATCTGGCACGTTTGTTGTCATTCATAGTTTCCTGCTACAGATAACAATTCTCCCATGATGCAACTCCAACAGAAAGACCTTTTCTACAGACAAAACAGCGTATCAAGAAATGTCACCTACATGGAGAGCTACAGACACCCATTATCACAACACATGCCTTAGTGTGTGGTTCCCCGACTTCCTCGTTGGCATGCATAACAGTATAAAGCAATTTTCAGTTATACTAATGCAAACGTGCTGTTTCCGACCAGCACCCCTTTTTTCGTTTGTAGTGAAAAGGCGCCGTTTTCCTGTGGGGAACCCAAAAGCCTGCCTGCTCCTGGAACATGACACCAGATGACAGTCTTTGGCTCGCATCCAGTCAACAAGACCCTGTCGGTTCTGCTCCGCGGAACAGGACACTGTGGAAGATATAGTATTACCGAAATGCAAGATCTAATTACAACTGCCATCACCTAGAAAAGCCCGGAATCTACTTTCAACCCACCATTCATTGCAGCAAATGAGAGAGTACAAGAGAAAAAGAATGACAGAAATCCTGACAGAAACAAGGGCAAGTGGCAAAACCCTTTCTGGGCACAGCTGAATGGTTAATTGAAAGGATCTGGTGTTTTCACTTTGACAATTCCCCCCCGTTTAGTCGTGTTAGACCCTACAGAGAAATGCACATTGGCCGAGGTCAGCGGAAAAAGCCACTAGAGCCAGACCGCTGCCATTTCTAATGAGCACTTGCCTCAGGACCAAACTCACCGCCCCACCAACCTGCCCGCTGCCATGCCCCCCCTTGAAGTCCCCTTGCAACTGAAAATCGTCACATGCTATCTCCAGCCTTAATTACCCAGTAAACCTTTTCACGTTTTCAACCAGAAAAATATAATTTAAAAACTATTCAAAGTAACCCGTTTAAAGAAAGAATTAAGAATGAGATTTCTGTTGGAAATTATCCCAAATTTGCTAAAATAAAAGCCTATCCACAAAAACCCCCGCAGGAGGAATATTGAGCAGAGTCTCCATAAAGACACATATGGTATGCGAGAGGCCCTTTGCTTTTTCATGGGGAAGCTGTTTTTCCCATAACTTTATGGTTCCATAACTTTATGGGTTAAGAAATCCAAGCGATTATGTTATTCAACGGTCAAAAAACTGCACATTGTGTCCATACACCAGCCTGGCCGCAGCCCTGTGACGTGACTAAACAGATCCTTGCACTATTGTCTTCTGACAATAGTGAAAAGGCACTCTGGCATATAGGAACTGAGCCACACTGAAGCCATACTGTGAAGAGTGACTAGTTACAGCACAGACCCAACTGCGGGAAGGTCAGCTCAGTAAAGGAAGGTCTTAGAGAAACCAATAGTAAAACCCATGAGACCCTTGATTACTGTTCACATGTTGTAAATCATGATTTGTGCTACATGCTAATTTCCTCTAGCAAGTCTGTGAGACTCACCATCTTATTTTAGCATCGAACACTAGCTCAATTAGCACATGCTTGCGTAAATTTGCTTGACAAATCGATTTTGCTCACCTGTTTTATAGTGCTTATTTTAAGTAGACGGTTGGAAATTTTCAGGATGCAAGTTATCTGGAATGCCTCAATACATTGCAATGTGCGGTACTACTAATAATGAATAATATACAGAATACACCTGTTTTTAACTTCAGGTAATGTGCAGAACACCGGTATCTCCGTGAATTTCAACCAATCGGATACAATCATCTCAGTTTAGTCACGCTTTTGGCCCTACAAACAAGCAGAGTCATGTCAGTGTTTGTATAACTCGGGTAAAGCTTGGGCATTATACAATAGAAAACTGTCAGTTTGAGGTATAGCTCAGTTCTTGGTGGCAGTGGAAATGTGTCATAAGCTTCTTCTTCTGTGCTGTGACGGGTGACCTACAGTAGCCCCCACAATCCCCTGACCTAAACCCTACACAGCTAGTTTTGGTTGATTTGGATCAAAGATTAAGAGCAAGGCAGAGAACTTTTGCCCAGAATTTGTGGAAACTCCTTCAGGACTGTTGGAGAAGCATTCCAGGTGGCTACATCAGGAAGCTGGATGAAGGAATGCCAATAGTCTGCAATGCTGTCATCAAAGCAAAAAGCATCTAAAATGTCAGAAAATTTTGAGATGTTTTCTAAGATGCTGAACACCCCTCTTGGTCATTGTAATATTTGATCAATTACTACGTCGCCTCGAGGCCTTTCTGTAACCTGAATAATGTAGCTAAAACAGAGACAAATCCATTAAAAGCAGTGTACATTCATAGTGTAGCTCTAGCTACCTCAATGTGCAGAATATAACCAAAAGCTTTCAGTAAAATAAATCCTTTCTCCTGGACAGTCATTTTGCAGCCTCTGCGGGAAGCTACCGGGCACCTCAATGCCAATTCTCTTCAAAGCTCCACCAAGCTGTGAGCAACATCTGAAGTTTCTAAACGGCCACGCAGGAGATCCGCTCCTGAGATGCTCGCCGCTCTAAGGCAGAGGATCAGGGCATCTCTCAGTCTCTGAACAACAGGCCAAAAAGCACAGCTCCCCGTCGCCACAGAACCGATATCAATTTCCACGTCTTCACACGATCAAGCAGAAACAGATTAAATAATTTTAGGTATGAAGTAACGCTCTTTGATCCATCGCCTACCCTCTGCGTGCCTCATGTGCAATATAAACACCAATGAAGGAATGCACACATTGAACATAACTAAGTTATGCGCAGATTAATAAATGGGACATGGAACTGTAGATAGAACCTTCCCTGTAGCTCTGTCTTACTGAGGAGCCACGGTATGAGAGACCACACATGGTGCTGGCACATGCATCTGTGCCGTCGCATGTGTTAGTGTGGATGCGTGTGTAAGACTCACTTTCACGGCGCAATGTTGGACTCCTTCATCGTCGCATGGGCCAGCGACTCTATAGCTGTGATGTAAACTGTGAAAATAATATCAAGCTCGAGACGCCGGCTTCAAAAGTCTGGACGCGCAAACGCAGGAACGGAAGCCCTACGCGAAACGACTGTCACAGGTGCCACCAGCAAAACAACAGTGATAGAGCACAGAACGCGTCACGTGTCACTGTGTCCCAGAGCGGGCGCCTATTATCTTAACAGTATCACACATCCACTCTCACAATCCAGGCTAATGCGGCACATTAATCCGGGCTACAAACAGCGCAGACACAGCCCGATCAGTTATCACAGCACCCCGCAATAAAAGCAAATTGAATGCAATTTCAGGAGGAGATAGACAAACGGCTTTTTTGTTATTTAGCACATTCTTTCATATCATCTGACAAAGAGAGTGGCATATGGTGATATTCTACCTATTTTCTCTCCCATTTCCCTTCTGCTTTATTTGCTTTCAGCCAAACCAGCCTAAAATCACATCCTTTCTATCTTATAGCAGTGATCCAGCACCAAACCTTGAGCATGACCCAAGCACTGAAACTTAACCGCACAAGGGTTACGCTGACATTTGTAACTATAAATCCAGATATGACACTTTGAAATATGGTCTTACACAGGATGTAGCATTTAAGTAAAGGTTTATAAACACGATATCCACTTCCTGAATTTTACTGTCAAGCATATATTGAAAGAAAATTAAGCAGCCAGTGCATAGAAAATGATTCAAAAATCTAACATTATTAAAATGTTATGATCATTGTTGTGTTTATTATGCCTGCAGTGAAACGTATTCAGATGTCCTCTGTTAATTAATTTTCTGCTTCAGTCATCAGTCCCTTTAATTAATAGCTAATAATTAAATGAAGTATTTTCCCTAAAAGCCTCAGAAGCACATTTTGCAGTACTGTGAAGGACCGTATATTCGAAGTATCAAAGCTGAATTATCCCCGCATTGTACACCCCCTCATCCACTCTGAAAAGACACGAGGGCATTTCAAACGGTGGGACTAAGATTATTCTCACATGTACAGTAATCATTTAATGTTTGAATATGGAAAAATGCACACTATGTATAAACTATATAAACTACAGGCAAATATACTGTACCAATATCTTTAATATATAATAGAAAACATCAGTCATTCATTGGCAACAATGAATGTAAACACTGGGAAGCTGGAAAACCCAACTAAATGATGGATAAATACAGACCTTATATAGTAGTCAGGAATAAATAATTTCACAGCACCTGACAATAACTAACCAACTATTCAGGACAAAATGCACTACTAAGTAACTGCGACTATACACGTTTATGCTTATTATTTTCCAGCAGGCAGAAGCACCCAAAGACAAAGTGTGTCATACATGCAGCTGACAAACAGGCATATTACTTTTTTTCAATTGCACATCGCATTCTTTGTTAAATAATTTAAAAACATGAGCTGACTGGGAGCTTAGAAATACACGCTACCAGCCAGACAGCATCACACAGATCACGAGTCCTTCCATTATCACTTCATTGCTTGTAAAATATCGACAGAGACTTCCCTAGTCGACAGAATTGATTTGGTGCTACTCTGTAATGAATGTTACCACTGACATGATCTGCAAGCACTGTGTAGTGTAAATATGGTTATGTGATATTCTCATTTGTAGGTAACAGCTCCATAGGATTGTCACCAGGTAGAGATGCTAAACACCTAGCTACAAAAAAGTTAAAATGTTATCCATTTAATATATCTGGCTGGCTGGAATTATGGGAAGACCACATATTTATGTTTTCATTGTTGCCCTATTCAACTGTGTGACGGTCACCATCAAAATAAACTATATATCAAAGAAATAAATCAAATATGATCAAAATGAAACATACTTTGCATATTCCACAGAAGAATTACATATTTTTAAGGATCATATTTAGTTTCAAAATTTTCTAACAAATATATGTTACTAAAATGTATCTAAGTTGGACCATAAAAAATATATCATTCAATGTATCCATTCAATCTGAACTATCACATACTATAAAAATGTTACTTCAACTATTTCAACGTCGATCACATGTGAGATGTGAGGTCACAGTGGCGTGTTGAGTGGTATTTTAGCCTCACCTCTACAGTTATGGATCTGAGTACCACCTCTGCTCTCTGTATTTTGCATGTTCTCTCCCTCACCAGCTTCTTAGTTTGCTCTCACAGCACAAAGATGTGCAGCTAGATTGACTGGCATTTAATGGCATTAAATTGCCTATAGTGTGTGTGTGTGTGTGTGTGTGTGTGCGTGTGTGCATGTCTGTGTATGTGTATATGCGTGTGTGCCTGCATGTGTGTGTGCACATGTGCGTTTGAACATGTGTATGTATGTGTGTGTCTTTGTGTGTGTGTGTATATACATGTGTGTGTCTGCATGCATGTGTGTGCACATGTGCGTGTGTCCGTGTGTGTATGGGTGTGCTTGTGTGTGTGTGTCTGCATGCGCGTGTGCGCACTTGTGCGTGTGAGCATGTGTGTGTATCTGTGTGCTTGCGTATGTGTGCCTGCATGTGTGTGTGCACATGTACGTTTGTGCATGTGTATGTATGTGAGTGTCTTTGCGTGTGTGTGTATGCATGTGTGTGTCTGCATGCGTGTGCACATGAGCGCGTGTGCATGTGTGTGTATGTGTGTGCTTGTGTGTGTGTGTCTGCATGCGTGTGTGCGTATGAGTCTGCGTGTGTGTGCGCGCGCGAGCACTCTTGCTAGTGCTGTTGCTTGTGATAATTTCCAGGCCCCCATATCCTGCGGTAAATACATTACATTGGATACATTTTTGTGACAAATAAACACATATTTCAAAAGGTGCTCTTAAGAGTGGTTTTTCATTATTCCAGCAAGAAATATATTTAACTACGCTTGACTGGGTGGTGATAAAATTCTGATCTAGATGCCACATCTATTAACGGTGACGGTGACAGCATAAAGGTTGCTCAGCCTAACTGATTTAAATTAATATAATATTTTATATATATCTTTCCGTCTCAAAATCTGAGTAATGTTGTTATTACCATATTAAATTATTTTCCCTAGTCGCTTCGTTAAAATAACTAATCGTAAATGTGCAGATAGTTGTGTAGTACAAATGCTTCTATGATTTTCGCTAATTCACTAGTAAAATAGAAGCCAAAGCCACTTTGCAATTTTAAACAAAGTTTGAAAGTTCACAGATGCGCTGTCATGTAGGCTTAAAGCATAGTATAAAATATCGTTTGCATGCTTCGTTCGGAGTATATACTTACAATAGCGACAATGAACGGAAAAAATTGAATTCTACATTTCACACAAAGAAATCAACCGAAATGCAAAAAAGATATGAAAAAACACTACACACGGCATTACAAAAGTACAGTATAAAAGAAATTGAAGAGGAGCCAAACTGGTTAACGATGGGCCCTTTTACCGGGGATGTGGTGATCGGACAGTCTGTATGGTTTTATCACCTTGTTACTGCCATGGCTTTAGTCAGCGATATCCTTCCGGGAAATTCTGTGAATCTCGTAGGAATCAATGGCCTTGTACTTAGATTTCCGATCGTTATCCCAAGGCTGCTCATAACTAACCTCATATTAAATATGATCTCATCGGGCTTTCCGTAACACTGAAAAATGCGATATGTTTCTATCCTGCAATGCCAAAAAGTAGATCCCTCTTAATTTAATGTGGTTCATCGGTGCTTCTCAAACAAAATCGGACAAAATAGCATTCATTTTAATTTAATCAGTAATTCACTTAATTATTAATAAGCTAGAATATATTAATTCACTTAATTATTAATGGACTAAAGGCATAGTTAATCAACCAAATAATTAAAAGACCACAATTATGATTAAACACTATTACTAATTTTAAGAGACAAAACAAACTACATGTACAAAAGGGAAAAAATCAAAATAAGGTGGCAAAATAATTAAAAGTAAACTTGCATAAAACTACGATAAGGACACATCGTAAATCTAGCGGTAAATCGGGCGTAATTAAAGAACTCAGCTGAAAGAACACGTCTTATCGCACTGAAATGTACATGCAACCTGCAGACGGCCTCCCGTATCAGAGGTTACTGGCGAGACATGGTAAATGTAATCGGTTGGTCTATCTGCTCATTCTCTCCGACAGATAATTTGTGGGGTTGTGCCCTCTTCAGTAAGGAATGAGCATTCCCTGCCGGTCCATGCAGGCCTGAGATAAAAACGCATGGCAAGCTGCTGCTTTATTCACGGTACACACGGCTGTGCTGTCCTTACATTATGCTGCCAAAGTACATCAGGTGTGACACTGACGGCTTTTCAGCTCCTAATTGATGACAAATAGTTATTTTAATTAAATCATTGTGAACCATACACCATTTATTTGTCTTCACCTTTTTAATATGTATTTAAGTGTGCTCCTACCTTACGTATGTTTTAAGGAATAAGAGTATAAATTCATAAAATAAGCATACTAAAAGTAACATTAACTTTGAGGAACGCCTGGGCTATATTTTATAGAATCGTTATAATGCTTCTTATATGACTATCGTATGAGTGTTCGCTAATATATAGCGAAAGGTAAAAGGGGCAGGAACCGTGTTCAACAGTTTCCTCCAGCTTGCACTAATTTAAAACATGGTAATCAGTCACATAAAAACATTACTACTACGTAGCCATTTGATACATTTTCTTTACCCGTTTGTCCTATGCATCATGAAAGTGTGTATTCCTGCAACATGTTCAACAACGGAAAAGAATGCTGAAAGTTCTGTGTGTAAATAGGAGCGGAGGGGGCAAAAGTGCTGAAGCACTCATTTTCATCCTATACAATTGATTTTTGAAACAATGGCAATGTTTTTGTGCACGCGATGAATGGAACAGCACAAACAGAGCTGTACATTTATTGTACGCTAAAATAATAATAATAATAGGATAAATTATAATATTTAATTGTTTTTTATTCTTAAACAACTTTAATCGGTCTTTTTAGCGTTAAATAACAGAACAGAAAGACAACGTCATGCGATTATACGGCCTGGTTTCTGATAAAAATTGAATTAGATAAACTGACGAACGAGAAGATGTGAAAAATGAGAAATGCAACAGAAGAGCGTTTCAGTATGTGCCCAAGTCCACCGTCCTTGTTTACCCCCTTGCCGTTATTATTTTAGTGAGGTTCATAAGTATTGCATATGCCGGATAGATCCGTTCATGTAATGTAAAATATCTGCAGTCGCCCTTCTGCAATTTTCATTAGGCTACAAGCGTCCTACTGAAGTTCATTATATTTCTGCAAAGGACTTGAAAGTTGCATATGCATTCTGGCATCGGATCACTTGTAGATTCTATAAAAGTCTAGTCTAGCCTGCTTAAGTAAATCTGTACCTTGATAATACATAAACTGTCCCGTTGGGGAAAAAATGCAATCGATATTGTCGATACAGCAAGAATAGGTTACATGGACATGCGATACTTTTTGAAAGGAGAGGCATAATAACAGTTACCTACAGTCGCTGCATTAAAACCAAACAAAAATGTGACGTCTTTCCAAAAGAAATCCTCAGCAACATTACGGGAAAAGCACTGAGAATCGAACAGACACATTAGTGGAGTACTGTTAGTTAAGCGGGTGGGTTAATACTGAACTACATTGACTTGGCTGGAAGACTTCAATCAATAATACAGAATAGAAATGAAACGCTGTTATTAAGGGAGCCACCATATTACACATATGGTTCTATTTTGTCCCGGTTACTTGTTAGTCATAAATTTTACTTTTGGATTGTTTTATATAGGTTTTCCACGTTAACATCTACACAAGATAAAGAATGTGGGGCAGACAATAATATATACCGCTAGACAGAATACAGCCATTAGTTTACGAGATTCCATCTAGTCATAAATATGATTCAATTCCAGAGATGTCAACAATGGGGAGACGAAGCACCAGACCACTAGACAGTATTCAGTCAACTTATATTCCCACTGCTCTACAAACAGTAGCCACTCTGGATAAAACCGCGCAACGAAACGTCATTAATTTACTACTTCAATTTCAGTATATATCTCTAAACACCTGTGCGTTCCAGAAAAACTGATCATTCTTGGGCTCAGCTTTATCAAATTAAATAAGCCAGCAAGGAAAGACTGTTTCGACGATCCACGCGTGGCAAAGTCTCAGATATATAGACGTGAATGTGCACGTGTAAGTAACCGATACTAAAGAATATAAAGGGGGTCTCAGTTTCAGCCGCTGTCACCTCAGTAAACAGCACAGTTTGAACTACCTGTCCCAATTCCGAGCGCTCGCTGTATGTTGTCCCCCGAAGGATACTTACGTGTACTGTTGAGGGAAACTGAGACTCTGTGTTCCTGGAGAGGATATGCTAAAAATAAGGATAGTTTGAACAGAGACGAAGCAGAAGATGCTGCAGAACTGAGCGTTGATCGCCATCTTCCCATTAAAATTCAAGAAATAGAGTTAAAACACGATATTGACAGAGGGCTTGTCTTTCGGATGCGGCCGAAAGAGAAACGTTTGGGTCCAGCCGCTTGATATAAAAAGGCTCCTAGAGTTCCCCGACGTGAAATCTCAATCGGAAACGTTGCACTGTGTGTCGGCAGCTTAAAACGGGCGATTCGAAGACAAATGCATTGACGCCACCGCCGGTGCTGTGATGCCTCCGCTCGCCCCTTTGCTATCTCTCTCCCTCGCTCGATCCCTCGCTCTCTTCCTCTCTCTCATGTAACAAGCACAGCTAGCGAATGCAAACCGATATATCCCCTCACATATTCGTACGCGACAGTCGGGGACGCGCATTAAGCCACCCCTTCCTGTCCCATTACCCACGCACGTTCCAGTTTATTCCCACGGAAGCGCGCGGGAGAAATCATAGGAGATGCTTGCAAATTAGTACATTAACCTGTGATTAAATGCGTTCATCCAATAATAACGGAATAAAAAATACCCACAGACCGTACAGTGAGGTAATACAATGGTATACAAACAAATCTAATTTTACAGTAAATTGTTTTATTTAATGTATCAAAGTGTTTAAATTTGATAGAACTAAACGACTAAACAATTTATTTAGAAATTAGTAAAACGTGTAAAACAAACAACAGGCAGCAGTGTATTGTAACTCCGATTTTCACTTTTATAGTCTCGGATAGAAAATGTTTATCCTAAAAATCACAGATTTAAATTCTAATATATTCCAAGAATCTCTTTATTTATTTGGTCTGTCGATACTGATTCCTTTCCGTACTCGGGAAGATTTAATCTCGTCTAAACATAACACTGAAGACGAAAGCTGCAGTATAATAAAACTTTACCACAGTTTCGGCATTCCGCAACATATTCAAAAATAGTATTGATATACAGTCAAAGGAAATGTTTCAAGCTATTTATCTGGATAGTGAGTGTAACTTTGCTCAGGAGAAAAAGCACAATTTGGCATTAGAATATGGGCCTATACAAATGATGAGTAGCACAACAAGAATTTCTGAACAAGAACACTACCACAGTACCAAAGACGTCTCCTGAAGTGCAGCCTAGCCATTCTGTGAATTCTTTTAACTTCACCACCAGCTTACCTAGTTAAATGAAATAGTTAAATATGAGGTATTGATTAGCCAAACATGGTATGCTACTGCACAAGTAGATAAATAGATGCATGGTTGTATTGGATACAGGGGCCCCGTAAAAGCAGGGAGAGTTTTGACGATTCCATGGGCTCCTGAGTGACAGGGGCCCTAAAAAGTCTGGA
>JAABNX020000119.1:14379578-14390425 GCA_015163995.2 Mormyrus lacerda | reverse complement strand
AAAAGATCAAAAACTTGATTTCAAGGATTCAGTTTTTATTGTCATGTACAGAGTACAATGCAATTCTTACTTGAATGTCTTCTTCACAGACTAATAAATCAGCGCAACATTACAGCAACTAACAATAAATAAATCACTAACTTACATATATTATTAGAACATTTATGTAATTTATTTAAACTTTATTTTACCAGGTAAATTAACTGAAAAACAATTCTCACTGCTTTACGTGATATTCGGGAGAAATAGCAGATAACGCATTGGAACTTCCTGGGATACAAACGTCATGCGGGTAACTAAACTCCAATAAGGGCAAAGTTGTGTCGTCAATTGTGTGCAGGTTTAGTCACTATACTTTAAAAAGGACAGTGCTGCCTTGGAAAAGGTTCAACATAGGGCTACGAGAATGATTCCTGGTCTTAGAAGAATGTCTTATGAGGAGAGGTTAGCTGAGCTCAATCTGTTCAGCCTCGAGCAAAGGACACTAAGGGAGGACATGATCCAGGTATATAACATTCTAACAGGTCTGGATGCTGTTCAGCCAAATGGCTACTTTAATATTGTATTAGCTTAAATACTAGAACTCGTGGCCATAGGTAGAAATTAGCAGGAGAACATTTTAAACTGAATTTGAGAAAACACTTCTTTACACAGTGTATAGTTAGAATATGGAACAGTCTTCCTGAAAGTGTAGTGCAAGCTAAAACCCTGGGTTCCTTTAAATCAGAGCTAGATAACATTTTAACAACTCTGAGCTATTAGTTAAGTTCTCCCCAAACGAGCTTGATGGGCTGAATGGCCTCCTCTCGTTTGTAAATTTCTTGTGTTCTTACATTCTCATGTCCTTATGCAAAACAGCTATATCTTAACTACATATACTTGAGCTTTATTAGGCACTGACTATCTGATTCTCAGGTAATGGGGTAAGTGCTGTTTTGGGGAATATTCAGTGAAAGTAAATCCCAGTAGTGAGAAAGAGTATTTGTTTGCTTGTTATTGACATATTATCAGGCCTTGCAACTGTGTGAAAAATATTACTTGGTTATTTAACAAATAAATGTATGTGGTAAAAGTAATTACATTCAGTAGCTGATTATGTCACCTTTAGCAACAATGACTGAAACCAAATGTATCCTGTAGACATTGATTGGTTTCTCACAGAGTTGTGAAGGAATTTTCTGGAACTGCTTGAGTCCAGTTGAAATTTCATAGCTCTTAGTGAGCAGAGGTTTCTTCTCTGTCTGCAATGAATTCTATTTTTGCCAGATGTTTTCGTGATGATGAAATCATGGATGCTGACCTAAACCAAGAGAAATAATACCTGCAGATCCATAGATGTTGTTTTGTCTCTTTGGGACTTACTACTTGATCTCTGACAGATGTTCGCAGGATGGCTTCCCGTAAGAGGATTCACTGCTATCTAGGCTTTTCTTCTGTTTTAACAATATGGCTCTGAGTGCGGCTGGGTGGAGCCTTAAAGACGCAAAATATGATTGACTTTTTTCTGGGGTGTTCAGGACTTCTTCTTGATTCTACTTAATGAAAAATAAGCATGAAAGTAGAACAGATGAATAACTAGACAAATAAAAAAGAAAAGATTAGTAGTACAAATCTAATTGCAGTTTAAGATTATTTAGATCAGTGTGTCCCAATGCAGTCCTCGGAGACCCACAGACAGTCCACATTTTTGCTCCTTCCCAACTTCCGGTAAAGAAAATGTAGACTGTCTGGCAGGGAACTGGGAGGGAACAATAACTCAGACTGTCGGTGGATCCCTGACAACCAACTTGGGAAACACTTGGTTGGAAAGAACTGGAGGGAAGCAATTATAGCCCAAACCCCAAGCCTTTGAAGATACCTGTGCAGAGGCGATGCAGAGTTACTGTTCTCTGGGACTAACAATTGCAATAGTGTGCATTCGCATGCTATTCATTCAGCTCGTACTCTCCGCTGCAATGAATGTGGTTTGAAGTGGTAGATGTGAAACCTACTTGGTTTGAAGAGGTAAATGTGAAATCTGGTTGATTTGGAGAGGTAGATGTGAAATCTGCCTGGTTTAGAGAGATAGACGTGAAACCTGCTTGGTTTGAAGAGGTTGATGCGAATACTGCTTGGTTCGAAGAGGCAGATGTGAAACCTGCTTGGTTTGAAGAAGTAGATGTGAAATCTGGTTGACTTGGAGAGGTAGATGCGAAACATGCTTGGTTTGGAGAGGTAGATGTGAAATCTGCCTGGTTTGGAGAGGTAGACGTGAACCCTGCTTGGTTTGAAGAAGTTGATGTGAAACCTGCTTGGTTTGGAGAGGCAGATGTGCAACATGCTTGGTTTGAAGAGGTAGATGTGAAACCTGGGTGGTTTAGAGAGGTAGATGTGCAACATGCTTAGTTTGAAGAGGTAGATGTGAAACCTGCTTGGTTTGGAGAGGTAGGCATGAAACATGCTCATAACAGTGCCATAATATTCATTTCATTTAAAGACAGTGGGGGGGTCTTTTGATGTGCCGTATACATTGTGTTTATACCTTACTTGTCCAGCCCCCTTTACATACAGTACATCTACAGTACTTTGTGTATAATAACAAACAAATACAGCTAAGTGATTAATGGGACTGCAGCCTGTGTTGTTTAATCATACGCTGGTTTTCATACTTAATATATCGCATTGTGACATTAAGGACATGTTAATCACGGGGGTGGGGGGGGGACTAAGAAAATGAATAATAAAAGAGGGTTTTCCTTGTAGTGGTTTGCAGGGTCCCTCTCAAAGGCTGTATGCACGCAGCCAGTGGAGAAGGAGATACAGACCAACAAGGAGACTGAGAGCGATACATCTATAAAGATCTGGACAGGGGTAGCAGTTGGGGTGGGACTGAGAGTCAGGGGTCAAAGAGGCACCAGTTTCTGAGGGAAGGGTGGATTATTAGTTAGATCAACTTTTCCCTACCTGGTCCTTGGGGAACCCCAGACAGTTCACTCTTTTGGACCGTAAGCAAAAGAGCAAAAGCATGAACTGTCTGGGGTCCCAAAGGATCAGGTTGGGAAACATTAGGCAGCGTACATTAGATGAGGACACAGGCTCAGTGCCACTTGAGGGTTAGTTAAAGGATGCATGAATGTTACTAGCACTTTTCTCAATATTACATTTGCAGCGACAAAATATGGAAGAGACTATGTACTGACTAGTAGCTCTTGTGAATACTGATGGTTAAAAGATAACCACTACAGGTAAATCTCAATACCAAAAATGGAGACCATTCTTGTGGTCTTGGCAAGATTGGTCTTGCTAACATGTCTCCTAAGAAAGAACTTGGGGTGCAATGAATCATGGGATTGGTCTTGTTTGGCGAGGATGCAACCGATATATCCTTGATATTTGGGGCGAGGTAAGAACAACATTTGGGAATTTTTACCGTCCTCTGTACTTCTGTTCTTAATATTGGAACTCATCTTCAGCAAAGGAAGATGGCGTAAGGTGGGTATACAAGAACACACCTGAGATTCACCCGATGTCTTGTAAGGAGGTAGAAAGGGGATTCCAGTATGTGCAAAAGTCTGCTTATGTCCTACTTTGGCATCAGAGGGGTAAAAGAATGAGTCATAAGGTGGGAGGAAAAACAGAAGGGTGGTTGAGTAGTTCAAGGGAACAGATCAGACGATGGCAATAGAAAGAAAGAAAGGAAGCTGGACAGTGGATGGATAAAAACCATTGGTGGTTTGTTCTTCTTTTAAACACAATCTACATAGCATCAACAAAAACAGGGCATCGTGGTTTCAGTTTGTGACACCCGTTTGGTGAGTAACAGCAGTAAGTGGAAAGTAAATAATGGTTTGTTCCTGAAACCACTCTTGTGGCTAGAGTGTGCCATAGCTAATCATGGTATTAAAGGCAACACACTGGGTGGAAGCTGGCTCTGTTGAGTTGTGATGCAGCTCATCCGGTGTGACATGTCAATAACAAGGGCAGGTTATGAGAAAAAAGATGAAAATTTCATTTTGATCACAAAGAATTCTGGGAAGGCAAAAAAACCCTGCTGTCCACAATATAAATAATGTTAGAATCTGTCTAGGCCAGGGGTGGCCAATCTCATCCGCAAAGGGCCGGTGTGTGTGCGGGTTTTCTTTGCAACTCCCTAATTAGATTACTAATTAGAGGACTGATTGGCTGAAGAGTCCTCACACCTGGGTTTGAACAGCTGACCTACAGGTTATCCCAAAGACCTGCACACACACCGGCCCTTTGCCCACCCCTGGTCTAGGCTATGCTATCCATGTCCTGTGACAGCATTCCTAGTATGCAGAATGCTTAGATTCTGAATTAACCTTAGTAACTTAAAAGCGAACAATAAACTCCAAGCACCCCCCAGATGCCTGATTCTTAAGGTCTGTCATCGAAAATGTGCAATCAAAGGACTGACCAATGTTTAATGGGCCTTAATGGGCCTTCAGCGATACCATAAATCTGCTTAAATTTGATGGCATTCTGAGATGACTGGTGCTTGGGGAACTGAAAGGGGATTTTCCCCTACTTCTGTCTGCAAGAGTGGAAAAATTTGTCAAATTAATATGTCAAAATATTCAGATGTCTTTTGCACGATAGAGATTTTGGGGAAATTACTCACGGTCCAATATCATAAAAGATAAGCAACTGGCACCTGTGGTTCTGATTGGCTGATTGGAGTATGACTGATGGATTCCTTTATAAATTCTTCTCCAGTCCCTTTTTTTGGGTCGCGTCCCAATAAAGACGCAGCTGGGCTTCCCGCTTCCCTTGTCCCTGTCAGCTGGGAAATGTTCCTGTGAATCGATGCATTTGGCTAAGACTACAGATGTCATTCCAGCTCCCAAAGGGAAAATATATCGCATATAATTTGTCTGAGGCTCTTCTGGTCACATTAAATACTCCACTCACACGTTTACAACTTCTCCCCTCCTGAGTTGTCTGTTGGCATGGCCCCACGTCGTGCCACCGCTGCAATGAAGAGGTCTGTATGGTTCATCAGAAGCATTATCACACTCTCAGATGGGTCCATGCTGCGCATGGGGCTGAAAGGTTACCCAAGACAATTATGTGACAATTATAAATATGTTATTCCAGCTCATCCCTTGTTTCTTTACTATTTTCATATATTTAAATATTAATAGTCAATTGCAGGGTATAATTACCTGGGTTATCGGTAGAAGCAATTTTCCAGGGTACTACAAATCTCCTTTTATATTTTTAGCGAAAATAAAAACATAAACATCCCCAAATGGTGAAATTAGATAGCTGTCTCTTTTGTGCTTACAGTCCTGCCTGTAAAATATGTACAAAAAATGCTTGGGTCATTTCACAGTGTCAATCGCAATGAACCAGATGATGGTCTCCTTCAAACCTGGATATAGGTGACACCGGTTCGTTCTAGCAGAGAAAAGTAATTCTTCCCAGTGATACACTTTTAGCTCCCCCTCCTGGCAAAAAGAAGGCACAGGCACTGCTGGCGCTGCCTTTCTCGCGGTGAGTTAGCATGTCTGTAGTGTCAGGCAGCTCCCCAAAGACAGGAGATCCACTGAGCTCCGCTTTGGGTCCATCTGTAACACTAACAGCATATTGGCCATATTGTCGTGGTTGCTTCTCTAAGCTAAGGGAAGAGTGCCAGATCCTGGTGCATCAGGCTAACCTAGCTGATAGTGGGCAGCAGGGGATTATCTCCTTAGCTCACAGCAATGAACAGTCTTAATCTCCCTCACTGTGTCCTGCTACAGAAACCACTGCAATGGCATGAAGGGAACTAGAATAGAGGTGCATTTATTCCAAAAATTTCTCTCGGTGTGTGACATTGTATATACACAATTGCTGGGGAAAAAAAGAATATGAGAACCTAGCAGGATTGATACTAGCAGGATCAGAAGTGCAAACTCACAGAGTCTCCCAGTTTTCAGGAAATAACACCTGCTGCCCCAAATTGTCCGTATAGGTAAGGGTGAGAGCTGGATATGATTACTGAAATTAGTAATGTTATCTGTGCCCTAGAAAAAGAAATCAAATAGATCGAAATCAAATAGATGGCATACTTTATGGAGGGTAAATCATGTGACTATGCCGTTCAGGCCCACACCCCCAGTGCACGGGGGTGCATGCTGTCTTGGAACACTCACAGAGGCTCTGGTGAAAAATATGGTCTGATAGTCTGTGTTTGAGCTGCATACATCATCTGGGAAGCAGCACGCACATCTGAGAAATGGCCCCGTCTCCACAATCAGAACTTTGAGGTTTTGATGACTGGTAATGTTACCATCTCAGCGGTGCTGAAATCGGCTCCCTCGCCTCCATACATTTCAGATGGGGGAATCGGGCTGTATCACTTTGGGGGGGGTGGGGGGTGGAGGGTGAGATAATGCCAAATGATAACATGATTAGGGAGGCTTGAAGAAAGCTGACCTTTACAGTCGGAGATGAAAAATGCCATTATTAATATACAGAGTGAACACATCAATTTGGCATCTGCTCCTTAATTCTCCTCTATGATCCATTTGAGAGGGAAAAACCAAGATTTCAGCCACAGTTAGACTCAATTCAAACACATCCCATATTATATACCCTGTATCTGATGTTGCTGCACAGCGCGACTCCACATCTACCTTTGCTGCTGTCTATAATATGTTTCGCTGTTAACTACGATGTTGAATTACCTTTACTATGGACGTTTAATCAGGGCTGATTCGATGAGTGACTTGTGATGTGACCCATAGTCCAAAATGCATATTCAAGTGACATTTACATTATGGGCTGTAGTATAACCAGTGAAGCGAACCAGTGAAGCTATGACTAAAATAACCTTTGCTGATGCTGGAGGTCAGCAGAAAAAAAAACCACAACGGAATAAAATATGTCACAAAATATGTTGTAAGCCGGCGGGAGGCGGGAGGCGGGCGACCGGCTCGTGGCAGGCTCCGGTGTGTTGCCATGGTGAGTAATCACCAACTCTGGACCTTCAGGTAAAAGTCAATAAACCCCAGCTGGCTTCTGTTACCGCCACTAACTCGTTAGGGATTTTTAAATGGGGTGAGCTGAGTAGGATGTAGGGGGGGGGATATATGGGAGATCCTTAGGAGGGTTTGGATGCATCTTTTGGTTAATAGTTTTTAACAAGGGGGCCTTGTACCCAGTTCAAGATTCTTCATCAATTTTTCCCACTTTTATCCAGTGTATGGTTTGCCTGTCCCATGAAGCACAAAACGAGCCATAAACTCAGTGCTGGGCATTTCAGGTCCAAAAGATACTAATCCAGACCAAGATTTTGTTTCTACCAACCAGGTGAATAAAGTGACTGCGATTATTTATATTCAACTGGCTGGTACAACTGAAATCATGGTCTGGATTTGTAGCTTCCCGACCTGAATTCCCCAACACTGCATACACACACTGTGTCGGATTTATGTAATCAGTTCTGTCCTGTACCTTGTGGCAGTTCTGTACCCTGTAGCATTATTCTTCATTAACCGGTTTAGAGTGATAGTATTACAAGAACACATAACACCTGCCATTTGTCTATTGTTTCTTCCATTACTTCTGCCAGTCTTATAATTGTAAATAACTTCCATCTTTTGTAGACACTATTGTGAGTTGAAAGATCACATATGCTGGATAATTACAAACTGATAACTACGACGATTCGACATTGCTTTACAATAATGAAATTCAATGCTTTCATAGAATCAAACTACAGTAAATGATATGTATATCCCTTGAGCAGTGGTGTGGGAAAATAGATTTTGTTTGTCACATTGAGCTCATTAATGGATCCGGAATGCCCTTTTAAGATAGTTAATATATCCACAACAGGATGAGAGACCTATGGGCCCCTTGTCACTATCAAACCTTTCATGATTTGACACCCCAATCGACCAATAAGAATCCAAAAGTGAAAAAACTACCAACATCTCAGGTCAAGTTGACCTTTAATCAGAACAAATACACTGAATGAACTGCCTGATTGTCGTATGCTCAGAATTGAATACTACTGAGCCGGACGTCTGTCCTCATTGAGATGCCGTCAGAGCCATTCGTTGTCAAGGCCATGCTTACAGACCTCTGTCGCCGCTGGATACTGAGGCCCTGTGCAGCAGGAGGAGAATGGAATTTGAAGTCTAGTACTCAGGTAAGACTGCAGATCAAAGTGCTTCCTCAACAGATACTTTTGATCAGATAGTACTATATATAGCACATTAGACAGTCCCTCTAGTATTACTCAGCAGATACATCAGATGATAGTCAGGTAATACAAAAGCAATGACAATAGAAAAAGACAGCTTGAGCTGCTGTCACAGCAGTTCTGATTGGGCAGAGCCCTGCTGCTGGTGTGTCAATGGGACTTCAGGTTAAACGTAAATGTTAAGATCCGAAAAGCTGAGCCCACATCAGTTAGAAGCACTTTCCACAGTACATACATTACAGTTGGAATTCCTACCAGTTAGTTTGTTAATTGTGTTAACTAAGTAGAGTCAGTTGTTCAGTGTGGTGAATTTCACCAATAGCCACCGAAAAATGTGAGATCTGGTATAATGTGACTTTATGCTATGTTATCTGAATTTTGGATCACAGTATGACTACAATTGTTTGATTTTCGTAATATAAACAATTTGATAACTGAATGACAAACCACATTATGAAACATCCAGATAGGTCAGTGGCACTAAATAATTCAAATGTATGTTGGCAAAGGTCAGTTATATAGGAGAAAGTGATTCATCTCTGAATAAGACAGTAAATCTTAATACACAGATAGCTTATTCTTTTGTGTTCGTACATTTAGAGTGCGAGGTTTCCAGAAGTAGTCACGCACACTATAGCTCAATTATAAACCTTGAAATTAATTACAAGAGATGGTTTGTTTTTGACTCTTCTGGATATAAAAAATATACCCATAATAAGCTAATAAAGCATATATAAAATGAGGAGAACCAGTGTTCCATCGCTGAGTCCCTGTGGAGTCCAGCCAGTATAAAGGTGAGGAGTTATCCTTGTTTCACCTTACTGAAGACCGCTTCTTCCTGGCATTCCTGCCGGTGCCCTTCTTCTGTCAGCCACAATCTATCCTGCCTCTGGAAGCAGAATTAAATTGGTAAGGCTGCCTGCCCACCCCCCACATTCACTGCTTTATCTGCATATGTTTAAACAAACTTCCAGCATTTATGACTGGATGCCCCCCCTACAAATGCAGGTTGAAATAACCACATGCAGGAATAAAATCATTTGAAAATGAATTTAATGTCTTGTTATGCAGCAATTGCTAGCAGGGGCAATGGCACACAGCATCTATTTTGTTCCTCATTTCCAAGAAACAGTTCTCAGCTTCACAAGTTATCAGTGTTGTATATTTCCAGAAGCAGTCAGGATGGAGGGAGGGAGGAAAAAATCTGGAATTTAAGTGCTCCTTGCATTGCTCATTTTACTGATGACTGCTTTCACATCTTGGCAGCAAAACGGATGAGTTTTGCCAGAATATATTTCTGAAGCCAAACTCTATATCATCCCATTACGCTGAGGACAACCAACTTACACACGTCTTTGGGCAAGTAAGTCATCCTGTTATTACACACTTATTATAACAATATCATTAATTTTGCATATTCAGCTGCACTAAAAGGTGCTTGGGGGCCTCAGTGAGCTCATTTGCATCAATGCCAAGATTCATACCTGTTGACTTGTAGGTTTTTTCCAAACCAGGTTCAATGGTTAATTGTGAATTTAGTTTGGAACAACATGCATGTAAATCTGTATTGTATGCACACTTTCATGTCTTTCAATATACTTGTTTGTGTTCCCTGCCAACATAAGCATCTGTGTCTCAGTTACGCTTCTGCACCCCCTGGTCTGACCATCTTTCTTTATAACTTACAAATGTGCCACATTGGCAGCAGAGGTGGAATCGAGCTGGAAGCTGAGAAACCCGACGTTGTGAAGCACCATGTGGTAGCCAAGTGAGTCAGAGGTGAAAATAACTGGGACTGGGGAATAGCACAGTAGGGTTTATTCTGTCCGGGAAAAGAGAAACTAAAACAGGACTGATGTCGCGTAAGGAAGGTCTGCCCAGAAGATGCAGGCTTTCTGGCCAAATGCCCACTCTGTCATACTGGATTTTTGCACGACTGGATTGAGGTGTGGTTATGCTGGAGGTAGTCGGGAAGGACAGGAGTAAGCCATGTGAGATCTCTGTCTGCCACCCTACGGAGATCTCCTCTACACCCATACCGTACCACCACCCCACGTCACATGAGTCGCAAGAAGTAGCTGTGTATCTGAAGTGGTCTGTTCGGAGTTATTGTGAACTCCACCAATACAACAGCAAGGTTAGTGTTTTCACGGGGGTCACTGGAGACTTGGGAGAGAGTTGATCTGGAGAAAGCCATTGTGTGACATGGCTTCAGCTGAGGCGAAGCTTTCTGTTTATAATGAAGTCCTTGCACTCTATCTAGGCCTGGTTACAAGGTTCTAGTACCTCTTAATGACAGACTGCGCACCTCTCACCTCCCTGCACCTCCTGAGATCCAGCGAGAGAGGTGCTATCTCACAGACGTGACTCCTACCCACCACTGAAATGTACCGTTACCTAAAGGAATGTGCCTCAACTTTTATGTATCAGATCATGGACACTAGAAGATGACAGTGGCCATCAACAGTGTGAATATGCCTCAGGTAACTGCTGATCATTAGTGGTTCTTTGTTTGCTAATATCCTACCGCCAGTCTGTATTTTGGAGGAATGTGGTAGTGCTTGCCACACAGTGTGTAGTATGTGCATGTGCGTGGTTGTGGGTGTACGGATCCATTTGCCCGTGGCTGTACGGATCCATTTGCCCGTGGCTGTAC
>JAABNX020000119.1:14325816-14379478 GCA_015163995.2 Mormyrus lacerda | reverse complement strand
GATCCATTTGCCCGTGGCTGTACGGATCCATTTACCCGTATGAAGGCATGTGCGTGTGAGTCTCTTCTCCCACCGTCATGAAGCTTGTAGGACAGTGTACGCAGTTGGGCAGTGACCAACACTGGGGGTGGTGGTTGGAAGGGGGGGGTTAATGAAGACGAATGTGGGACAGAGCAGAGATGGGAGAAAAGAATCGATAGGATGAAGATGATCCTTCACTTCATTTTTTGGACGATAATGAGCCCTCTGGTCCAATCCAAAGGGCGACACTCTGTCTCCTCTCGCCCAGTCCTATGTTGTCCCTGATTAGAGCCTCCAAATTAGTCTGCATTGTGCGTAGAAAAAAACTCTGATTACCAGAAGAACATTTTAATAGGGTATTTACAGAGTCATTATGCCAGCTGAGTCCGGCCCCTCCCTATGATGAACAGCATGCACATTCACAACAGGTCAATAGTGATATGGGGGGGGGGGACAGTTTGCAAATCAGCTCACACTTGATAAACTATTTTAGTATGCATGCAGAGATGCACAGAATCATTTTCCAAACCCTGAACAAAAGGGATACTTTCACCATAGCCCTGATAGCCATTTAATCTTTCTTTCTCCTCATTATAGTTGAAATGAAAGAGACAGATTTTGGTAACCTAAAACCCAACAATGTGTTACCTTGGGATCTGAAGGTGTTTCTTGCGGAGAGCTTGAAGGACTTTTTCTGCGACTTTAATAAAGCACTAACACATGATACTGTGCTAAATGACTCATTGATGCCCAACTTTGTTGCCGAAGGAACTGATGGGTTTTATTTCTCAACTGTATTAACTGCAAGTGCTTCAACTGTAGTTTTACATTTATTAGCTTGTTATATATTTTTTCTCACATGCGTTAAACTAATAAGGGCATTGGGGTAAGGGAGCTGTCTGAATGAACATGCAGATTAACACTAATAAGCGGAAACGCTGTAAATAAAACGCCATACCTGGCTTCTCGCACGGTTCATCTTCATGATCTTCACAAACACAGTTAGATCTATTTGGCCGTAAGCGACAACTAGCCGACTGACTGAAGGGTTGTAGGTTCTACTTTATAGAAGAGTCCTGTTAATGAGTCACTCAGCAAATACTAAACCACAGGTTACAGTCTAAGGTACTCAGTTATAGTACCATCAGCTGCATAGTGTAAGGGAAATGTACATTACATAAAGCAGGCAATTACTAGAAAGGATAGTGAAGTTAAATAGTAATGCACATGTGAGGAATGTCCTGTAAAGACTGTAAAAAAAAGATTCCAGGTGTAAGTTACATAACTGCTAGCAGGGACTGCTGCTGTTAATTATTCCACATGTGGCTTTTCCTGGCCTGCTTGTCAGAGTAAATTGACAAATAACTGGGACTTTAACTATGCATTTGCATTATGAAAATCAATTTCATTTCAAGCAAAACAAAGAACAGCATCTGTTACACGAGGAAAGCAACAAAATCCAGACAGACAATAAACAAATTGAGCCAAACTTGGTACAAATACATATAATAGATCTAATTTACAAATACAGTAGGGCTAAAACCAGTGAATATCGTTTATTAATGAAGTCATGACTTAATGGATACTCTAAGGCATATAATAGGCTAATATTGGCTTAAATATCGCATCTGGTCTTTGCATGTTGTTCCCACTAGTTCATTTTCCTTATTTTCATTCCTAAATAAATTAATACTTCTCCTGGTGCCTCGCTGAAAGGATATCTATTTTGGAGCATTGCACGTAGAATAGAACAAATGTCATTCTACAACAATTAAGCAGGGAAGTGCATTGTGGGAAATGTCATTGAGCCACCTTTTTCCTCACTTTGATAAGCTTTGGAGAAGCAGCACCGGACCCAGACTGAAGGAGAGTTTTTGGTAGAAGAAACATTTTTTCCTTTCTTTTTGTTACTCAACAGCTATAAAATGTGGCTGAGTAGCAGCAGAATGTGAATCAGTGAATGACAAAGTAATGGGATTTGACTGTCTTGTCATTTCCAGTCTGGCACAAGCTATCAAGGAGGATATTAGCAGATAAATCTGAATGGCTTCCATCTGATGTGGGGTACAATAGTTATTGATCAGCTTTCTCCTAGTGCAGCCCCTAACCCCCCACCCCCAGACTCATCTCCTGCCAACATGAGGCAAAAAGAGCTGAGTTTATTAATTAGAGATTGACAACCAGTTCTCTTGTTATTCAAAGTGGCGAGAGAAGAATTCAAATGAGCTCTACACTCTGAATGTCAAGAAGGGCATCATTCAGCCAGTAAACACACTATAGTACTTGCCTACCAGCCCTAAAGACCTAATATTGTTACTATAAAATGAAACATTTTATTTTTGTCAATATTTAAGTCCTTTAAATCTCTGTACATCCCTTTTTAAGGCTAACAGCCCTTATTAGCCATTTGCACAAGTACAGCTACACTGGAATGCTTCTCCTTGGCAGCCCTGTCTTGCTCTCAATAGCGTGGGGAGTCACAGCACAGGGTCAGATAATGTGCGGTGCCTCTGGAGCTGGGGGTTAAGGGCCTTGCTCAAGGGTCCACGGACATATGACTGTTCTGCTGTGGCTGGAGCTCAAACCAGTGATCTTCTGATGACAAGCACAGAGACTTTAGCCCGCTGAGCCACTCACTGACCCCTCCTCCCTTGGCATTTAAGGTGGATGAGGATCGACATTTTGGAGGCCCAGCGCTGACTGCCCATACTCGTTTATTGGCTGTTCTGTTGTTAGTCTTCCATTTAGTCCTTTGAAGAAGTGGGTTTCGGGGAAACTGATCAAACACTCCTTCAAGCATGGCTGATACTGTGTTATGGGCAGACTAAGTACATTTACCAGTCTCCGGGGAGTCCCCTACATGAGATTAAACATTGTCTTGTTGGATTCCAGAATTCTGGGGTGTGGAACTAAAGATCCTCTCAATGAGAATCAAGGATTCCGGTACATGAGAATAGAGATGCATGCAGACATGACTGTAGATATCACTGGGTGCATAATCTCCACGCCTGCCACACCCTGCCATCTGTCAGCACCCTCTCGGTGCCAGGCCTCAATGATGAGCATAAAAATGTCTTTATTGCCCTTCCTAACAGCATCTCTTTCTCCTAAACTTCACTCTAATAGGATAAGGGGACGTCCATTGATTGGGTTAATAGAGAATAAAATTGCCTTTTAACTGTATCTTTGCCTGGTACTGGGGCTTATCCAGGCCCAGCGAGGACTGGCAGGCAGAGGCTGCCTCTCGCGTGCGGTGATACGCATCTGATCCCAGGGCAATTTCATGGCTGCTTTGCCCTCCTTCTCCTCTGCACAGCGTCAATTACCCTCATAAAACAAATCCTGCCCAACTCGCACTCCATAGCGGATTCCTCGGGGAGAGCAGGGGTATATAGGGAAACCGCTTTTTACTTTATTGCCCGTTACTTAAAATGATCTATAATAGCAGGCCCCAGTCACCACCAGGTCCTGTTGGAAATGTATACAGTTTGCTTGTAGGGAAAAACAGCTGTTTTTTCACGCTCTATATTACAAATCATTCTGTTGGTTCAATCACAGCATTACATCATTTGGAAAAATGTAGATATTTCTGTAATGAGTCTAATGAGCAATTAAGGTAAAGAAATCAACCACAATAATTATTCATTTATAAATGTATTATTATATTAATATAATATATTAATATATTATCTCAATGAAACATGAGTAAATAATGAATTTATCAACATTAACTTGATTCATGGGAAATTCCTCCATATATCTTCCACTTAGTGCTCCAGGTAAGAGAGACAGGGAGCCTGGAGCCTATCCCAGGAATCACAGGGAACAAGGTACCATGTCCAGTCAATCAAAAGCCAAGCCCAAATCTAAAGATTATGTGGTAATAATTTACTTGAGGGGGCAAAAGTAATTTAGTAACTCAGTTACTACTCAGATACTAATCATAAACAGATATAGTAACTACATGACATACATGAACCATTATGATTAATTAATGATAAACGACCATGGGATCAATGTATAACTAACATTTAATTTGTAGTTAATTAATACATTAAGTAAGTGTGTACCACTACATTAATCATACTCCCTCAAAGTTTTACCAACTATATAATGGATTTCTACAATTTTGGAAAATTTGGGGATCATGGATCAGATTACTGGTGTAAACTCAGGATCTCCAGTTTATACTTTTACACTGTTTTTATGCTATGACTAACCCACATCACACTATCCGCACATATAGAATACTGAAACGTCGAGGAGTGTTTTATACAGTACAGATTAAAAAAGTCAATTTGGTTTCAATTTCCAGCTTGTACTACCAGCTCCTTCGTCATATCCATTCTGACCTCAAACTTTAGGTCTTTTAGATTAATCCCGTTATCGCTTCAGCAATGAAATAATGCACAGCTGGCCCACATAGGGCCACGGCTCACCAGCAAAGTAAAGGTCTACTGCTGCCTTCTACATGCAGCAGATTCAGGATCCAGGAATTCGTGTGACATGTTTTACATAATTTACCGAAACTGAGATGCTATCCAGTGAGCAGCTACACAACCTTGTCTTTGATAAATATCTATGAAAAAAATTATAAAATGAGCTCTTAATACTATGAACCCTCTAATATTGTGTTTATAGGGTGCTCTTGGGAATCTACTGTTTTGTTTTTAGCTCAGGGTAGGATGTCTTTCTCAGATGAAATGGTTCAGATTATCTATAAAAGTTTAAAACTTTGGTCTCCTTAATCTTTCTCGGATTAAACTCACATCAGCATCCGGCGTGGGATAAGGAGCCCAGTGTCCGTTATGTGCACTGCCCACGCTAATAGCTGTGTGCCACCTGTGTATGTTTCCCCCCTTTCATCCCCACAATTCAGGTTCAGGTCACAGCTTCCATTTTCCCAGAGAAAATGATGCACTTTATCTGGTCATTCATGCATTTCATAAATATTATTCATGCATCTCACAAACGCTTCCTGAGGTCTGCCTAGCTAGGCTTCTGGGAAACTGCGAGCACAAAATGGTAAACGCACGGAGACAAGAACTCAAAGGGAGAGCGTTCCAGTAGGGGGTAGGTGAATACACAGTCACACACAAACGCGCGTGTGTGTGTGTGCATGGATGCTTGTGTATGTGTGCACTCACTAGTGTGATGGGGGGCAACATTCTGAATCTCAAGTGTGACCCCCACCCCGACTTCCAGATGTCTCAACCAATCATCCAGTTCACTGTAAACTGGTCCAGTGGTATGTCAGACCAAATCAGGTCTTCACGTTACTGAACATCTCAGACCCAGTCCCTCACTTAACATCCACACACATGGTAGAGAGGGTCCCCTTGAATCTGCATCACAAGTCAAGTATCACTTTCTTTTTCACAAACCAGCAGCAAAGACTTTTTATTATTATTATTTCCAGGCACTAAACAAAAAGGTACAGTGCGTTTAAAAAATTTAATACTAAGCATGATAATGATGACAGCACTGTTATATTTTTAGTCTTGCAAGAATGTGATTGGCTGTCTAGTGGCACAAGGACATACTTGATGGGCAGAAGGAGTTTTGTATAGAAATACTGAAATCTTTGTTAATATTCTCCTTCCATTGTGATTGCTCCCTTTCAAGGGTCTGGTTCACATGAAGAAGGTCAGATAAGCGCCTCAATTTTGAAAATCATCCCACACAGTCAGGTACACAAATTCCTGCAGTGAAATTCTTGTCTGTGTAACAAATTACATTAATTTTTTCCTTCATTCAGGTCATTCTCAGAAGAAGGCTAACATCAAATTATTATGTAACCCAGATGTGAAGGATGTTCCCGGACGTCAAAATATTTTAATGCCCTACAGAGCTGGTGGTCACACTGCGGGCGTCAGCAGTACATGGTAACAGCAGGAGAAGAAATGTGCAGAATTACAAATCATTTTATCTCCCCAGCACCTGCCATGGGATTTTCATGGCTACAGCTTCCTCAGCACACGGTGTCCTGCTGTCAGATGAACTTAGCATCCAGGGTAGTCTTGGAAATCTGGGCTCGTGCACAATTAACGGTACAATGACAATGGTGCCAGATGACTTCTGCCGCTAAAATCTACGCACTGCCCAGAACAGTCATTTTGTATTGATTTAGAAAGGAATACATGCAAAGCGGAACATTTTTGTAATCCACTGAAAATGCTTTTTATACATTATGATGCATATTGGCAATACATGTTTTTGGCTGCCATACAGCACCTAACTTTACCCATCACTCATAATAACAAGCATTCTACACCTGTTAACTTCCATGTATTTCATATATTTAGGCACAATATAAAATATCCATCGTCCAAAAATTATTATACCTCTTATGTTTGTATCCCACCCAAGTGCAAATAAACACTCTGATCATGTAGCTTTACGTTGTACATGCTCATATTCAATTGCAATTAAGGATCAAACTGGAAATCAAACTCCTCACGTCAGTTCTGTAGACCAATTCATCATAAAAGAAGACACTAAATATAGTTGAATATTGAGGAATTATGGAGGCCGTATTGTGTAAAGTTTTCGGTTGAACTTTTTCTTACCTCCAGTAATCAATTTTTAAGGCATTGGTTAAGTAAGGGATTAACCAGGATGAGGTGTGAGGTTATGCAAAAATAATCGACAACAACTTCAGCGTAATGAGGCCCGACGCAAAGCGTTGTATAACCTGAACACCTTATAAGTGTATAATCGCTTATACCATGGCTAACACGTACAGCTGCAAGTCCTCTGGCCATATTGTACAAAATAACTCATACTGTATCTCCACCTACAACTCCCCTGTATTATAGGGAGAGGCCATCCCTATCTGGTTGAGCTCTCTCAGCTAGTGGGACTTTTACTTACACAAAAATGGTCTGGGGGCAGAAAGAAAAATGATTGGTTCAGAGAGATAACCAATCATATTAAAGAGGAGGTGGGTCCAAGCAAGTAGAGGAGATGGGACAAACCAATCACATGTCTTGGTCCTGCCTTCTTGCTTGGACCCACCACTTCTACAATCTGCCCTCTCATGTGAAGGTAGCAGCAGATTCCTTGCACACCAGCTTGTAAGAGCTGCACAATGGTCACGCAGGAAGTGAGCGAGAGAGGAGGAGAGGCAATTTCTGCCCTGCAGAGAAGGACTGTGGAAGAAGCATATCTTGCAATAAATGTGGAAAGCAGATCTGCAAAGGCCAGCATTCAGAATGTCCAGTGACTTTCTCATAAGGAGAAGAGTTTGCTAGTATAATAGTGTCATTTGTTGAAAGTAAATTTGTTGTTGATTGATGGATATGTTTGTGCTGTTTGACATGGTGCTACTTGAAATGTTTACAGAAAATAAATTTTAAAATATTTAAACATGTTCTGACCTTGGACACACTAATGACAGTTAGTCTTGACATCCATGAAGAGTGTGTAAGGGTTAAAATATAGTCAGTATGAAAATAAGTTTTTACTGTTTTGATATTCATTGAAATGTCTATTTTATTGAAGCGTTCATCAGCTAGACATTTTTCTTTCACTTTTGACGGCTCATAACTAAGTACTATGACTGTGATGTGTAACAGTCACTCAAAATTCTATAAATATATGAGATGTTATATAGACTCAAAACCATTCCCTAAGCAAACATAACGGAAAACATGCCTGGATACAGGTATGGTTATTTTTCAAATCAGTAAAACTGATTTTGTTCTCACCACCAATCGTAATGCTCTTTTGGGAGTTTCGTACAAAATATAAGCACCTGTTTCTTTTGTGATAATGTGCATTTATGTACAACAACTGTTTGTGACTGAATGCTCCTCTGACATAGCATGTCCTGTCGCTAAAATTCCTGAACGGCAATTGTGTGGGATAAACATGCAGGTTTGCTCATTTGTCTATGACTTTCCTCCACATATTTAATTGGCAGTTAATATGCCGCCTGTGTTTTTAATTGGAACAGATATTTCTGAAAACCTGCCTGAAATCGTTCTGTTTGCACAACCTAATTGCTCTAAAACTAAAATTAAAAAAAAAAAAACACTGCTTCTGTAATATCCCTGAAGCAGGAAAGCCTCACAGTCCCGTCATTTAAACTGGTTGATCTGTTACGACTGTTTAAAAAATATGACACTAGCTGTCTTTATGGGGCCTGCAAGGCAAGCTTTCTGAAGGAGACATCTGGCGGAGATGTATGCCCCACCGCTCGCAAATGGAGGCACGGGACTCTTTTGAAAACGGAGCACGTTATTCCTGAGGAGCAGGGCCCAACAGCAGCACTCAGGGCTATTGGGGATGCACACGCTCATCTATGACATTCGCCGAGGTGATCGGCAAATTTATCCTCGGGTAATTATCGCCAGAGAATATATGGCCTTTTCAGACACTGCTTACTGAAGTCCAATTTCGAGGCAGCACTCTAGTGAAAGACAAATATATCAATTTATACAAGCTATAATTGCTTAAAAAATTGAATATCAGATGTAATCAGTGAAACTGGAGGAAGCGGTACAAAGGTGAAATTGACTAATACTGTGTCTTGCTCGAAGAAAGACAAAGACGTTTAAGCTTTTTAGAAGACCAGGGTGCACAATCCTCTCATTACAGGTCTAATTACGAGATATCATAATCGCCACTGTTTCAAGTGGCTGGATGATGAGAAAAGAGGTACGGACGAAGCGGGCAGCTGAACGTTTTAATGAAGTTCTGGATTCAAATGGAGACCGAATGGGCTTCTAATATTACAATATATTCAAACCTGTTTTGTATTCATTTCTTTTTGAGGAGAAAAAAAAATGCCTCAGGCATCAGGTGCTAAATAAGTACAAGAAGAAATGTTTGAGCCTGTCAGTGCAAGAGCAAATACAAAATAATCCTGACTATACAGCTGCAGCATTGTTTTGTGTGCTTGTAAAACATCTGACCTCAGCTTTTCCCTGGTTGATTCTTTCATGGCTATAGTGTTTTCCGTCTATCAACCCAGCTAACAGTCAGTGACAGAACAAACAGTAGTCTGGACAATAGTACTCATCAATCAGAGACTCAGGGGAGAGTAAGGAATTTGCCGTTCAATTAAAAAAGCTACAATAGCGCCAACATTTCAATACTCCTTATATGAGCAGAGTGGCATGGAAGGCAGTGTGGCTTGACAAAAAAAAAGTGTTGTGATAATATCTCCAGGCCTGAATATATGGTTGACCCCTATGTCACAAAATCATCCAGCTTAATACTTAATAGGCTTTGGTTTGCCATATGGTATGAACTCCCATCGTCTATCTTGCATAGCACTCAAAATTCATGACAGGTATAACAGCTACTTGACTTATTAAAATCACAGCAGCTGTCTGTTGTCGATAAATGTCATTTATTCTACTGGAACAGACTCAGCATGGCAGCATGATAAGACTCTCTACCGTTTGCATTCATTCAGCCATCAAATGCAGTGAAATGAAGTACAGTAAGCAATCCGTATTTACATACTTGTGTGCTACTATCCTTAAACTGAGCTCATATACCTTATTGGCATAACGTTGAATCTTTGAGAGGTAAAGTATCCCACAATCGTCCACAAGTAAAGCAGCCTAACAGTTTTCTTTAAGATCAAAATTGTATTTGACCTTTACTGACTTCTGAGAACAGTGCTGTGCCAGAAAGGCCATATTCCCCAACATATTCATAATTAAACCTCACCTTAAATTAAAACAAACAAATCACACTAAATAATGTAAATGATGTTGTTATCAGAAGTCTTTGTTTATGTTTATACTACATCAACTGATGACAGCATATTTCCCACCAAACTGATTCAGCTTAGTAATATATAAAAAACAAAGGACACTGCTTCCATTATTCAGGCTTTTAACTGCACTTTCCTCAGAAAGAGATCACAGACTAAACCTTTTTGTGTGAAATTCTTGAAGATTTCTGGAGCACAGGTCATTCTTGTACTTTCGGAATATTGATGAAAAACCAACAAATGGCAGGTTTTCAAAAAGAAGTACTTAGGGTGCCAGACTTACAGTGTCAAGTCAGAGTCGCACGCAGAAAATGGCCTGAAGCAGTCTAAGAGGTGTGCTGAATTTTGTGTTAGTTGGAGACAAACAAATCCAAGCAACAGACTTTACATAAGAAAATCCATGAGTGCCAAGCCTGAGAGACATTCTGAAGTACATGTGATAAGCAGCTGTGGAAAACGACACAGGAAACAAAGGTGTTGTACAAGATTGATAGAGCGCTAAGTCACATACATGATTTGCCAAGTTTTTTTCAGTTTCAAAGAGTTACTGGTGACAGTTACATCCATCCATTTTCTACCCACTAAGCATTGTGGGGCTTCTAATCTCAGGTCACACTGAGAACAAGGCTACACCCCAAACAGGATACACTTACATCACATTAAATTATTACAGTCGATTATTGTGTGATCATGTGCAAGACAGTCTAACAGCTTAAGCAACTGCTGAAGTTAACAGCCTAAATGAATAGTGAGACTGCTTACAAAGTGGCTATGCGTTCCATACATTTATATCGTTCATGTGGTAATAAAATTATATGACTATTACAGAAGTGATGTTGATATTAAAAGATATATTGAAAATGGCACAAAGAATAAAATCTTGAAGTTTTAATCATGTATATTATACCCAGACTTAAGACAAGTTATTTTGAAGGTTATTTCTTTCTGTCGTATTAGGAACATTTTCTACACAGCTAAGTTTTAGGTGTACATCTAAAATAGGGATCAGCTCAAAGACAGAGGATCACAGGCATTATTCTAATATTCGTAAAATACATAATCAAGATCCGTATGACTTTTTACAGCGTTACATTAACTATAGATTGAAATTAGTGCAAAAAAATCATGCAAATTTAAATATATTTCAAATTCAGATATCGTAAATTTCAGAAAGATAAAACGTAGTGGCCGTAATTTAGTTTTTATGATTAAGTTTTAAAATATACAGAGCAAATCTCAAGCCTTAGTTGATATCCCAGCAAAACAATTAACTGGAAGGAGTAGCTTCCCACAAATAATATAACTGAACAAAGTGAAAGAGCGATTCATTTTACAATCAGAATCAAAAACCATCACAATGCATACCGAGAATGATGCGCTTAAAACACCTCAACAAGTCTTTAAAGTTAATTAAGCTCTAATTAAGCATGCAATAAGAGCCAACATAAGGCCAGGAAAACCCTTTAATCCATTTCTATACTCCTCCATTTTACCCCTTGCCTGCACTAGCAGGCATTTACCGAATTAAAAAATCCCTGCAGTAGCCAGCAATCAGCAAGCTTGTGGATTTGCAAATGTGATTCGCTCCCTCGTTTGTTTTGTGTACCAGGAAGAGAACAGAGAATGATTGAATCAAAAGCAAGTGCCTGGGTTTTAACAGAATACCATTTCAGGACACTGCCAGGGAAATTTGATTGCATTTTTTAATTAAGGAGCATAACAAGCTCATGCATTGGCACTAAGGATTACAATTAGGAGCACAATGCAGCAGAAGCGCGGCGCTGATTTGGCAGTTTCTGCTCAAGAGGGAAGCTTTCCATTATCAACTGAAATGACCTCAGATTTGCTAGGTAAAGAGTGTTCATGTTTCAAAAACGCTCCAAAGCTCAGTGTCATGCTCTGTCAATGTAATCTGCTGGCATCTAAATCCCAACCCTCTCAAAAAACAGCTTTGACTGATACTCCAGAAAGTCCTTTTCGAAAATGCTTTTTGTTATCAAGGTGGCACACTTTGGCCCCCAGAGATGGAAATTTCAGGTCCAGAAAGTAAAAATCCAGTCCAAGATTTTGTTTCAATCAACCATTTGAGCATAAAAAGTCACAGACACAGAGAACTCAGCTGCCTGGTTGAAGCAAAATCTTACACTGGATTTTTACTTTCTGGGCCTGAGATTTCCCCTGAGTTGGCCCCATAAATGTTTTTGACATGTGGAGAGTTGCAAATATGAACTGTGTTACATCTCAACAGGAAAGTATTAGGCAAGTGAACAGGCAGTTCTTGAAGATGTGTTGGATACGGGAAAACTGGGCAAGTGTAAGGATCCGAGCGACTTTGATAAGGGCCATATTGTGATGCTAGACGACTGGGTCAGAGCATTTCCAAAACGGCAGGTCTTGTGGTGTGTTCCCAGTGTGCAGGGGGGTGTACTTACCTAAAGTGCTTTGTGGAAGGACGTCGCCTGGTCTGATGAGTCACAGTTTCTGTTACATCATGTGGATGCCCGGGTGCAAGTATGTCATTTACCTGGGGAAGAGATGGCACCAGGGTGCACTATGGTAAGAAGGCAAGAAGCGGAGGCAGTGTGATGCTCTGGGAAATGTTCTGCAGGGAAACCTTGGGTCCTGGTATTCACGTGGATGTCACTTTGACATGTACAACCTACCTAAGCATTGTTTGCTGACCAAGCGCACTCCCACATGGTAACAGTATACATCGATGGCAGAGGCTCCTTTTAACAGAATGCACTACAAAAAGTGTTCAGAGATGGTTTGAAGAACCTGAAAAAGAGTTCAAGGTGTTGACTTGGCCTCCAAATTCCCCAGAACGCAGTCCAATCGAGCATCTGTGGGATGTGCTGGACAAACAAGTCTAATTCATGAAGGCTCCACTTCCAACTTACACAACTTAAAGGATCTTCTGCTAACGCCTTAGTGCCAGGTACCACAGGACACCTTCAGTGGCTATTCAGCACGGGGGAGACCTACACAATACTAGACAGATGGTTTTAATATTATGGCTATATGTGTAATATATGTGTTTTTTATTAGTTTTCCCTTTTAGTTTTACAGTACAATTCAGGATCATCTTCTACCTATACAGTTTATATTAGTTTATTTGGTACCACTGTACAATAGACTCCCTTTTGCCAATTGTAAATCGTAGTAACTCATTAAAGAAAACAGTGTTATAAGATGTTTAAAATTGTCTATTAATAATTTACAGTCTTACAACCTAATTAATAACTAGATTATAAAGCATTCATAAACCCTTTATATGGTTAACCTTCTTGTAAAGTGGCACCCTTTATTTATCAAAGTTAATTTATAGTTCATTGTATTAGTTTATTTTAAATTGCATAAGGTTGCTGTTTCATTAACATTAAAATCCTTAAAAGTATATAGATTTTACAATTAACATTTTTATGCTAACATTTTTTATGCTGCTCTCTTTCTGGAAAAATAAAGCCCTTTAAAATGATGGAGCAGCTGAAAGTAGGTTGAGTGGTGGACACCCATGCGGTGACACTGGTTAGGGATGTGGGGGGTGGCCCCTGTCCAGATGATGCCCACACAGTTATTTTGCACACAATGTGTACTTGCCGCTGATTTTTTTTTTTTTTTTTTTTAGCTCAGAGCCATTACGGGAATCATTCAATTAAGTCCGGAATCTATCAAGTACAGAAGGGACCCTTGGCTGCCAGCTGATATAGGTGACTGTGATTCAGCTCTTAGAGCAAGAGCTACGAAGTAAAACAATAACCAAAGTGGCAGCAGAAACAGCATAACAGGTGCTCTGGATTTCACCCAAGCTTACCATGTTTCTACAGCACTTTCGGTGGAGAATGCAAAAGCACGGTTTACCGTGACACATATACACCTTCTTAGATGCTGCACATTGCTAGCAGGTAATCTCTGACAACTGTTGCACATAAATACTTATTATTAACGTCCATTGAACTGAAACTAATGGGCCTTCCCACATCCAAACTGCATCCTTCTTACATGTGCCCATGTTATTGCTATCTCAGTCTTTTCCTCTGCAATGGGTCAGCGCCCCATACTGGGATGTTCTCTGCCTTGCACCCGTAGCCCTTGGGATGAGTTCTGAACCCCCCACCACCCTGGATAGGACAAATGGTTACATAAAATGGATGGATGGATGATCTTTTCCTATCAACCCGCTGTCCTGAACTAGGTTCACAGGGCTGGTCTGTAGCACCAGTGAAGGTCATTCCTTCACCAGGCCATTGAGTCTCATTTGCCAGCAGCTCCACCAAAATGCAGCCATTCTCACACTTAGAGTTCAACCCACCGCTGACCATTTATAGCTGAGCAGGTAAGATCTCTGCCTCGCTACAAAATACCGTGATTCAAACCTAAACTACGCAGGCTGTAGCTCAAGGTCTAATATATGCTAATTAAGTTCCGCACAATCAAGTTTTAGGTAAACTCATATATGAAACACATTTATAATATTTTCAGTAATGGCAATCAGGTGAAAGTCGTAAGCCTCCAAAGATTTTGACTACTGGGAATTCTATGTTCCGGATCAGCACCTCTTACCTCCCCATGTTGGGGTGGTAAACATTTATACTTTATGTTTAATTGTGCGTTTTGTATATCATTAGATCAGGCAGTTAACTTTATAAGGAAATTATTTTATACTGCAAAATTACAGTGTGAGTTGGTAAAAACAAAATCTATGCAAAAACTAAAAATGTTTATCAACTATTTTGATTGTTCCAAAGCCATTATAAATAAACCGATTATAAAATTGTTTCCTTCTTTAACAACAAAATAGAACATTTAAAAAATAGCCATGGAAAGAATAAGCTTAAGCACAAATCCATACATATTCAGGCATTGTACTCTAAAGCTGATGCATATACATCAGTTCATTATGCACCTCCAACACAAACTCATCACAATGATGTATTTATTCGCCTGGCATGGGCTGTCTGGACCACTTATCAAAAATGTCCTCTAGTTATTAACTTTCACAAAAAGTGAAAGTGTTTTTGTTCAAAAACCAACTTTTATCAAATTTGCAACATGTGCAGCAACACAGCTGCCTTGTGGGAATATATGGAAATAAGATATTACAAAATTGAAACTGCATAACTATTCATACTTATATATACTAATAATATTATTAATAACAGCGTATCTATCCATCGTTGAAGTGATTTGATTTCTGTATATTGTTCTTATAATTAGCACTTAGACTTAGTCCACATTAGATTCTCTTACCTTAAAGAACAGTACTGACAAATGTATTTTGGTCAGATTATAATTAGTGTACCACGCAATAATGTAAAAACTATTATGAAAACCAAGCTGATACAACACACTCATAAACAGAGCTGAATGTTTAATAGCATCCTAAAGTAAAGTAAAATCTCTGAAGGAATAACAGAGCAGAATTATGTGGCTATTTTGCAAACGGGGTCATATGTGAAAGGTCATAATTATGAAACTTATGAGGGCTTCACACTTGTGTGGAAATGATTAAATGGGAATTTCTAACCACATTTCATGTAATTTTGTTTCTGCCATTGTGCACTTTTAGATGCTCCAATGTTAGATTGAGATACAGTACAATCCCGTTATAACGGACTTTAAGGGATCTGTCAAAACAGCCCATTATATCCAAAGTCTGTTATATCCAGGACACCATTTACTCATGTTACACCTTAGCAGACACATTTGTGGTATATAATTATATTATACATGTAGTAATCCAACTTTACCTGACTGTTGGAAGTATATATGGCCAATAAGTGGTTATACATGTAGGGTACAGTAATAACCTTGACTTCATTGCTTCCTGCATCCCTGCAGGAGTGAGCAGCCTGGCGATAGACAGCCACACAGACCAATCAGTGTTGCCTGCTGTTACGCCATGACTATTTATAGAGCTTGACAATCCCGAATACGTATCTGCGCTGGATATCAGCGGCACGCCGTGCGCCTTGTTTGGCAGAGCCTGCATGTCCATTATAGCCGAACAGAACTACAGTTAAAAGCAGCCCTGGGGACCAAAGTGTTTGTCCATTATAAGCAAAATTCCGTTATAAGCAAGTGCACTATAACAAGATTTTACTGTACTTCTATATTAGTTCAAATACAAGACCTCATGGCCATAAATGAAAATTAGAGAACATTTTAAACTGGACTTCTTTACACAGCGTGTAGTTAGAGTATGGAATAGTCTTCCTGCTAGTGTAGTGGAAGCTAAAACCCTGGGTTCCTTTAAATCAGAGCTAGATAAGATTTTAACTCTGAGCTATTAGTTAAGTTCTCCCCACACGAGTCTGATGGGCCAAATGGCCTCCTCTCATTTGTAAATTTCTTATGTTCTGTTCCGGTCAATTTATTAAGCAGTAAACTCCACCCCCTTCCTTGGTGCAATATGCCTGTTCTATTACTTACTGTCTCCAGGGTGGCTGCCAAGTGTCCATGGTATCATCCCATCCCTGGAAATGGTTTTAAAGCCTAATGAAGAATGATAATACAGTCACATTGAAGAGCATTACCGCTTTGCAGAGATGGAACATGGATCTGAAACAAAAAGTTTGGCAAACGCATGTAATTAAAGGATGCAAAAAGGTCCAGTCCCACACATACCAGCTATACGTAGGGGTGTGCTGGTTAATGAGGGGGCGTGGCACACACGAGGATCGTACGAGCAGGTCATGACACAGTGCATTCCCTATTGTTCAGTAACTGGCAAAATGTTCTTAAAAACCAAGATGAAAAGGAATCGTGAGGATATCGTGGATCGCGATACTGCCTTTGAATGTGGTGTTTTTGCCGTATCGCACACCCTTAGCTGCACAGCAACTCATTCACTAAATCATGTTTTACTATAAAATGTCTCAGAGAATGAACATTGCATATAACTGTAAAAAGTTGTAGTGGTGTGTTTAATAAGGTGAAAATTATTAAAATTATTAAATTATTTAACTTCATTTATTGTTATTTTTTTTCTTTTTGACTAATTATTTTCTTTTAATTCTTAAATCTCAGTTTTCTACAGCACTGCATCACTAGCTCAAATGTCTGTGTACTCTGTTTGGCAAAGAAACTAAGTCTCATTCTGATATGTCATTAGCAAACTGGTAAAACGTTTGTGAATTTGCGTAGACGCAGTATGCTCTCCTTTTCCTTCATTTTTTACACCTTCCGCTTCCTCATTTTCTGTTATCTTTAATGATGTCATAGCTGCCACACGCAGACTCACCCAGCCTGCTTTCCACCGACGCATTCTTGGAATTCGTCGGTTCAGAAAAATCCAGGGTCCACACAGAGACCCATGTCCCCCCTGCACTGATCCTTCCACTTGTCAGTATCTGTCCTTGTAAGGACATTGACATAATTGCATTTGGGACTGTGGGAACTCGTGTTCTTTGCTCAAAATAATGGCGCTTCTATTGACGGGACCATCGAAGCTTTAACCAGCCGCCTGAGGCTCAAAGATGAACAATGCAATAGCGGTGAAGACTTACAGCAATTCAATATCCGAAGTACATAATTAATTAGAGAGACACAGTCCAGTAAAAATATAGTGATAAAGACAGCATAGCATTTGTTTAAAGAGCGAAAGGAAAAAAAAAATAACTTATTAGTAACTGAACGTTACTGTCACTGAAAATGAAGGTTACAGCACAGTTGTCGTAAAAGTACTAGTTTGCCATATTATACACATTTCTTATCAGAGATTCATCACATGGGACGTTCTAAGCGGCATCTCTTCCTCGACCAGTCGCCAGCTTTTCCTTCCTTATGTGTTTAGGTTTTCCCCGCCCTTCTGTGATAAAGCTCTTAGTCACTTCTTTACTGCTTGGTTCCTCCGGTAAACATAATTGTGGTGAAACCGTCTCTATGGCAATAAGCTCTGAACCAGGTGATTCTCTCGAAGGCACTACGGTGGTAAGCCTTGGTAATTTCCTTATACGGTTACAAGACGGCATACTACTTGTATTTTACGGCTTACAATATATCTGTGTGCAACGGGGGTAACATAGTGTGCAGATACATACTTATATGGTTACACTGTGCTAGATAAATGGCATGTGATCTCTAAAGTTTACATTCTCTGTAGGTTACATTACCATCTGCAGTTTACACCTTTTTATTATTGTCCTTAGGACTTCATTCTCTAAATGCTACAGTATATACATGGCTCTCCTCTCAAGTCTCACTCAGTAACTGAGACACACGCATTTCAATCGGTCCACATGCTCACACGCCATACACACTTTGTATTTCTCGCGCTGAAACATAAGGGATAATGCCCACCAAGGTGTCCCTCTTATACAGTATAGAATTAATGGACAATATGGAGTGAAGTTTTACCCCGAGTTCATATCTGTCCCGATCGAGTTAGACAGAGTTAATAGCCACCTACTACCTCTGCAAGCACATTATTACATGGATGCGCACACAGACGGCGTGCGGAAAAGGTGGAAGTGTAAGAGCAACATCCGATGAATGCAGTTGAAGGGCTCTGAATTCTCACGCTTTGACCGTGAGACACACGTTTCGTCCCTAACAGACATAATCTCACTCCAAACTTCTGATGAAACTGAGACAGACCCGCATATAGTTTTATTTTCCATATAACATTCCATAGTTTAGAATATTAAACTCAAATTTCAAGCATTGATTCAAGTTGTGGATCTTTGAATACATGGATATGTACATGGGTTATTTAAACCAAGACTAATTACATTCCTGTAGAAAATGCCATAAATACAAAATTGTATTTTGATTTTCAATTACAGTGACTGGTAAAGCTCCCAAAATAGCTTGCCTTTTGCCAGCATTAACAAGACTCAATCAGATCTCAACACAACACCATTGTTAAGACCCAAATGCATTCTAATGAGCATCTGCTGTTCCGTGAGAGAAGCTACAATATGTCAGTAGCTGTTCAGATGAGCCAGTCAGCAAGGTTCACTTTCAGAGAGAGCATAATAATTAGACTGGCCAAATCACTCACAGTCATGCCATTGTGGATGTTTCACCTGCTAAGCAATGGCACATATCACTAGTTTCCGCCTCTGCAGAGCGTGTGTCGTGTAAAAGCCTGGAGGTGGCATGTGGAAGAGAGAAGAACTTATATTACACAGAAGTAGTAGGAGTTATTTTTCTGTTTAGTTACAGGATTTACATTTTGCATTTTAACTAAAAGATATATCTGGCTTGGCCAAGCATGTCCCCATACCAGCATTTACTAGGTCAACTAGTGCTTACAGTCCAGCCCTGGCCACACAACTGCAACAACCGCAAAAATGACAAGTAACAAGAAAAAAAATCACAATATATGCAATAGTGTGGCCTTCAGAAACACACGACTTTATTACACAGCTACGGAGTATGTATATAATTGCATCCCCTAACTTGAAACACTGTTTTGATGGTCGGAACACAGCATTAGCCCACCCACTGTCCTTCCTGGACAGGGTACCAGTGTGACCTGGAGCACAAGGCCATGGAAGGGACAGCAGTCCATCGCAGGACACACATGCACAGATCCACAACTGTGGAAATCAGTGAACCTGACTGAAACACTTTCAACATGAGGAGAACTCCATGCATACAGAGCAGAGGCAGGATTCAAAACCACAACCAGAGGTTTGTGTCAACGGTGCTGCACACTTAGGCAAGGTGCCATAGCATTAAACCAAGATATCGAAATAATATTACAGTTAAAATCCTAACTAAAGGCTACAAGCCCCGCTTGCTTCCCGGGAATCATTCCAGATCTAAATTCAGTTCCTTAGATACTAGAATAGAATTTATTTAGAATGCTGTCTTATATCAAAAATAGAACCTTAACACAAAGACACCACCTTAACAGTTCCAGGTGCACTTTAATCATAATAGGCTGTCTTTTGAGACCCTCTCCCCTTTTTGGCGTGTAACAGGGAACAGTGCCTGTTGTTGGCTGTTATCACAGATTAGACAGCACAAGCTGACAGACAGAGTCAGCATAAAAAGCCAAGGAACAGTCACAGCCACTCTCACAGCAAACGAATGAGCGTCCCTGAGTTTATCCGGGGGGGCTGGAAAGACACCGGTGGTCAGTGATCCACCAGGACCCTCCACCGGGACCCTCCACCAGGCTTGCGCTAACGGGTTTTCTCCTCTTTTATCTTATCAGCAGACACTGACAATGAGTTTTCAGTGTAATTGAAAAAAGGCATACTTTCCTCCCTCCTTCCCACGTCTGCTCACTCACACTGTCTGTCCCATAACTTTCCTTTTCTCTATAATTGAGTTCTTACCACATCGTCAAAGTCAGTGCTTGGGCCCCAGCTGTGACTCGATGTACTTTTGGAGGTGAAATCGAATAAAATCACTCAGGGTAGGTTTTCAGTGCCTACCATCCTCTCCATGTTCAGATTTTTAGTGCCTCCAGAATGTAATCATGACCTAAAGATCAACAAAAATTCTATTTATTAACTAATTCAAATGGCATTTCCTTTAATGACACTTAAAAGTACCGAACTGACCAGGTCTAAAATAATAAAGCTGATTAATTAAAAAAAAAAACAAAGTTTTGATTTATTTGATATATATTTTAAAACAAAGTTATTGTGTAAAATTAGGTGTGTGTTTTTTTGGTATATAGTTTTACACAAAAACCTATTTTATTTTGCCTATTTTAATTATCTAAGTATCTGCACAGACACTGAAAGCCATAACAAATTAGGGCAGCAACACACAGACATGCATTTACCCTGGAGAACAAGTTGGACATACACGCCATCTACACAAGGCCTATATATATGGGGCCAGAGCCTCTGCACCAACAGCACTTTGCCATCAACATGGTTTGACTAAATGGATCGTGTCAGAACCCTAAGAGCGAGATCATGGTGCTGTTAGCCTGGGTATTGGCTTCTCTGTTGCTGTCATCTGACCGTCTTAAAGGCACAGTACAGAGACCAGCAGGGAAACGGCAGCACCTGTCCCTGCAAAGCCCACCCCCTCTGCCCCCCGACTTCACAGGTCACTGCATCCTAGCCTGCTCTGAAAAAGCCCTAAATAAGACCACATCTATTTCTTCAGAGAAGCTCCTCTCACTTTCTGTACATCAACACAAATGGGTCAGTACAGTAACAGAAGGCTAAATGAGCCCCAAAAATTAGCTTTACATCAAACACAGACTGCTATCATCTTATTAAGTGCTCCAGAAAGAAGTCATTTACAGTTTATTGCGATTAATCAGTTCCAGACTCTACCGTGATAAGTGAATTTCTACGAAGTAGGATTCTTTATTTATTAATCGACTATGAACTAATTTTCATAGTTAGAGCACAGAAAACCTGTTTAGGACCTTATAAATATGGTCTTTACCATTATTAAAGCCCTCTAGACATGAAATAACACCCTTTAGTCACCATTACTGTTATGATTGCTGGACACGGAAGCAGGAACGGGGAGACGAGGAATCAGGATCAAAGGGTTTATTTGTAATCACTCCAAATGCAGGACACAGGAACATGTAACATCGAAACGCCAATGACAGACCTGGGGTTACAGACTCTGACATGGACTTAAATACACCGGACGAATCAAACTGACAGAAAACAGCTGGTCACAATGAGGGTTGCACACGTGACTAATAAGGGAGCATGGCACACAAGAGGATCGTACAGGCAGGTCATGACAATTACACTCATATGACCCAATATGTTAGACAAAATAAGAGAAAATAAGACATATTAGATGTTACAAATATCATATTATTATTATTGTTCATTTAATTGCGAAGAACAAAGATGCTTCCGATGCGTAGCGATGTATCATTTACACTGTCTTGGTGAACTTTTTATTGAATATACAAAAAACCACGATAGAGTGAAGCTGCGAAAGTCGAAGCGTGAAGTGGCAAGGGACGACTGTACTTTGTTCGCGCGGGTTTGCCGGTGCTGAAACCTTTGTCGTCTCTAAGCCGTTGCCTGTGCTGTAATGTCATGTTTTATAATAAAAGGTGGCAACTCATGAGAAGCAGGAGCACGAGGTGAACTGAGGAATATTAAACAGATCCAGGGTCACGCTGAAAATACTGCAGGTCTTAGAAAAAGAAGATTAAGATGCTCATTATTTTCCCTCCTGTCGGAAGACCTTTGTGCCGGCATGCAAACGCCATTGATCTGTGCGTGCGTGAGTTAACCTCGCCATTGTCATCCTTACAAGTAGTTGTGTAGGGCAGTTTGTGAGTAGCTGTACTTTAGTACTATGGTACACTGTACTGGCCTGTTCCTCAGCTGCCTGCCTCCTTATTCGTGTAATTTGCTGTCTATGGAGGATGAGGGAGTGGGTCTGCACCCAGCCGCCCCTAACCTCCAGCTCCGTGCCAGTGGGGTAAGCTGCTACTCGTGCTGACGGTGACCTGCAACCAAATGGGCTGAACGCCTGCTACCCAGTGCCAGAACTGAGACGGTCATTTCAGAGCAGCGGTCAGAGAGAAAGAGAGAGAGAGAGAGTACAAGAGAGAGAGGAAGGGAGAGAGGGAGGAGGAGAACGAGAGATGGAGAGAAAGTGCATGAGAGAGAGGGAGGAAGAGAGAGAAATAAAGTGCATGAGAGTGAGAGAGACAGAGAGAGAGTGCTACTATCTAGGCTCTACAAGCAAGAGAAGAGGAGGCTAACGTCAGATGAGTGATTGATATTGTTTTTGGTTAACTGGTTTGCACACATCACCATGGCTATTTATAGATTAGCAGATTTATCAGCCTGGGAGCTGGGTTTTTGGTTCCATTTTGTTTTACAATTTCAGCAGCTGCCACTCCCCCACCCCCATCACCCTACCACTCCTGCATCCTCCTACATTTCCCATCCCCTGTGACGCGCTCACCACGTCAGTGGCTCTGTGCGCAGTGTTACCTCCAGCTGAAGACGCTGGCCTTATCTGTGTGTGTGTTTGTTCAGCAGCACAAGCTGCAGCACAAACTGGAGTTATCTAAATGTTTTCTATGACCCCGTTAAGTAAAACAGCAGGTTAAGACAAAACGATAATAAAATACGTAATAGTGAGATAGGGAACATTTTGGGTGAATTGACCTGAACTGGACACTCAGTTTTTTTTCGATTTCTCACAGGAAATGTAAAACTGACCCTCAGACAAGCCCCCCACAAAGTCCGATCAAAGTTACCTTGTCTGGAGAATGACTGTTGCTTTTTGTGTTCAAAGGCTGCAAAAGCCCTGGTTGGTCTTGAGGCTCTTGACCAACATGTCTGTTGGATTTGACACTGGGGCACAGGTTGCTCATGTTGTAGACTCCAGGAGTAACACGAACCGCGCCTTCAAACATGCATGCACGACGAGCCTACAGCACACTTTTATATTTAACAGGAAGCTGTAACCACAGCTTGCAGGACTTGATCTCATCAGGTTCCCTCATCTGTGCAGGGCCCTCCCAGATGTCCTCTCTGGTCCACGCTGGCCTTCCTCAGCCCCATCAATCTGCTGAGCGGAGATCAGGCCAGCGGCTTTCTCGCCTAATAGGTGCTTCTGTCCGTCCACTACTGGAGGAGAGAAGCGTGAAATGATCACAGTCTATAAATCCAAAGCAGGCACAGGCTGATGGGTCACACAAAGCAATTGACTGTCTCTATCAAATAATTTATCCCGGTGAATAAAGGGCTGCAATAGCAAACAATGGAGGGACAAATCATGGTGAAAATGTACTGAAATTATGGTAAAAATGACTTTGCCATTGCCCCCAGCTCAATTCCTCTTCTTTTATGCAGTCAGCACAGCAGATATGTGTAAACATGTGCACCTTCATTTCAGCTCTGAAATAGTACCACGGCACCTTGTTCTCCCACTGTATCAAATTCTGAACACATTAGAAAAGAAGAGAAAATGCCAAACGGTCATGTTATCAAATGCAAATGAAAAAAACCCGCTAACCTCTTTAGACTGCGAAGCCTAGTTCATACACCACTTTTCCGTGTGCCCTTTCAGTTGCCGGATGGCCATGTATGTGTTCATACTACGTTTGGCTGTGGAAGCAGATGGTTGCAATTGGCGCATGCATGCAGCAGTGATGGTCCCCCAGAGCAAAAGAGGGCAGATGTATTGTAAGAAACACATACAGGCAGTGTACTGAAATGGGTGAACTGTTTATGAACAGGTTTAACATTGTTGATATGAAATGAATACAGCATACTGCAGTATTTTAATATCCGTCAGCTAGGACCACCCTCCTGCTTGGCAGATTTTTTTCTGCAGGATTTCAAAATGCTGGTTTTTGCTTTTGAAAATACCATATATCGTGGTATAATGTCTGGACAGATATACAGGCACCGCCGACCAACATCATACAGCTGCTCACCATAACGACACCAACTTTTCTTCCTCTACTCTTTCTGGTTGACCTCTGCTCTGTAAAAGTCAGTGCTGCCACCTACTGGAAGTACCTAGTGAATTTCCTTGTACGTGCGCAGTCAACTCGCACTGACACACATGATTTCCCCTGGACATGAAAATCTGACCTACACGCTCACCATCCAGTGCAAAGCCCTGACGACAACATGGAACATCACTTGCCCTTGAGGAGACCGAAAGTGCACCTGGAAAGTACAGTATGAACTGGCCTTTACTACAAACTCAGTCATTTCGATGAATTTTGCAAATGTGAAATTAAGTGTGGCCAAGAGTATCTGTGTTCATTCCTACACACAGAGATTTACAGTACAATGAACATAATAGACCCAATCTATCAAAGCAATCGCGGGTGGTTGCTCACACTCAGCATCAGAGGAAATCCCACCCAGCTTTCAGCCCCCGGCCACTTGAAAGGTTCTGCACTTTTATCATTTGATTTATGGCTCCAAATTTGTTTTCATTCTGCTTGTTAACTCACTAACATTTTTATTATTTAGTGTTAGGGGAAAAAAATAAAAACACAGAATACTGAGATATACAAAATGCTTTGTGTCCCTATTTTTAAACCTCTCTTGAATGTGTCTGAAGACACTTTGAGATTCATGGCGACTGAGGTGACTATAGGTCCATAAATGACCACTTTGTCATGACTGTTCCTCACATACTTCTGAGGGACAAAAATGAGACCAAAAAGAGATACATTCACATTTCACATATACAGCTCACAGAAAAACTACTCCGTCTGAGGCAGAAGAAAAAGTTATGCCATTTACTGTCCAACAGCCACACTCTCCCTATTGGTAAAGGTGTATGATGCTTCGCTCTCTGATTAATGACATTAAAGGTCAACAATTTACCTTGTCCATAAAGAAAACAATCCGTCCCTTTGGTCTGCAGGAAAAGCACAAAATAGGTATGTGCTTTAAGGCGTGGAGCCTTGGAGAGTGAACTGACTAAAAAGCTTCCTGACAGCAATTTAGCAAGTACCTGCAGATCTCAAAAAGCCTTTTTCTGAAAGCGCCTCCAAACACAGCCCACCCTTACTGGGGGGGCGGGGGTGAACATACAGCCATTTCCATCCGCGCCTCCGCATGGCCCCCACCGTGGCCCCTGTCGCTTTTGCCAGTCCCTGCGGGCACAGACAGCGCAGGGGGGTGCTGCTCCACTCAGCCTGCCTGAAGTTCACGTCAGCCCCACGTCCACCATGAGGCCCCGGGGGCCTCGATCTCCTGCACCAGCTGTCGGAAAGGCTCAGGTGAAACAGGGCTGAATCCACACATTCATTAGCATCAAAACATGATTCCTCAGTAATAATGAAGAGTCAGTATTACCCTTTCGAAAAAAAAAAAAAAAACTCAAAACCTGTTGCCTAAACCTCAGGCATCTGCCTGTTGTAATTATGGTTATCAGAAGTGCAATTTCAGGGGTGACATGGTGGTGTTCCCTGCCTCATGCCCATTGCTTCTGGGATAGGCTCTGGACCCCCCGTGACCCAATAGGATAAAGCGAGTCGGAAAATGAATGAATGAGTCGCGTGATTTAGTTGTAAGGAAAGAGAAATATTTTCATTTAGACAATTTCAAGATTAGTTCAATAGTACTCTGTACACATGGCACCTTTAGGTAGGTGTGGGGTGTAGATCTCATGCAGGGCAAACAGCCATTTTTAACTTACATTCTAATGGCATCAGTCCTCAGCTCACACAAGTTGATCGTGCAAACCTGCCCACAGGTCTTGACCTCCCCACCAGTGGTGCAATGTGGGGCACAAATGGGCAAAAACAGCACGCAACATGTCCTGTACCTTGCTGGTGACCAAGATGCTGCAGTTGTATGTTTATCAAGCTAAAATCAACAAGGAAAAATTCATGTCACAATTTAACAAATAGAGTGGCTTGTTGTAGTGTTTTCACAATGTACTTATAATTATAAAAAACATATGGCTTTTAGATGATTTAATCAGAACATATTATGTATAAAGGACATACTTAATGCCAAAAACAGGCACTTGTGCCCTTTTGAATGCTATAAGATGTGAAGGCAGGAAGCCATACTTCCACTTAGTAAAGCAAAGTCACTTCTGCTCTTTTCTCGCAACTCCATTAGCACCCAAAAACGAAAAGCTTACCTCCATCCCATCCTCCCGGTCAGATGGCTGTGCATCTGTAATTGCCTTGTGCAACAGCGGACACCTTGGAGGAGATAATTACCTGCACAAAAAAACACCGTTAATAACTTGGCAGAGGGTTTCAAAGGCCTCTCGCAGTGACTGCTCCCACCTTCCACATGTTGCACATTGTCTTTGCACGTTAGCGTGTTGGATGCAGTGAGATTCTAAGCATGATTTGCAGTGTAGTGGTAGCGGCAACGGATGGCTTTTGAGGGACATGCATGATTTTAAACATCTTCATCTAGATATGGAGTTTTTCTTCTGGATTTTTTGAGGACATGATGAGATGCACTCTCTGACCACGGAATTTAACCAAGCTTAATTAAAGATTGTATGGTAGAAGTTAACTCTGATATATTACACTGATACACATGCATGCTCTGCGAGGTTCCTACTGCCTTCCAAGCATATGCAGATGGTGCCGCCAAATTATCAATAGCGCATTTCAGTCCACGTCTGAGTCCGTATCCCCAGATCTGTCATTGACGTTTGTCCTGTGTTATTCTCCGATCTGGCAATAAACATCGTTTTTTGAACTGCCGTCTCCCGGATCTGCTTCCCGGCTACCCGTGACAGGCATCCTGTCCAGGGAGTTCACTGCTTATGCTCTCTCTCATCTGGGAGAGGTTCTAGGCTCGAGACTTAAGTCGTACGGAAAAAAACAATTAGTTTCTAGATATTTCTTTAACGAGAAATATAAACATAGTGATTGATGCAGTCGACATGCAGTCATTGATCTTTTGTATTCACAGAATATGGGTTATATTGTCACAATTCAGATGGTTACCTCAGCTATTAACTAAAGAATAAGTCTATGCGCCAGGTAATAAAGGTTTAAGATATACAAAGCCTGCATATGATAGCAGTATCGAAAGCATTACTGCCGTTTCACAAACATACAGAAAGGTAACTGCAGAATGATTACAATGATGTGATTTTAATTTACTGCAATACGGCCGAATAAACTTTCCACCAAATTTGGCGTCATTGTGTCTAGGTTATTAATACTCGGCTTAAAATACCATTATAAGGAATCATTTTAATGATATGGCAATGAAGGGGAATAGTTCCTAATTTGCATTACAAGCAGCCGATTCTACGCATTGTGACACTAGCAAATGAAAAGATGCATTACGGACTGCGGAGACCGCGCACGTGAGTCAACGAGGTAAAAGGAGTGAGACTCAGCCAAGTTTCTGACTCTGTCGGAGGATTAATCACAATTGGGTCCGTGTCTCCTTCTGCAAATGTGACCATCTATCAAGTACTTCGGTTATCCCCCTATTGTAATATGACTCCCTGTTAGAAAGTAAAAGCCTTTCCTTTTGATCTTGAAAAATTAAAAACTGATTGATTGCGCTAGGCAGCATTAAAGACTGTCATTTACCATACTTTCTGCAACTATTAAGAGAGCTATAAAGATCCCTTCAGTAAATTTCAGCGCAGAGCCGCGAGGACAATAGAGTAACGGACAAGTACCAGGAATCGTTAATACATTAGCCTGCATTAGAGGTCTCTGCTGTCTGATTTTTAAACCTCTTCAAGCTAGAACAGCAATTCAAAGTAACTCTTTAATTTTGGAGGTCTCTGAATTTCTAGAAATTCTGGGCAATTTTCTACTATACATGCATTATGGATCATACTAATTATGACTATTTATACAGGCATTGTGATGCTTATAGCATATGTTGCTCATTCGGTTTTTAATTATTGTTCCACTTACGTAAGTAGCTTTCAATTTTAAGATCTGCATTCTCAAATTAACATTCATTCTCAAAATTTTGTAGTACAGCTCAGAATTTTATTGCCTAATATCCAGAATGTGTTAAGAAATTCTAAGTTATAATCCAATACCTACTTAAAATATGCATCAAATATCAAAACAAACAAAAAGTAATATAATCTGCCAGCCCTGAAAATTGAAAAACATGAGAGTCAGCTGAGGTGTTACACTGTCTTCAAGTGACAGGATGCAGTGAGCCGCAGGAAAAAAGGGAAAAAATAGACTGTGTGTTCAGTTTGGTTTTTATCACCTTACCTCTCAATAAACCATGACGAGATGGGATCGCGCGTGCCAGACCGTATCCCATCCCACATATTCGCATATCATCTGGACTCAACAACGCCCCCTGTCACGTGACACCGAGCGCTCCAATCAGCTGCCTCTTTCCCTCCTCCGCCCCTAGCCTCTGGCTGCTTCGCCTGACCGCGGCGACATCACGGCACTCATGTGAGCCCACTCCGACAGACTGCTCCGTTAGTGATCGTGCAGTCTACATTACTTCTGCTACCTGTATAACTGACACAGTCTGCTGGCTAATTTTGAACAGCTGTTATGCGAATCACGGGAGACATCGGCGTACGATATCTGGAAAGTAAGCACCTTGATGTTTTGAAGCCTGTGAAATGTAGATGAATATTTTATAAATGCCCCAGCATTACAGAATGTCATTAAGGAGACGGGCGTTTCCTGTCTTTTGCTGCCACATCCATAAATTATAAAAGCAATACTATTCTATCATTAAAGGGTTTTAAATGCCAGGTGATTTCTCTTTCACATCACTGTCGAAAGGGCAGCCAATTAATACAGCCTGGCACGGAGAAGCAAAGCAGAGATTATTGTGGTTAACAGAAAGGATAAATAGGTTCCTCCTTTTTATTTCCTCTGGAGAAGCAATGAAACAGCACATTGTGACTACTTGTTATTTTTGAGATGTGATGCACTAAAACACATTTGATTTATATCTAATGTCTTTCACTCACAAAGCATCAATATAACAAGCCATTCGCAGAAATTCCTGAACTGAATTGAGGAGACCAATTGGCCAGGTATCTTAAAAGTAGTTTAAAATGGCTACCTATGGACAAACACATATAACATATACACTCACTTGCCACTTTATTAGGTACAGCTTGGTGGTACTGGGTTGAACCTCCTTTTGTCTTCCAAACTGCCTTAATTCTTCGTGGCATAAATTCCACAATGTGTTTGAAACATTCCTCAGAGACTTTGGTCCATTTTGTCATGATAGCATAACGCTGTTGCTACGGATTTGCCGGCTGCACTGTCATGATGTGAATCTCCTGTTCCACCACATCCAATAGGTGCTTTATTGCGCATGGAGACCATTTAAGACCTAATTGTTATGTTCACAACTCCAGTCTGAGATGATATAAGCTTTGTGACATGACTCGCTATTTCCGGAAGTAGCCATTAAAACAAGGCTATTCAAGTCGCAGTCCTAAAGGCGTACCTAATAAAGTGGCCATTGAGTGTTTGTAATATTCTTATACAGTTATTTTATATTAATATTCAAATTCTAATGAAGTACTGGCATTTAGAAAGAAGTTTTTTGGGAGGAATTTGGTCATAACATGCATTTTAAATTGCTGTACATCCTATATGTTTTACAAATGAAAAGCTATTTATAACAATCAGTTTGGATCAATTGGTAGTATAATTCACTATAAAAATGTATTAAAAGATGCAACAATTATGAAAAAAAGTTATTAAACTACCTGGGAGAAGTGAAAACAAGGCCTGGATTTGGAATTGAGGGCCAGATTTGAGGAGCCCTGCATTAGAAGCTGGGTACACTGTGGTTGATAAAGGGATGGATATGGATGGCGGCGATGCTCAGTCTCCTGATCTTACCTGACAGGAATGGTACCTGGTGTTGTTTTCTGCTGCTGTAGCCCATCTGCTTTAGGGTTTGACGTGTTGTGCATTCAGAGATGCTCTTCTGCATACCTTGGTTGTAATGAGTGGTTATTTCAGTTACTGTTGCCTTTCTATCAGCTCGAACCAGTCTGGACATTCTTCTCTGACCTCTGCCATCGACAAGGCATTTTTGCCCAGAGAACCGCCACTCACCAGATGTTTTCTCTATTTTGGCTCATTCTCTGAAAACCCTAGAGATAGTTATGCATGAAAATCCCAGCATATCAGCAGTTTCGGAAATGCACATACCAGCCTATCTTGTAGCAACAACCATGCCATGTTCAAAGTCACATAAATCACCTTTCTTCCACATGCTGATGTTTGATGTGAACATTAACTGAAACTGCTGACCTACATCTGTATGATTTTATACATTGTGCTGGTGACATATGATTGGCTGATTAGATATTTAGTTCAACAAACAGGGATGCCTAATAAAGTGGCCAGTGAGTGTATGTAATACTCTATTAACTAATTCTAAAGAATTACTGGCATTTACAAAGATGTTTTTCTAAGGAAATTATTTGATCATCATAGCATGACTTTTAAAGTACATCCTATATATTTTACAAATGAAAAGCTGTTTATAACAGTTTGAATCAATTGGTAGTATAATCCACAATAAAAATATATCAAAAGATGCAACAATTATGAAAGGGATAAAAACATAAATGTAAGTGACAGGATTGCGGCAGAGATCTCAGATGTACTGTAATACTGATTTACTGCTCCTGGGGTCAAGAGTCTTGGCTGTACCACCAGCAGAATTGTTTGTGCTAATTGCATCATTACCGATCGCCTGAGTCTAACTTCACCCCACTAAACTGCAGAGAGAAAAAACAGCTCTGATTGGTCCAGTTCGGTCAGCTGTTAAAGAGCGAATTCATTTCAAGAGATGCACGCTTTCCCACTGTCTAAGGTGCAGATGATCTTGCTTTAGATTATCGTCTTCACCATTTCTTCTCAAATGACTTTAAATGGCTTTAAATGTTCGACAATTGAATCAGACAAGCAAATCACAGTATTGTTACTGAAACGCTTAACAGTTTTTTTTCAGTGTATGCATCTGTATTCTAACCACTTATGCTTTCATGGTCACGAGGGACTTTCGTTTTTTGGTTTTTACATTTTTTTTTGCAGAGATGGAGATCAAAGAGATTTTGGAGGCCGCATTAATAAACTACACACTACATTTGGAGCTATAAATGAGTTTGAAGTGCATGAATAATGAAGTAATTATCCTACTTAATGTATGTGTACACAAGTATTGAACTAATTACACTGCTTATGCCAGGATAACTGTTGAGGGCAGACACTTACTTAAGAGGGTTTATCAAAAATTTAGCTGTGTAGTGCTGATCTGCAGTTAAGAGGCAGAAGCTGGGCTGAACCGGGCTCTAATTCTCAGCTAGTGACGAGACAAAGCTAACCGCCGGCTGAGTAACATCCATCAGGGAAACGAAAGAACATTTACTGCATTGACAACCGACTCAAGAAGGCAAATAAAGCAACACTGAGACAGTGGTCAGACCTGAGACAGACATGCTGTGATATGAAAAAGCTTTCACCCTGTTTGCTTATGTACTTTGTTAAACTTGATTTAGTTTAAACAGTGAATAAACTAATGTGATCCAGGGATTGGAGGTGGTCCACACCCTTCCTGTCTTACAGGCATTTTAGCAGAAAGGACGAGGTAAACGTTCAGGGTCAGGTGGTATGGTGTCGCAGTAGGTTTGGCACCCCATGCTGGGATGCCCCCTGCCTTGCACCTTTAGGGTCTGGGATAGGCTCTGGAAGCCCCCATGACCCTGAGTAGGACACGTGGTTAGAAAAGATGGATGGATGGATGGATGGATGGATGGATGGAATTTTCATTGTCACTGCAAATGTGTGCTATTATAAAGAATAGCTTCTGCATACCAAAGTGTTTCTAAATGTTCTTGCGTGTGTGTGACAGTGAGAAAGCCAGAGAATGTGAAACAAGATGCCGGTGGCACTAAGGGCATTGTGTGTGCTTCCTCCCTTAACTAGGCCGCAGCACGCAAGGGGGAAATTGAGTGTGCAAGCACAAATAATTCATTGTGGGACTGGCCACCACAGTGAGGCACTCACTCTGCACAGCCTTCTGGTCAAACTAATTTACTGCAATAGTGACTGCACAGAATCCACAGCAGTAAATCTCACCAAATGAGACAGAATCATCTGCAGTGACTTCCCAGTCAAACCAAGTTGGCAGCACTTTTAAACTTGGTGATATTTACATTTACACTATGAAGGGAAAACATAGCAGGCCTCTCTCTGAATGAGAGATAAATAGTGAATTGTCCTGGATTCACAAAGCATATTTAAAGCATAGCAGGCACAAAATGACATTCTAGTAATACATTTTGACAGTATATTGTGCGTATTTTTAGCAACAAGAATAAAACATTACACATACCTCTCCAGGACACTATGTGTCAATAGTAATTCAGTAATTATTCTCTATTATGAACTGAATGAAACATCTCCTGCATGTGCAGCAAGCCAGAGAAAACACTTCCGCTTTGAGCACTTCCTTAATTATTATCGTGTGTGCCACGATGCAAAATCTATGTATCAATTATTATTGTAGAATGCTCTGACCTGAGTCCTACTAACCCCTATTATGTGTGTTAAACCACAAGCATGAAACACTTGACTCAACAACTCAGTTGGTAAAAATAATCGAGGAGACATCAGGACACGGAAAATAAAATGACTACAGGGAAAACTTCATTACTGTTCCACTTGCTTCCTAAAAACTGAATGGACTTTTGCAGATCTGCCTTAGCTACAAGAGACGTAATACAATAGCCTTCATGCCATGCGAGTAATATTTTTTACCTAGAAAAACATTCATGAATCTACAGCATGGAAATCAGGCACATAGTCTGTTTCAAAGACAATTTTGTTTGTTATTCTTTATTCTGTTTGTCTTATTCTGTTTCTAATTCCTTCCCAACTACATCACAGCTGAGGCAGCTCAACAGAAATAATAAAACACAAACAAAATGTGACAATTCACAACCAAAGCTAAAAGTAACACAGAGGAAAACAGTTTCAGTGTGAACTGGGCATCATCAAAAAAACGATTTTATCATGGCTGTCCAATTTAGGCATGATACAAGGCTAATGAATCAAATAACTTGGAAAATTCCTTCAGGTGTTTTACCTGTACATTACAACCCCAAAGGACATATGAAATATGTAGATTGACAGATATTAACAATGCACAATATGCAATCCAAAGCATTTCAGCAAACCCTACTATACGGAAAATGCTTCAACTTTCAAAAACAATAGAATTTATGATACTGCTCAGGGATTTTTTTAAGCTGTGATCTAAGCACCTACTTTCCACAGTGTCCATGATAAGGTGCTTCTGAAGTTTATGGGGGTGAGTGAGTCCTGACTTGGAAATAACAAAAATGCTTCATAACTTTAAATAAGGTGTAATTTGGTTGTATTACGAAGAGAATAAGAAAGTATGGACACAACAATCACTGGTGCATATAAGAGATTGTGATTCTGTAAATAAAACTTGTCCTAGACTAACTTGCAGGGGCACTTTAAATATTAAACATAGAGATACATGAATGGATAATGTTGGGTAGCCTGTTTTGGACAGTATTGTATAACAAAGTTATTCACTGATGCTTAAGATCAAGAAAGTGGGTGGGGGTTTATGCCCTGAAAAGGGGGTGAAGCTGTGAGCCTTGAAGTTTCATTGCAGCTAATCAGCTCAGACATTAGCACCATTGTATCAGTGACACACCCTGTATTTCCCAGAATAAGCTCCGCCTTCCCGACAGAATGACCCCGCCTTCCTGACGGGGCACCCCACATGATCTGCACGTCAAGATGTTAAGATGTTAATTACGTATTGAACCCCTGTTTTTATTTAAAAATATACAATTGTCTGCTGAATGTACTTCTGAAAGCTGGACCATCACAGTTTAAAAACGAAATCATTGCTGTTTCAAGGTTATTTGTCATCATAACTTTGGTGTCTTTTTAATATACTCGCCTCGGTCACGTGGCTGTCAATGGGCGGGTGCAAACAAACAACATTATCTCCTGTTTGAGTCACCTTGTCCTGAGAACACCACATGGTCCAAAAAAGCTCTCACGGTGATAAAGAGCTCTGCTCTTTTAACATTTTCATCTTTCATCATCTTTGAATAAATATGTGTATATTTGAACCTGGGCAACTCACGTGTGTTTTAGTAGGCAAAAGGAGGCAATGAGTGGCTGAGGACTCTTTGCGTGTGTGTGGAAGGTCACTGATTCCATTTCTTAGGCTGGCAGGCAGAGTGATGTCACTACCGGGCCCTTGAACAATTCCCCATTACTCTGGGGACTAGATGACCCCGCTGTCTTAATTGTACGTTGCTTTGGGTGAAAACGTCTGATAAATAAATGTAAAGTACAAGGGGTCCGTTATCTAATGTCTGAGGTGCCGCAAGTACAAATTTAAATGTGTGCAAATCTATTTAGCCTTTCCATGAGTCAGGTCTGAGAGTGTGTGCATCCGTGTGTCGATACCACCATGAGAATCAGGCACTGTTGTATGTGTTCATGACAGTGTCTGACGCATATTGCTCATGGTCTGCCGTTCATCACATGCTTCTGGACAGCAGACCAGTGGGGTCGGGCATAGAGTCTGATTAAAACTTTGTATAATATACAGTATGTATAAACCGATCAGCCATAGCTTTAAAGACGGGTGACGTGAATAACATTTATTATCTCGTTACAATGGCACCTGTCAATATTTACTTTATATATTAGGCAAGTGAACAGTCAGTTCTTGAAGATGTGTTGGATGCAGGAAAAATTGACAAGTGTAATGATCAGTGCAAATTTGACAAGAGACAAATTGTGATGGCTAGATAACTGGGTGAGAGCATCTCCAAAATAGCAGACTGTGTGAGGTATTCCTGGTATACAGTGGTCGGCACCAAAAGAGGTCCAAGGAAGGCCATCTGGTGAGCCAGTGATGGGGGCATGGGCACCCAAGGCTCTTTCACGCTCTTGGGGAGTGAAGGTCTAGCCTGTCCGATCTGATCCCACCAGAGAAGCTACTGTGCTCTTGCTGGCTGTGATAGAAAGGTGTCAAAACACAGTGTGAAATGCAGTTTGCTGCATATGGGGCTGAGTGCCCATGCTGACCCCTGTCCACTGCCAACAGTGCCTACAGTGGGCATCTGAGTGTCAGAACTAGACCACAGAGCACTGGAAGAAGGGGGCCAGGTGTGATGAGTCACGTTTCCTATGACATCATGAGGACGGCCGGGTGTGTGTGTGACCTGAGGAAGGCTAGCATGGATGGCACCAGTATTCATGTGGATGTCACTTTGACATGTACAACCTACCTAAGCATTGTTTGCTGACCAAGCGCACTCCCACATGGTAACAGTATACACCGATGGCAGAGGCCCCTTTTAACAGAATGCACTACAAAAAAGTGTTCAGAGATGATTTGAAGAACTTGAAAAAGAGTTCAAGGTGTTGAATTGGCCTCCAAATTCCCCAGACCTCAGTCCAATCAGGCATCTGTGGGATGTTCTGGACAAATAAGTCCAATTCATGGAGGTTCCACCTCCAACTTAAACGACTTAAAGGATCTTCTGCTAGCCTCTTAGTGCCAGGTACCACAGGACACCTCCCGAGGTCCTGTGGAGTTCATGCCTCGAGGGGTCAAAGCTGTTTTGGTGGCACAGGGGGGGGACTTACACAATACTAGGCAGATGGTTTCAATGTTATGGCTGATATATAAGAACATTACATGGGATGGTCCATGTCATAAACCCAAGACGCTGTTTGTATTTAGCATGCAGTTTTAGATTTCCTGAAATGCCAGCTAATAAACTGTCAAGACTTGGATGCAAAAACATAAAGGAAAAAGAAAAGATATATAACTGGCTCTGATCTGTTGATTGATATATCCATCTTCTAGCCGCTTATACAGCACATGGTCTTTGGGGCCCTGAAGCATTTCCCGGGGAACACAGAACACTGTGCCACCATCAATTATTACATCAAAGGAGAGTGCAAAAGACAAAAAAGCAAGTTCCCTCCTGGGGACATGGCTGCCTTCCTCCGTCACTTCAAACTCTGTCGAACCAGAGGATTATGACCTTGGGGAGTCATGTCCCCACTGGAGCAGCAGACATATTTGTATGTAAGGCAGCGCACGTTGATTGAATGTGATTATGAGCCCTCATTGCTGTAGCGAATTGTCTGAAGGAGCACTCTTCCACGCCCCACAGCTCCCCCCCCCGCCCCCCCGCCAGCACACAAGAGAAACGACCTGAAAGGAATTCCCAATCACACATCGTTCTTCACCGCAGTACCAATTCTATCTTATCCGTTCCAGACTCACACTAACGGTGATGTGGGGCATATTGCTGAACTCCAGTCACAGCAAAATCAGACATACCATTATACTTCGGTTATTACCCAAGACTTTTTATAGAAGCTCTCTGGTCTGATCCTGTTTCAAAAGAGGTGCTACGTAACCAAGTTATTGCTGCGTGTTCCTCTGTTGGTGTATATATCTCAAACATATTCAGCATTCAGCAGAGCCCCCCTCCGCGTAACAGGCAAACCTCTGTTTAAGTAGATAAAGAACACTTAGACCGCTTGTTTTTTCTCCGTCAGGCAGATTTTCTGTGCCAGCGTGTACTCAGTGCCCGTGTAATACCATCTCAGTGCTGTCCCAGTTGTTTGGATGGGGTGGGGGAGCCCTCCCGTTGCTGCTTTATTAATTAACAGGGGTAACACGCACGCTTATCTTGGCTAGCACACCGCTCACCTCCCCAAAGGACATTCTCCCAGGAGTTCCATATACACGGGTCCCCGTAAACTACTTTGTCCGCTAATCCAGGTCGTGTGGAACCTCCAGGAAAATGGAACGTGAGCAAGTGCGTCCTTAAACTTCTCAACCAAGACATTTTACGACGGCAATTTCAATGGTGCCTGTTTTTCTCTGAAATTAATGCTAATGCTATTACTGTAAAAAAAAAAAAAACATACATGTCGCTATTGAGCAAAATTTGAAATCAAGAAACATTTTAATAATGTGAAAACTTTTTGTGGTGGGGGTAGTTAACTTAATTAAATACATATTCAGTACAAATGTGAACTGTAATTTTCTCTTTCCACATATTAGAGAACAAATGTTCATGTACCTGTTTCCATACCTGGAAAGGTGTCGGAGCAGAAACTCACCTGGATATCAAACACGGCAAAGTACGACATTAACACACAGATCTAACACGGGGGCCAGTGTGGGCGTAAATAGAAGGAAACAGGATTTAATTTGTCAGCCTACAATGGGTTGACTCTTGTCCTTTTCATGCGCAAATAGTAGGGGTGACCTGCAGAGGGGGTGACAGTGGCCCTTATCATGTTCCTGTGATTGTTTTGGAGTGATAATCAGCAGAACAGAACGGGAAACCAATTAAAGGACTTAGATGAATACTAGGAGACTCAAAGGTACTGTCACCAGAATTGTACTTAATATCCACTGCATTTTCTCCCAGCTAATTTCATCTAAGTTCCAGTGTCTTCAGACCTCACACACTTAACAGGCATAGATACTCCACAGTGGGGGTCTATCAGCCTTGTTATAAACCAACAGTTTTGGCCAGAAAAAAAAATCACCCTCAATCATGCACCAGTTCCAACTGAATATATGTGGGCAAGTATTTCACAAGAACATTTTCTTTGCTCTAAACTAATAATCGTTTTTAAAAATCAGTGGCTGATTTGGACAGTGATCTGTCCATTTGAATCCCATGGTCAGCAGAGTAATGAAGTCCCTCTTGGGCTCCTGACGAAGGCCCTTTATCCGAACTGCACCCAGCTGCTGGATGCTGGCTGACCCCCAACTCCTGGACCACAACATGTTTCTTTGGTCAAAGGTGTCTGCTAAATAATCAAATGTAATGCTTCCAGTTCTTGTGTTACTTGATTTTTTTCACCAATTTACTTAATACACTCCCTATATCTGCAGGTGGTACGTTCCAAGACATCACAGATAGCAGGAATAAGATGCCAAGTATACTGTAACATGATTTTCGTTTACTTACATGTAGTAAAGGTAAATTGATGAATTACGCACAGCAATACATCACCGACATTATGTACTGTGATAATAAAGTACATTGCACATTATTATACTGCATTGCACAGTACTGTACTCTCTCAAATAAAAGGGATTCTGACATTTTAGCCTAGTTCTCAATAGACGAAAGAGAAAAGAAAAATATCATGCATCAAGGGATATCAGAGCAATGAATCGTGCTTTTTATAACCCTTAAAGGATGAAGGGACAATGAAAAACAATTTGTTACAGATTTTCCAATAAAAATATTGTTTCATGTACCTGTACATAACCTGTAATGGCAGGCTGGAAGATTTGACCGTATAACAGCCTGAACTCACTTGTGTTATGAATCGTTTGTTTCTGGAATTTTCCAATTTTTTTTATTCAGACCAAGGTAAACCGTGGATAACTGAGACCGTAGATACAAGGGTTCCACTGTATTTTCTTTTTCTTGTATTTTCTTAACAACTAAAGCAACTAACTACTCCAACAATACTGACAATTAATCCCGTATCTGTGGCATGTCACGTAAATGCATGAAGATCTTTTAGCAAAATTCCATGCTATGGCACCTCTAAGCCATGATGTCAACAGTTACTCAGAAACACAGAGACAGACTTGCAGACGAATATAAGACAATGGTACACACATAATTTTAGATACAAAGTCCAGAGTTGAAAAATAACACGTGCAGCTTTTTCAGTTGACCTTTTGAAACACCTCTGAAGTCCTCCAGTGGGATTACACATTAGTAATGCTTTTTAAAGATTAAAAAAAGCACATCAGGCGACTGATTGAGGCTCATGTAATCATGCAGAAGTAGGAGAGATGATTGCAAGGAAATGAAAAAACAAGAGCAAGTGAGAGAGCGAGGCTGTTGAACAACAACACGTAAACCACCTAAAGAAGCTTTGGGGACAGCAGGGGCCCGGGGCCCAGGGCCCTCTTACAGAAACCAATCACGCTCTGGCCTATTGCACTGCAAGGAACTCCAGCAACTCTATTCCAGATCTATGTTCCTTCAAGTAAACAGAGACAGCCTACTCAATTATCAGATTAGGACACATCTCCAAATATGCATATATACCAGTGAAATTCAGCTAGCATTAAACTCATCAAGCTTCAATGAAAACCGTATAGATAATGGATATTCCGGGAGATTTTCTGATTTCAAAATTTGAATTGAGATTATTTTGATGAGAATCTATTACGTAAGTAATTTGGACAGCAGATGAATTAATGAGTTGTGTAACACAAGTGATTGTATCCTACATTAAAATAGAGACCCTCCTCTACTTACGAACGAGTTGCGTTCCGAGCGGCTATTCGTAACTTGAAATGTTCGTAAGTCATTATTCAGCATCATATTAAGGGTATACGCAAGTACAAAGCACTAGGATGCTGGGAGTAGGCATGGTACGCTGCTGCGCGGCGGGAGTAGCATCCAGAAGTCGTGCAAGTCGGAATTGGCGCGCAGAAAAAAAAAATTGATGTTGCGGAAAGGAAACAGGAGCCCAATGAACACAATTTGGACTTACAGTCCTCTTCGTTCGCATGTCTGAAAGTTCGTAAGTTCACAGTTCATAAGTAGAGGAGCGTCTGTATATTATAAAAGCTTAGTAGAGCACTGTCATTGCCACAGATTTTCTTCTATTATTAGCTGAACAACCACACTAGCCTATGAACTAGACTTGTCTAACTTTTCCCCCATTCTGTCATCTGCAAAGTTGTGCAGAGGGTGGATCTAGGCTAGGAGATAACCTTACAAAACAGAGTATCCAAAGACTCGGGCAGATTCAGCAACACATTACACATATTCATTTGGAAACTGAAGACCGTGAGAATGATGCTGTGCATTATTACAAATAAAAAACAAGAAAACCGATAAAGAAGAAATATATAAAGCAAAACAACAAAACTGATTAAGATGAATAGGAATTATTCCGCAGGTCAGTGCTGGCACTGCCTTGCTTTTAATTCCGAATTTCTCCAGACGGTTCACCGCATTTTTCTAATAAAAAAAAAAAAACGAATTCTAAATAATTTCCTTCCAGGATTTCAAAGCTCTAAAATGACCTCTAAAATAGATATTCAGAGTAAAGGGCAACAAAATCTTTTCTACATGACATGACTCTCAAAGAAAGCATTTTTATTTCATTTTCTTTTCTATTACTTAAGCAAAGAGGGTATTCATTTTTCCTCTGCCTACGGGGGTGGACAACAATTTGAAAGCAGCAACTGAGTAATAATTTAATAGCTGGGAAATTATCTTGGCAACACAAAAAGAAAAAAAGCTACAGGCAGTATATTTATTTTCAGATAGTTATCTTTTGTCACAGTACATTAACCCCAGATGAAAAAAGAGCAGCACAGAAAGTGACAGAGAGCGAGGGAGAGGAGGGGAAGCTGGGAGAATGAAAAGGGACATGGAAAAAAGGCAATGCCTGCTGCCTGCTGCTTGTCGTCCATCTGCACCGACCTGCCCAATAACAGCCGGTTTTTTGGGGGTTTGTAGCACAGAGGTACAAACAAACCAACACTGAAATGCATATGGAAGAGAAACCACACCACACACAATTATTCTACCTCAGCTTGTGTACATGCTTCATGTGGTTGGAAATCGTGTCCCGGATCCCTGGTACTGCAGTGCTGGGGGCTGGGATGGAGGAAAGATGTGAGGCATCTAGGGAGTCAGCAAGGAGAGCACTGGGAAACACTGCTCAGGGTATAACCTTCCTAATGTGTTTTTCACCTGGTCTCAGTCAGCAGAAGGCTGTTTTCCGAATCTAAATTTGAGGACATTTTAAATTTGATAAACCTGAGCAAACTGCTACACTTACTGCCTTTTGGATGTATTCAGTTGCTGCTTACAAATTTCAAAAGCACGAACTGTTGTGAAAGAAGGGCCGATTGCAAAGTACATGGGTAAATGCCATGCAGAAGATCTGATTCAATACAACACCCCCCAAAAATAGTACGTAAAAAAAAAAAAAGTAAAACAGAGCTTCTGTCATGGCATAATCGATTCCAAGCCACGCTGAAAAGAATTGCTTGGAGTATTCTGGAGAAAACATTGCAGGGCAGTGGATTTACACGCTGTCTATGAGAAATTTAGAAAAAAAGAAAGAAAATGGAAGATAAAAATAAAAAATAAAGGTGAGTCCATTTCAAGGGGACTCTGTGAAAGAACTTCACTTTGGAGAGGTCATCAGGCAATCTGATTAGGAAGCATGACCTTGAGAAAGAGACAAATTAGAGGTCTTTTCTGCTATTTTCCATCACACTGAAGGGAAGCCCTAGCGTGTGTTTGGATCAAAGAGTATAAGATGCGGCGCTTTTCATGAGTGCTGTTTATGCATGGATGACTTCCTTGGATGTTACAGAAAGTATGCTGTGATGACTGATATGCTAAATAGCCCAGGATATGTCAATAAGTCCCAATGACAACTGACCTTCCCAGTGTGCCAGCTTCCCCTGATTTTGAGCTCCCACTGGGTTTTGAGCTGCACGTTCAGCCACACCAGACACTCCTACGTCTGCCCTTTCAATCTCACAATTACGCAGCAGTTGGCTATACTAATAGTGCATCGCATCACAGGACTGGTACCCACCTCTTTGCATTTATTTCTTAAGTTTTTGCTGCTCTCTCTTTACACAATTTTGTTTAATACTATTTCTGAGTCAGTTTGTTGAGGAAAAACACAATTGAAAATGCCTGAGAAGTTATCGCAACTCTGGCTTTACATGCAAAAAAGTGTTTAGTACAAATGTAATATTATATCGTACGGAAGCGTATTACTGCCACGACATAATAAACAAATATTCTCACTATCACGTTTTAACGTGACGTTTTTATTCTCACTATCATGTTATAACGTGAAAACGTCACGTTAAAACGTGATAGTGAGAATATTTTTTTTATTATGTCGTGGCAGTAATAAGGTGTTTTAATCTATTCGCAGGTGAAAATGAATACACGTAGGCCTAATGTAAAGTTAAATTGGTACGAAGCTCATTGGCAGAGTAATCGCTGGAATTAAATTGAAGCTTATCGCGCCACTAACCTGTTTCAAAACGGCTTACGTTTTTTTTCTCCTTTCAGGAGTAACCGAAAACAAATTTGGCACATCCGAGGCACATAAAAACGCCGACTATATTTTAAAAAATCCGCATTTTATAAAATGCTTAAATATGTTTATTTCTAACATTTATTATGCTCACGCTTCAACTGCATTGTCTCCAAATTATAGCTCAATTGGTCTACAGTAAAGATACCACAAATATTAATTACAGATTTTTGGGTTAATCAATTTAATATGAGTAAAGTTGTAATTTAAACATCCGGAGTGGTATCATTACAATCAAAAAAAGGTTTAACTAAGTAGGTTTTTATTATGTTTTTCATCACCTCAGTTGGAGGAATAACAGGACAGCCTCGTGGTTAGTATTTTACAAATGCTTGTCATTTTCCATAAACTACTAAACAATACAGTATGATCTTTTCCACTGATATTCACAGCAAAAAACAGCGGTGCTTGTTAACCCCCTTTGAGCGAAGTTCGTTATCGCCCCCTAGACTTAGCTTTGCTATTACTGACCCCTAGTGGTCAAGATTACACATGCTCTCTTAATGCGCGGTAACAGTGCAGAAGCAGTGTGGTTTGGTATCTCATGTCCCCGGACAGCGTTTCTGCTAGCCCCAACATCTTGCATTTGCCAGAAAAGGGCCACAGTGAGCTTGAAGCCTATCGTAGGAGACATAATTCACAAGGTAGGCAAACAGGCTGCATAGGATGTCAGTAGTTTCTCCTTGTCCCTGAAAAATATACTTTGGGTCCAAGCCAAATGGACAGCTATTCAGTTATCGTATTATTAGCAGTCCATTAGCAGGTTTAGTAGTACTAGTACTGAAAAACACTCTGGTGTTTCAGTTTAGACTGTTGATTGAGCCCATTTTTAGGAGTAAACCTCCTAATTTATTTTAGTTTTAGTGACCCAATTTTAGGTATAAAAGAAGGTTTAGGGTGTATAGAATTACAGGATACTAAGAACATGTTAAGGCCACAGTGAAAAATCTGTCAAAAGTCGGGCTAGGGCTAGGGTGTCTAATAGAGAAATTTACCGCTCTAAATTTTTGTTCACAATATAGAACCATTTTAAAGTATGAAAAAAAAGTTCTTTTACATATCTCAGAGTTATAGTCTATTGCAGTTATGTGACCATTTCTCCAGCATGAAGAGGGTAGAACGACTAAAACATAATGTTTATGGTAAATTCAATTTCAATGGCCAACACAGACACCTGCTTTTTCAGTCTAACCATCAGTGATCTATTCAACCAAATATTTTGGCAGAAAAATGCTGAATATGTTGAACAGAATGCTTTGGGTAATACAAAAAATGCTGTTGCTAATTACATTCATGGATTAACTTACTGTTGTCTGCACATTAAAAGTTGGGAAACTTGTGACCATACGCTGTGTTGAAAAGAGCCAGTCTCCTAAAATCACTGGCAACACTGCAAGCCCAGAGATGGGTTACGGTTGCCAATGCTATTCACTGAGCTTTACTCAAGAAGCACACCTGATTCGGTGTAAGTTATGGCCTGACATAGGTGTGATGCTAAACCTGCTGCCCAGTTCCCAGCTGATGCCACATGGTCTTAGCTGAACGCAAAGGAATCCTGTAAAAGAGGATAGAGGTAGAGTTTTTCAGACACAGTGTACCCAAGAAAAATTAGCAAAAGCTGGAGTTATCCACAGGTGCTGAGAGGTAAAGCACAGTGCAGCAGACACATCTGGATAGATCAGAACAAAATTTTACGGGGTATAGTGAGGATGACAGAGGTATGCTCTGGTCCCGCTGAACTGTGGAAGGGGAGCCTTCCAGGAGACCAGCGTGTCGACCTTACCGTCACTCGGCTGTGCAATCAGATCAGATAACATCTGCAAAGGTTACAAAGTATGGTAACATGTCCTTTTGGACCAAACAGATACAGAGCCTCATCCAAAGTCAGCTAATGTATGAGTGCTCTCTTCACAAGAGCCAGTTTTTTCCTTCCTACTTTGGATCACTGGTCGGTTGGATATTTCGGCATCTCAGCCCAAGCAGACAAACTGCAATATGGTTTGGTTGCTAATATCAAAAATGCTGAAATTTGCTGGCCAGGAGGGTTTGCACATCCAATATGGGGCTGATTTTGCACCATATGGATACATTGGATGGGGCAGCTGTACTTCAGGCCTGGTTTAGTCACGGTCCAGCAGGAAAATAAGAGAGATAAATATAAATCAGAAATAAGTGAGACTTGCAAACCAGAACTCATTCTAAATGCTGCTCTTAAGTGCCTCATAATACTGGTAATATTTATAATATATTGATATACTACATATTATTATGTATTATATATATATATATATGTGTGTGTGTATATATATATATAATATATATATATATTGTATTGTGTTTTTGGTGTTATACATTAATTTATTGTATTTTTATTTATACCTATCACAGGGGCAAAGTAGAAGGAAGCCGAAAGTGAGGGAGACGCTTGGTAAAATTGCCATCTGGAAGGTGGGGGGGATTGGGTCCTTCCTCTACTGATGCAGTCCTGGAGAAACGTACGTTCTTGGATAAGTACATGGATGTGTGACAGTAAAGAACTCTTGAGTCTTGATAAGGCAACGGGATCGCAACTCAATTCTCCAACAGAAGTTTACCGTCCATCTAACCACACATATACAGTGAACGATACACTATAATACATAGGCAATTTAGGCAAGTAGATTAACCCCCTTTGAGCTGGATAGCTTAATTGCATGGCCTTGGACTTCAGGAGAAAACTTCCCGAGACACAAGGACAGCTCGCATACTCCACACACGGAGCGGAGACGACGTCACATCCCCAAACCGAGAAACACCAGGCAAAAAGTGCTACCCCACAAAGTTTACTTCTTATGAGGAAGTTTATTAAGTGATTTTCTGAAGAAATGTTACTTGAAAGTTGTGTTTCAAGGACTGTAAGTTAATTAAGATGGAAGCCTGCCTAAGTATTAAATCAGCAAAGATAAGAGAAGGCGAATCCAGAGCAAGTGCAGTGGTTAGACAGAAATGTGAATATAAATTAAGTTCTGGTTCTCTAATCGTTCTTCAGTCCCCGAGTTGAAACGGGATCCATATGTACACATTCGAAGGGAATTTATCAGAAGGACCATTGTGTCTCCACTCTGCAGTGCTTTGGGTCTGGAGGATGATTACTCTCTATCTCCCTGTGCGCCTCTATCGCGTTTTCTCTATCAGGGTTCCTGTCTTCCACCCCCTGGAGCCTCACAGTAAATTAACCCCAACTGCATTTATAGCATTATCTCACTAGGGTTCTTTGGATTGTAGGTGCAATACTTTATACCCTCACCAGCAACCGCTGGACAAGTCAACTGGACATATATATGCAAATTCCCTAAAAAAGAAGCAAAGAACATCATTTCATCTCCTTGGCATAAATTAAAATCTATACATATTTTAAGTAAAACTCCATGATGTCATAGTTATAATTTCTCTGGCTTTCAAAACCTGTATAATTCATTTAAGTCAGTTTTGTGTATGTCAAGCGCTGCCTGTATCATGTACAGACAATGTTGTCATCTGTCCGTGTAAATGTGGTTTTTCCAAAATACAAGGACTGTGAATGTATTCTGAGGAACTTCATTTTGTGAGCTGCGCATGAATAAAGGTTTTCCAAAGGAGTCCCAGCAGACTCTTCTGTAACTCAGGAAGTTTTCAGATCTGCATACATTTATATGCATTTTCCTGGGTCCCTGGGAGATTTGGGTAGCTTAGCATGTTTTTCAGCTACAAGAAATTAAGTGTTCTGCCTGAATTTGCATAGCATATATGGATGAATGAAAATAATAATAATCCCTCGAATCAATGATGAAACCGCGTGTCATAAATTTACTCTGTGAATTATGGCCTAAGTTAATTATGTAAATTATGGCCTAACTCATTAATATATTAAAAGAAACTGTACAATTTTTAAGCACTTCATTGACCAGATAGCTGAAACCCAGAGTGTTATATTTGCATACATATATGAGACTCAAAATGTCTTGGATCACTAGATGGGGGGAATTTGCTGTCATTTTCACCTTTTCTTCAGACAAAGGTACTGTGACGTGCAATGAGTTTTTGGCTTGTGCAACTTGCGGACCGCAGACAAACGGACACCTACCCATGAGCAAACTACCCTGTCTGTAAGACACAATGCTTCCTGTGTCGCACAGCACACCTGGGGTCCCGTGGGATGCTGGGAGAGTGAAAGGAGGACGAGCTGGACGGCCAGGGCACCACGCCGGGGGCCCTGCAGACACAGCAGCACCATGGGGGGGTGCCCACGCACCGCAGTCCGACTACAGCCTCAGTGCGGCGGCAGAAAGAATCACACACAAGAATCACAAATGACAGTCCTACTTCTTCCCCCTTTTTCCCTTCTATCTAGAGATAAGTGGCAGTTTTTCTGCAAATGCAGGATGATTATATGAACACTTTCTCTCCCATCCTTACTGGGTAACACTCACCTGTCCTACAAAAAGGACAGTTTGGATTTCTGAGATTATGCTTTGTCAGGCTAATTTTCTGAATTGTATCTTTGGCCCCATGACAAGTGATAAATACCATTCATATATGCAAGCCACTGTTCCTTTACTTCTTTCATGAATTCCACAGCATGTAATGAAACAAAGTTGTGTGGATGTAAACAACATTTATATGTGAAGACACCAAAGCAGCCTTTAAGCCATAATAACTTTAATGTCATTGTATACTAACAAATATTCAACCAAAGTCATAAAACTTTTGGTGGACCATGAGGTGAATCTGCAGGTGTCTTGGTGCTTTTTGTTGCTGTGTCTGTCTGTATTGAATGTCCTTCACCTGTCTTGAATGACCAATCACCCACCGAGTGGTATCTGCCCCAGTTGACTGTAGCAGAGTGTAATTGGGTCTATTCAGAGGAGATATTGCTCTGTGGAGAGGCCTTTTGTAAGTGATAGATTGGTCATTGTAATTTTCTCCGTGGATGGTCACCAGTGACAGTCCAGCATTATGTGGTACCTGAGGAGGGCTATGGGGGTAGCAGAGCAGACATGGGGCTCTCCGTGGGGAGAAAAGCCGGCACAGTGAAGTGAAGCTGTGGGCTGGATTTGTGTGTGAGAACAGGAAGAAAAGCCGAAATCCCAAGGGGTTCGAAGACAAGTGTCAGTAAAGGGGACGATGCTATTGATAAAGCAAATATTAGTGCAGAAAAAAGGCAGTCAGTGTGAAAGGAACTCCACAGCCCAAATTGAAAAAAATATGCATTCTCATTTTGAAACTTTATTCCCCTGAGTCTGAAAATTATTAGATTTTATGAATCAATATTATTTAATAAGAAGATATAATTGGACTGTAACACAATCTCATTTGTTTAAATTATCTCTTTGTAGAGGCCACAGGAGATGCTGAAATTTATTATTAGTTGCCATGGATTCCCCGACAAGACAAGATGATAATCCTGGACCGATGTGATCCGAGACAAGAGGCGTGCAGGAGATTCCAGGGAAGTCAAGCAACGGAGAGAGAGTCAGGCTAAGATTCCCACCAAGATGAGGCAGGTAAAGATGGGACCAGGGACTGCAAACGGCTGGTCTGTAGTGTAGAAGAAGTCTTCTTAAAACCTGATACAGTTCATAGACATGTGTGACTCCACCACTAAAGACGTCCATCTCAGATACGTGTATCTAAGCTATGAGGTATGAGGGTTCCTGGGCCTGTGAGCTGCAACAACCTGAGAGAAGCACCGCTTCTCGTAGTGCAAGGTCCTGCTCTAATTCACAGTGTTAGACGTGGCTTTTGGTTGCCAGAAATATGCACAGGAAAACACTTCAGCTGTACGGTTCCCAGAACCAGTATACAAATTATTAGAAAACAGTGTATAGAAAAGTGCACCTTAATAAGATATTCATTCCGCATTCAAAGAACATTCATTAAACCTTCGTAATGCATTCATATTGGATTTATAAAATATTCATAATATGTAACATGTAAGTATACCTTAACATCCTAAAATACCTAAACAGCTTTAATATACATTAATAACAAGCATTATAAGATTATGTTTGTTATTAATATATATTAAAGCTGTTAAGCTATGTTATGATGTTAAGGTATACTTACACGCTGCTTGTTAATGTTCTGAATGCATTATGAAGGTGCACTTATTGCAATGCATTACGCAATATTCTGTTGGAATTTTATGGGAGTGAGTTACACACATAACCTGCTGCTAGCATGACTTCCACCAGCTGGAAAGAAAACTTTAATCAAAGTCCAGAAGAGGGGCAGAATCAGCCAATAGCATTATGCTCTCCCTACAAATAAAACAATTGGCCTATCGTAACGCCAGTACAAGTGTGCAAGTGCAAATAAACACATTTTCCCATTACACTACTAGACAACTAACTGCTACAGCATGATATCTAAATGGCTGTTCAAATAAGGCTTTACTCCAATTGCAAATATGTGTGTCAATGAATCTGAAGCATAGCTTATTATTTTACTATTTGTTCCCTTTACAATAGCTAACATACCTGTATTATAACTGTGCAGTCAATAAAAGGCAGAGAAAGCCAAAATATTTCCATTTTTATTCATGTCCCTTTTATACAAATATAACTGAAAAGATAGAAGGCATTTATTGTACCAGTATAGGCATTCTCTGTAAATGGGTGACCTTTTTGTGATTCAGTGTAACAATATATATTTGAGGTGAGTCAGACAAGCGGGTGTATCAGAGAAACAGGAGAATGGAAAAAAAAATAATAAAAGGCAAAATATAACAGCAGAGCCAGCACTTACAGTCTGATGTTGTCTATAATGAAAACCCAGAGCGATTCACACAAATTGCAATTTTGTACAGCAATCACATGTGATAATTCTGATGGAATGATTTGAGTATTTCTGACAAAATAATGCTCCACTGTACAGCATCCTAAATGCATAGCCGCTTTCAGGAACGTAGACTCTGTCCTCGACCCGGCACCATGTATTCAAACATGCAGACCCTTTGCCTCCGAGCTAAGAATACCCACCACCCGACAGACTTTTCTTTGTGTCTCTAGGACACACACATGTTGACATACTTCATAAAAGGGTGACCGATGCTGGGCATTTTGTATTTACATATTGCAGGGTTATTCAAATCACGGTCCTCAAGGGCCGAGCACTGCTGTTTTTCCAGCTTTCCTTTACCTGAGAGCCAGTTGTGTAGCCTCTGGTCAATTAGAGACAGAAATTATTAAGATAACTACCTGAGAGACTTGAAAACAAGGTCTGGATTTGGAATCGAGGGCCAGATTTGAATAGGGGGAGATTTTGTATTCGTTTTATTTTTAAAAACTACAAAATATTTACATGTGAAAGGAAGTGGCTGTGAACTTCAAAGTTGTCCTCAAAGCTGAAACCTGAAACAACTGTCTATCCTGTATCCTGTGTGCTGTTTAGCACTTGCAGTGAAATAAGCTATAAGGGGTTATAGCAGTGCACAAACACCCAGGGAGGTGGGATAAGCTAATCTAGAGTTACAGCCATCTTGGGTTTTTTCGAGGTAGCCAGCCTTTCAGAGATCCCAGCAAAAAGCTTTCCAGGTCATTTGCACAGCAAGAGTGTCCGTCGCATGCCATCTGCACAAATCCGTGTTGTACTTCTGTGGACTACAGAAGGATGCTGAAGACGAAAGGGCAGGCCCGGACAAAAATAGAATCAGGCAATCAGTTCCACCACAGAGAGAGAGAAAGCGGTGTGAAGAAGCAAAGCAGGCAAGCTTTCGGTGTCATCGTCCGAGGAGATGAGACTACAGAAAGGGGGGTGGGACTCAGCATGAGGCTGCCAAGTGAGACCCACCCTACCAGGGAGGTAAGAGGTGAGAGGAACCAGACCTCCACCTCAGCCAAGGATCTCTTATTCTTCTTCTTTATCTCCCTATGCATGTCAACGGGTCAATTCAATCTTCAAAGGAAGCTAAGCAACAAACAAAACCTTATTTCCTCTCAAGTATTACGTTTCATTCTGTACTGCAATTCCAGAATTCCAAATAATTACACATAAGTCAGCAACAGAGAGCTCACTGCATTGAACATTTTAATGAGGTAACACTGTTGTATGATCCTCTGTTCCCGGGTCACAGCGAGACCTGGAGCGTATACTTTAGGGCAGTATTTCCCAGTCCAGTCCTCAAGGACCCACTTACACCCTAGCACCCTCCCTCCCGTCTCCCGGTAGAAAACCCCCAGCACAAAAGGTGTGTGCCAACAGCGGTAATCACTGATGCGCTGTACCATGAATTATCAAGATGCCCTTCAACATCTATGATTTCGGATACAACGCATGAGACTAAATACTTCAAATAATTTAATACCATAATAATACATGACCAAATACTTGTTACTGTAAACCCATTTGTCATTGATAAGCCGTGAGCCCCCTTGAGGAGACTGCCCCAACTGGAATCTCTCCTTTATGATTTACCTAACAAAGTCTGTTCTATCAAGATTGTATCCAGATGATCCAGACTTTGTTAATGCGTTCTCGTGTTGTGTGTGAATCTGATACTTAATACAGCCTGTAGCATCTGTTTGGGATAACATTTAAAAAGACTGCATTTCTCTTTGGTGTCCCAACTAAACACACACGCACGCGAAAGAGTCTATGACAACAGTTGACTGGTTTTAAGGTGATTTTTAAGCCGTTATTGAAGGCAGAGGCTACAGGTTTCTGGACTGCTTCCATTTGCATCCCCCCTGGCCTTTCAGTGAACTGTCGCATATCACCTCTCAGAGGTGATGTATGGAGCCACGAACTCTAACGTGTCTAATGTGCTTATATGCTTCTCCGTGTGTATGGCAATGTCTCCTAATGAGGCATCGCCTCATACCCCCTATGGGGATCTCATCTTCAGGTTTGGAACATCTGCTGCAGAGGAAATTAGCATTTTTTTTGTATGCTATTATGTTTCTTCCTTTCCTACATCATTTAATCTATTTTGGTTCCTCCACTTGCTCTCCTGCTCTGACTTTTTACACTATCTCTGTGAGCAGCTCTGCATTCACGGGAATTTGAAATTTAGTAAGCATCTTTATACGTATGTAACAGCATTTTTTTCCCATAGGAAAAAAATCAAAAGAGTTATTAGTAAAATATAAGGAATTATGGGGTTTGTTAATAGGCACTCTAATATCTGTTGGATAATATCACTTTAAATAGTTTCCTTTAATTACAGACGCTCCTCTACTTATATAAGAACATAAGAAATTTACAAACAAGAGGAGGCCATTTGGCCCATCAAGCTCATTTGGGGAAAAATCAGCTAATAGCTCAGAGTTGTTATAATCTCATCTAGCTCTGATTTAAAGAAACCCAGGGTTTTAACTTGTGCTTGACTAGCAGGAAATCTATTCCATAATCTACCATAAACTACGCGCTGTGTAAAGAAGTGCTTTCCCAAATTCAGTTTAAAATGTTCTCCCGCTAATTACCACCTATGGCCACGAGTTCTAGTATTTAAACTAATATTGAAATGGCCATTTGGCAGAACAGCATCCAGACCTATTAGAATCTTATATACCTGGATCATGTCCTCCCTTAGTCTCATTTGCTCGAGGCTAAACAGATTGATCTCAGCTAACCTCTCCTCATAAGAAATTCCTGTAAGACCAGGAATCATTCTCGTAGCCCTACATGGCACCCTGTCCAAGGCAGCAATGTTCTTCTGAAGGTATGGTGACCAAACCTGCACACAATATTCTAGGTGGGGTCTTACCAAGGAATTATATAATCGTAGCATCACCTCCCTTGACTTAAACTCCACACACCTAGAGATGTAACCCAACATTCTATTGGCCTTTTTTATTGCTTCCCCACACTGGTGAGAGTGGGACATGGAAGCATCAACATACACACCGAGGTCTTTCTCATAATCAGCTGCCTTTATTTCAGTGGAACCCATAAAATATCTGTACTTTATATTTCTGCTCCCTGCATGGAGCACCTTACATTTATCTATGTTAAATTTCATCTGCCAGGTATCAGCCCAGTCGCTAATTAAATCAAGATCCCGCTGTAGCTGCTGAGCTGCTAGTTCAGTATCTGCTACACCACCCACCTTGGTGTCATCTGCAAATTTAACCAGTTTACTGTATGTATTGGTGTCAATATCATTAATGAAAATTAGGAACAATAGTAGTCCTAAAATTGAACCCTGCAGTACCCCACTATGAACGCAGGCCCACTGTGACATTGTGCCTCTAATAACTACTCACTGCTTCCTGTCAGTTAACCAGTTTTCAATCCAAGCTGCTGCAGTTACTAAAATCCCTGCTGCTTTGAGCTTAAGCAAGAGACGTTTTTGAGGGACAACATCAAAGACCTTCTGTAAATCTAAGTAGATCACGTCGTAGGTTTTTTTGTGATCAATTTCTCTTGTAGCTTCCTCAAAGAACTCCAGTAGATTAGTTAAACAGGACCTACCTCTCCTAAATCCATGTTAGCTATCCCTCAGAATGTCATTTGAATCCTGGTAATCTACCATAGCTTCGATTACTTTTCCAATTATACAAGTTAAACAGATTGGCCTATAGTTTGCTGGATTACTTCTATCCCCTTTTTTGAATATGGACATTATACTACATAACATATTACGAACTTTCAACTTATGAACTTTCAGACATATGAATGAAGAGATATGGAAATTAGTGGGAGAATATTTTAAAACAAATTTGAGGAATCACTTTTTTACACAGCGTATAGTTAGAGTATGGAATAGTCTTCCTGCTAGTGTAGTGGAAGCTAAAACCCTGGGTTCCTTTAAATCAGAGCTAGATAATATTTTAACAGCTCTGAGCTATTAGTTATGTTCTCCCCAAATGAGCTTGATGTGCCGAATGGCCTCCTCTCGTTTGTAAATTTCTTATGTTCTTTTTTTAAGAGGACTGTAAATCCAAATTGTGTTAATTGGGCTCCTGTTTCCTGTCCGCAACATCAATTTTTTTTTTCTGCGCATCAATTCCACTTAGTACAACTTCTGGCCGCTACTCCCGCCGCGCAGCAGCGTAGCGTGCGTACTCCCAGCATCCTACTTCTTTGTACATGCGTATACCCTTAAAATTATGTTGAATAACGACTTACGAACATTTCAAGTTACAAACGGCCGTTCGGAACATATCTCATTCATAAGTAGAGGAGCGTCTGTACTGACTAAATGTGTGTCAAGCCCTTGGCCACCATCTAGAGACCATTATAGGCTGCAAAGAAAAATACCAAAATGTAAACTGACATTCAACCATACAGAAATATACAGGAGGGCTTTACAATGCAATCCCATATGGAATGCACTGACGAGAAATGCATTAAAAACAGATGATTGTTCGGGGGTGAGGACAGCTCTGTAGAGG
>JAABNX020000119.1:14293724-14311302 GCA_015163995.2 Mormyrus lacerda | reverse complement strand
TACAATGACTGTAGACTGTACAATGACTGTAGACTGTACAATGACTGTACTGTAGTACACTGCGGTAAACAACTGCACAGGTAGAAACACAAAAAGCAAGACTTGCAGTATTCCAGTTTCTTCCAGAAAAATATCAAGCACTAGAAATACATATATATATAGAAATCTTTATCTTCAACAATATAAATTATAAAATAGCTGAAACCTGCTTTCCCTGCCATTCCAGTGTAACCCCAAGCTCCTGAATATGCATGCAGCTGTCATCCAGGCACTAACTGCTGTCTGCGGGGGGGAATAGGAGACATGACACACATAGTCTGGGGGTTTACAAAAGCCGTGGCACTTCAAAAAACATAAAAGGCCAAACGGCGGCATTTTAGGAGCTGGAAATGGACCCTTAGAAGCCCCGTCGCCTCCAAGGTAGAATTACCTGGACCGGAAGACTTGAAACCAATCCTGAACCTTTCAGCAGAACCCAGGAAACAGCAGAATATGGAGTTTTTATAACAAAAAAGCTTCTGTGGTTTATTCTAGTGTTTTAAAAACATACTATTTCCACTAAAAGAAAAAGATTTAAAATAAGATGGATGCTGCGGCTCTACTGATGACTGATTACTTGAATTCATATTGAGGGCTGGTTTGTAACATTTTGAGTTTGGACATGTTAAGCTGATACAGGTCATACTGAAAGTCCACACGCCCTTTTAAAAATTTCAGGTTTGATACAAAAAGATAACTCTCTTTCAATCAACATGAATTCAAGTGAATCTGATCAGTCCCAAGTAAAATCAGCTGCTATTCTGAAAAAAATAATGTTCAAATGATCTTCCTGTCAATATACGACTATATTTCTGTCGTGTGCTAGCTTACCCATTTCAAAACTGTTCCTATAGTCACCACATATTTGTAGCAACCATCCAATATCTCCATATATTTTTTGACTTGACTACGAGTACACATCAAATGGGTAACCAATACCTCAGGTTGGGTCGGGTCGGGTCGGGGAGCATGTACTGCACCACATGACGAAACACCTCAGGATCCCAGTTGGTGACCCCCCAGGCCAACACGCGGTCCAATCCGACCATTCAGAAATGGCCATCTGCCCACCCCAGTCAGGTGTTACGTGGGTGTTCCCTTGGCCTGGTCCAGCCACTCAGGTCCTCAGCAATGAGCCGGATGACACTCAGGGAATCTTGCCACATGGCTATAGCGCCGTAACTGAGGCTCCCTCACAATGCAGGTAATGTAACTCATTCGGGACTCCCTGAGCAACTGCTCATTCGACACAAAGTGAAACCAGCGGTACCCAAGAATTCTCCAAAGAGACACAAAACCAAAGGACTCCAGTCTATGTATCAGGTCAATGGATAGCATCCACGTCTTGCGGCCATACAGCAAATTAATTAACTAAATGAGCTGAAATTTAATGAATACGTGGAATGGCCAAGGTGCCCCAGAGGAGAGGTTTGGAGACTGGAACATCTGCAAATTACATTCAATGTTAAATTGTATTTTTTGTTTTTAGTAAATATACACTTAGTGCCCAGGTGTATTACTTCAAACCTTCCCTTTGACTGCCTACGTCTTTTACACAGCGCAGTATATACAGTTAAGAGGGCAAGGTCAGGCCATTCATCCAGCTTGTTAAGGGCCTTGATCAAAGACTATCCTGCCAAGGCTGGAGCGTGAGCCACTGACCTTCTGATCACAGGCCAAACACTGCCCCCTGCCCTGCAGGATTACCCCAAAGCATCCATGGTTGTCCAATGTAGAGATAACCAGCCGCAAAGAACTGACAAAAGATTAATGGTATTCTTACTGATGAATAATATGGATCAGATGTGGGATATAAAACAGCCACTAAATGATTACGTCTTGGATCACAATGAAAGTAATTAAGAAGTGGAGGAAATAGAGTACTGCCAGTAGATTGCAAAGATCAAGCCATCCCTCCGAAGCAGATGGCAGTGCAGGGCAAGAAGAAGGGTATCAGCCAGCCTGAAGGGCCTACAGCAGAAGCTGCAGGGATAGATAGGTATCGAAGTAACTGGCCATAAACCACATATCACAGCAACTTCACATTCTCCACAAGACTAAGCTGTGGGGTAGGATGAGTCCACATAAGCTTTACAAGACTCTCTCATATCTTTGTGCGTGAAATTAACTTTTTTGGTCTCATCAGACCATTAGGCAGCTTCGTTCCAAAAGTTGTTTACCTAATGCCAATATAGCTCCTCAAACAGAGAACATGGCGGCATTATGCTGTGGAACTGCTTTTCTTTATCCGAGACAGGGACTCAAGAACACACTCACAAAACAACAACTTCCCTCTGTGAGGAAGCTGAATTTCACTTTTCAACACAACCCGAATCACACAGCAAACTTGGCCTTAAAAGGAAGATAAAAGTTCCATAAAAGGCTCAGCTTGGACTCTCATCTCAGGCACAACATCAGTGGAGACGCCCTTTCAATTTGATTGTGCGCTTTTGAGAAAAACAGGGATATAATTGAAAATACAGTTTAAATTGAAAGAGCCTTATCCAAGCACAACTGATATATTCAAATGGTGCATCGGCAAAATATAAGTGAGGGTACAAGTAAGGCCCCGTTTACACTTGGTTTTAAAATGCATCTTGAGCAACTGGATATCAAAGAGATGGCACTAAATAGAAGTGCAAATGATCACCAAGATGCATTGTGATCCAAACACTCAAACCATTTGCCAAGGAGGTATGGGATGCATTTGACCACTTATCTTTTGTAGTGTAAACGTTAATGCGTCCTAAAGTATCCCTGACAAGGACGTGACTGTGCAGGGCAAGAACAAAATCTGAACAAGTCATCTTGTCACCTTGTAGATGCGTGACACGCACAAGAGTAAATGGCGAAGTGTTGCTGCTGTCAATTTATGATCCAACTGCCCAAGATGCATTTTAGAACAAACTGTGAATAGGACCCAAGTGTTATATTAGCCAAGTTAAAGACCTTAAAAATAAAAAAATGTTCCATGATTCGCCTATTTTAGCCAATACAAATATAAAAAAGCTGATTTCGGTGTGCATACTTTTGACCGCTACTGTAAACTTGAGAATCCACATACGAGTGGAAAAACAGGGCAAGAGAGATCTCTGTAAACAATTACCATCTATCCTGCAAGTCCTGCATAGCTGTTAAATTAACGGCCATAAAAACCATCTGTGAAGATGGGGAACTCTGAGGTCATAAAAGCAGAAACAGTGGCAGTAGCATGGCCAGCAAACACGGGCGAAGTACAGGTGCGGAGCCTGGAAGGGTGCAGGACGCGTCAGTGTAGCCACTGTAACACTGGCAGCGGAATCTTGCACGGTACAGCTCCTCCTCCTCAGGACTGAGATGGCCCTCCACTTTCAGGCTGCCGTCCTTCTGCTGGATGGTGTGGTTACGGGGATCGAGGTGCAGGTAGACGTCGGTGTCCGGGTGGCGCCGCAGACAGCGGCCACGTGAGCCACAGAGCACCCTGCTACAATGCTCTGCCGCAGTGGTGACGTTGAGCAGGTACCTTGCCAGAGATTCTTGCAGGTACCTGTTCAGACTGGTGCAGCTCTCCTGCATAAGAGTGCGCGCACACACACACACACACACACACACACACACACACACACACAGCTATGTAATACAGCATGATGCAAGTTTCTATCCAAGGTATACATTTGGTTGCAGTGATCATACTGTAAACTACACAGAGGACATCAATGTAACCTATATGGCCAAATGTATGTGGACATCCCTATAACTTACAGGGATTGGCTAACACCCATTGGCTAACACCCACAGCAGTATAATTAAGCACGCAACCATGCAGTCTCCAGCGGAATGGCTGGTCGCACATAAGATTTTAGTGACTTTCAATTTGGAAAAATCGTAGAATGCCAAATATCTACCCTGGTCAATTGCAGATGAAGGAGGAACTTCAGAGGCAAAGTAGCAGAAGAGAGACATGATCACCTAACATCAATGCCACAATGGAAGAAAATCCAATAGCAATGGTGCAGCATTTAAGCCAGGGGTCTCCAACTCCGGTCCTGGAGGGCTACTATCCAGTAGGTTTTCTATCCTACCTGGTTTCTGATGAGCCACACCTGTTCTCAGGTAAATACCAGGAGCAGGTGTGGCTCATCAGAAACCTAGTAGGATAGAAAACCTACTGGATAGTAGCCCTCCAAGACCAGAGTTAGAGACCCCTGATCTAAGCCTTCGCAAAAACAGCAGAGGCTATTACAGCAACAAAGGGTGGCCCAACGCTATTACCTTCGTTTCAATAATGAGATGTGAGGCAAACATTAGGCCATATTGTATATGTGCAATACTGACCTGTATTGTCACGGCCCCATTTTGGTCTAAAAAATGATTAGTATTGTTCATTTGTGCAGGTTTCCAATAATGAGATGTGATGAGAAAGACATCAGCATATCCAAACCGTGATGAAGCTTACCTTGGTACTGGCGTAAGTAGCTTCTCCCCAGAAGATCACACCTGCAGCTCCGAGGGCCACGCTCTCTCCAATAGTGGAAACTAGATCGGTCTGCAAAAATAATGCAAGCACAACCTCCGTCTGCAAAACTTTAAAAATAAACACACAAAGGGTCAGAAGTATCAGAAACAGGAGCTACAGCAGTGACTCCTAGTGTAATAAGCTGACAGCTTGAATTTATAGTTTTTCCATGGTGGGAAGTCTGAGTGTATGAATGACCTCTTCTCTCTTCCTACTCCACCTTGTGTGGAGCCATTAAGGGGCTCCAAATACAGGCAACACACAGCATCCACGGGGGTTCTGAACAGAGCCCAAGTTAAACTGTGCTAATCATGTGCACCTACAGGGGGCGACGGCGACACAAACATGAAAGGCCTGCTGTCAGCGATAAAGATATTACTTTTCAAATTTTGCTTTCTCATTCCATGAGTGCCACACACACACACACACACACACACACACACACACACACACACACAGCTTTCCATACATGCAGCACTTCAGTAAACCTTTTCTGACCAACACCCCCAGGTTCATTCATCAAGACAACATTTCCAGACACCTTCCAGACACGGGTCTTAACAAAAGGACAATCTTTACCTTTTCTTTATTCCTCTAGTAATTTCACTAGTGAAAAGTCATTTTAATCGATTTCTTCATTTTGTCAAAGCTTAAACATCTCAGGATGATATAGTGGACTTAAATAATATGCAGATTTTACTGTGTGTCTATAACACTGCCTTATATTTAATAAACACTTTTGGGGCAAAGTCATGATGAACGCAACTACATTTTTAGCGAACACAAAGCATTAAAACGCAAAAATCACAGAGTGGCAGGAGGCCTCACCTCCGTCAGCAGATCCATCACATTCATGTAGGTGGGTCGCGTGTAGACGAAGACTGGGCGGGCTAGACCATCTCCAACTGAAGCCAGCCTCATGGCTTCTTTCACTCTGTTGCGGACAAACTGACGGCCAAAAGAGGTTGAGCGCAAGACTTTTCCCATGTAGATGGAGGGGAAAAGGGCTGTGCTCTCTGTCCACAGCCACTCCAGGTGGTCATTCCGTGCCATCTCCACATCGGGACAGCGCCCTGTGTAGTTCTCCAGACTGTTCTTGTAGTCATGGTTGTAGCAGTCTGGGAAGAGGTAGAAGCCCCATAGCTGTTCCGGCCGTAGAGTTTTCGCCAGCCTCAGGGTCTCAAGCATAAACTTCCTGGCTGACATCTCAAACTCTTGCTGGGCCATTTTGTTCACCTTGTCCATGGGCCACGTAGAATTCTTCTCAGCAACAAGACGACGGGACAGGTTCCGGTATATATCTTTAGTATCCCAGTTCCGAATCCAAAGAGGCCGCCACTCCTCCCAGTCGATGACCGCCAGGCCTCTGGCTGTAGGGTCACGGATATACTTTTTTACCCCTTCTGGCATCTTGTTCAGGTGCTGATTTAAACTGGCTAACTGGGGAAGCCCATCATTCACCCTCTTCACCTCAGAACCTTCCTTTTCCAAGTAGGGGTATAACCCAAGCCTGTCTTTATAAAAGATAGTGAGGTTCTGCTTAACAAAACCCTCATTAGGTGATGCCACAATTTCAAACAGGTCCAACTTAAAATGAACTTTATGGCGAGGCAAGCAGTCTTCTGTTGGGGCATTCCAGGCCAGAAGAACAGGCTTCTTGGAGAGCAGAGGCCATCTGGTGGGCTTCAGCTCCTGGGCCAGGCAGCTGAGCAGGAGAGGTAACAAAAGCCACGGTCTCCAAACAGGCACAGACAACCTACAGCAACACATTTCTTCTTTGGCGACGTAGTTTGTACCAGATATGCCTTTCTTCCTCGGAGGTTCACTATGAAAGAAAACGCAAGTGTTTTACAAAATTAAAGTCCAAAAAAGCAATAGAGCCGAAACGTTCAAATTTCCAAAGAAAATTAAAACGCGATGCTGCATTTTTTTTTACTTAGTGGTCTTTACATAAGTAAATAAAACGTCTGTATGCCTTTCACTGTAAATTGTCTGCATAAGCACGTTCACGTACAAATGCGAAATACTATGCTTTCGCAAGTTTTTGCAACATTTCTTGCTAGCAGCCTCATAGTAGTGACACCAACCTGCAGCACAGTATACTTCACCTTGATCGTAAAATGGTTGCTATCCTCTTTAAAACCAAGCTAAACACTAATCCAGAAAAGTTTAAGAAGTATTCCGGAATGAAGGTAGCCGGTTTGACAATCACCATTCGACTTCTCTAACCATGAATAAATAGCGCACACTTCATTCAGCTCCCTTCCGTTAACAGCAGTTTCACCCCATGTCCATGTCATTTTTTTCCCTAAAACTTTACCACGCGTTTCACCACCATTTCACCACGTTTCGTTCCCTGCAGAACGACCTCAGCTCTGTTCCGCGGACTTTTCTTTCAAGCGGCAATTAAACATGTGGAAGCCAAGTGCCGGCACGTTCCAAACCACTGAATAAAGGGAAACATTTCAAGTGGTAGCCGTCGCTATTTTTAGAGTCGGTTTATTTTGAAATAGGAAAAAAAATCTAACCAACTGAAATACTGGTGAGGAAAAAGTTATTTTTTTGGTTTTACTTTATTACTATTCAACGGCAACCCCTCCTGAACGTGTAAATAGTTCAGTCCACAAATGTGTCGAAAGCTCGGCTACACATACATGGTGTAGGTGAATTAAAGAACTCCGTTCTTATTTATAGCACACTACTTTAATGGTAAAGAAGAATCTGTAAAGTTAAGGATTACTTACTATTATATTCCCAAATTACGAAAATCAAATAGATTTGTAATGCAATATAATGTTGCACATTATCCCAACTGCGCTATAAGTGGTGTTGCTTATTATTTATATTTTATTCAGTTTGATAATGAAATGTAGTAGCTAATAGCCGTGAAATAGTGACGTGAAAACTACATTGACGTCCTTTAGCTGTAATAAATTGCATGTTTGCATTTTCCTAACGAGAATACTGTAATAAACGTAAAGTAGCGTCAGAGGCTATAAGGGAGAAGTAGACCACCAAAGGACGTGAGCTCCAATCACAAAAATAGTTTTATTAAATACAATTCAATGTAGCGACCCATCGGATCGAGTCTGGGTTCACAAAGGGTTTGGCACAACTATCTCCCTGTAACAAACTAACCCTTGTAAGCGGGTATCGACACACGTTACCACACAGTGAATCTCGCACCACGCACCATCCCAGTTAGGGCACAGTACACCACTAGCACTGTAACGCACAATAAATCCCGCACTTCTGACACATACAGGAGATACGTGAGCAGTATACCTCCTCTACCTCTGCTAACTTGCTACACTGCTTGCCTAAAATACACAAAATAGGGACATAGCCCCTCCCCGAGGTTCAAGACTCTCCCCAAGGGTCGGGGCTTTCACCCTAGCTAATCTTTTGCAGAAACAATCTGAAAGGGAAGTCCAACGCCCATCCGGCACCATTAGAACTACACCGGAACCTGACCCTACAGCCCGCTTCTTGCCTCACCGCCGGCAGCCCTGAACCCCCCTGTAACCACTACCTTACACACAAATCCCTCCGCCACCCACACACACGAACACATCACTTCCTCACAATACTTTGAATTTAGTCGTTGTCTCATACATTTAATTGAACGCGTTTTTGTGAACACTGAAAGAAAAAATCCATTGAAAAAACATCTAATCAATAAAAACCCTACAATTGCTTTGAGGGGAAAGACGTGTTAATCCAAAGACATGTCACCAATTTTAACACTTAATTTTTTCCATACATACGGTTAAAACACAAAACAATGTGACAGGAGTTTTATAGACTAATTAATTATATTGGTGAAGCCACGCACTGTCATTTTGCCATACAGTTTATGTCATATCTCGCCATAGAATCTAAGTTATCTGCAAAAAAAATATGACGAAGAAGACAAGAAGCAGATGACAAGCAGGAAATGAGCAAATGCTTTTTGGCAAATGCTAGACTATAGTGGAAGGACTTCCTGTTTGATAAAACCACTGGCTGTTTTTACACAAGTATTACTGACCCACCTGCCAATGCCATTGAAATGGAAAAGGAAATCAGGACAGAGGTCCCTGGTTTCTAGTCAGAGGTGATGTCACAGCATAAGAACAATGCCACAACTGGGTGAAGTCTTTGAAGGTCAAACGATGTCCCAGCCTGCTTTATGCCCCTCAAGGCGACTCAATATATGTTGGTGCCGTGTGAGGCCATGACTAACTAAGATGGATTGAAGCTGTTATATTCGTTGAGGAAGGGTCGCATCACTGGTTACTTTCTAGCAAGTTATCACACCGCTGCTTGTATTTGCATAAATTATTGCATCCACTCACAGAGGAATCTCAAAGACTGATAAAGCAAAAAGCCAAATGAAAATGACTTTCACATGTAAAGGCAGCACTAAATAGATAACAGTTTAAAAGAATCTCCAGTTAAATGCGGTCAAATAACCTTTCCTTTGGCCACAGCATGAAATCATTAGAAATAACTTGAATGAACTAATTCCTTTTGGAATGATACATTGTATTTTTTACAAGGATGCAAATTTCCAGAGAAACATTTATTATTATACTTAGAATGAAATAAGTATATATTAACTGTTAGAAGCATGCAACTAACAAAATAACCTTGAATTGAAAAGCACAAACATTTGACTATCATCATAAAGTATCCATAAAATGCAATGTATGCTTTTTGCAAGTTCTAAGGCTCTTATCTGGGTAGTTACATGTAAAGGACAACTCTAGTGTAAATTTTTAACCTAGCTTGGTTTTTGTACTATGTTAGCATACTGTATGACAAATGTATTCAGATTTTGTAGCAACATTCTTTAGTATTCTCACCTTCAGACACAATGACCAGTCTCCAGCGTTATCAACAGGATTACTTCCCAAAAATATTTCTAAAACTAAAGTAGGATTTGAAAAAGTGCATTACAAACATACACATATTAAATAGTAAAGATACAGCTAAATGAACAATACTTACAGAACAGTGACTGAATGGACACCCTTCTATATGTGGCGGTGTAGTGTCAAGTTTCTTTGGTAGTTGTGGAGAAAGCTGAGGAACCCTGTGTATGCATGAGATCCAGGCGAATTGCGGACCCAGCCTGTCTGGCACGGCCCACTGGCCCTTTCACAGGCGGTGGCTTTGCCTTATTGAGAATGCCTGTTATGTCCGGCTCACAGCACCTATCTTTCCCTCCTACCCTTATGCACTCCCTTCCTCTGCTTCCTGCCTTTCGGGGAGGACAGGAAGCCAAAAATAAGACCGCCTCCAGGGCTGGGAAAGCCAGTGCTGTGTGCCATGTGGCTCTGCGAACGAAGGATCAGCGAGGCTTCTGACCTTTCTCTAACCTTGCTTGGTAGCTACAGCTATACTAGTCAGTGTGTAGCGAAAGGTCTCCTGCCTACTTGCGCCGTGTGCTGGTTGTTTGTGTCATTATGACACCCTTCTTATGTGTGAATAATATGTATGTTTACGGTAAAAAGTATTCAATTAGAATTCAGACCAGTAAATGTTTTATTATCACACATTTAAAGTTCCTGTATGGAACACAACAGTGCTACTGATATGCCATATTGGGCGTCCCTTACAGTAATTCATTCCCCATGCTTACTGTTACAGGCTCCAAGTTTACTGTATTCCTATTGTGCAGTGTTTCTCAATCCGGTTCTCTGGGACCCACAGACAATCCACGTTTTTGTTGACAGTCTGGCAGGGAGCTGGGAAGGAGCAAAAACGTGGACTGTCTGTGGCTCCTTGAGGATCAGGTTGTGAAGTTAAGGAATAAGGATGGATTTTTCATACTTCATTAAAATTAAAGAGAAAAAAAAGATTACTTGCCCTGCCCAACATAATAAAATAATAATAAAATAATAATAATAATAATTAGACGTAGATAGCCTGAGGAATTCTTGGCATGCTAAGTCTCCAGTGACAAGCTGCATTTTTAACTGAACCATAAACTCCAGCCTCCAGTGAAAGCACAGACTATCTCTCACAATATTCAATGTAAAATATGACAAAATATGCTGTTCACCAACATAGTGTTCACAGTGGTGAAGCCTATACCCTTCGCAGCTTAGAACTTTCTACCCCCTGCTAACAAACTGATACCCGTAATGACAATGGACCTCCATTTCCATGGAGACACTGGGCCAGGAGGGTCAAACGTCCTGCGGACGTCAGCAAAATCGTCGCTGGGTCACATTTTCCATTTCTTTGCGGATGTCCGGAGCATTAGGAGTAGGGGACTCCCATTTGGGTGGGGGGGGAGGAGCAGGAAAACGGTTCAAGTGGAGTGCATGCCTTTGGAAGTGTATCAGGTGGGACACTATTCTCCTAGGGCTGTAAAATGACAATGGAGGGACGTCGTAAGACCGAAAGAGACAGTAAAGGCCCAGGGGATGAAGGTGGGTTTTTGGCAGAAAGTTGCCCAGACATTAAGCTCTTAAAACCCTTCACAATGATCAAAGGAAAAGCCAGCATTTCCACAAGTTATCAGGGCTGGGCCTACACCTCCTTCACTGCCAATGTCTCCCTCACAATGTCATTCTCATACGTACAATACATTTCACAAATAAAACCATGGCTATATGGAAACATTTAATTTGAATTTATTTTTAAAATATTAAGACAAGAAACAAAATTAAAAAAATATTTATCACTTAAAAAAAATGCCTACTTAAATGTCTTGATATCATCCCTACCTGTGCAAAAGTGGCAGTACTACACATAGTGTATATACGAACTTTGACTTGGATGTATGCATACATACGGTGTGTATCCATACAACAGGATGACAAGAATTTGCTTGCTTGATACCGTCTAAACTGCATGTCTAAATTCCCATCCGTCTAAACTGCATGTCTAAATTCCCATCCGTCTAAACTGCATGTCTAAATTCCCATCCACAACTGGGACATGAATTTATTCTAATCCAAATGACAAATATGCTGTAGTTTGATTAGAGTTCATTATGTCAGAGACCTTAAAGAGGTGAATTTCACGAGAACAACCTTTACACCACAAATCCAAAATCCAAAAATGAACTGTGCATTTCCTCCTGGGAACATCGCAACAAACTCCTCTTGATGAAAACACTAGGTGGATCCTTCACAGTGTTGCCTCGATATACATTAATTTGTTCTTCGACAACATATGTAAAGTTGCAATAAAAGTAAATATAAAACCAATTTCCATTATTTTTAATTGGAAAAATTGTTTTCCAACCCCAAAGCACCCAATTATCCCCAAATATCACAATAAAAAGCTCATAACATCAATTAGAAATTAAGGCTGAACATAAAAGCACAATAAAACATTAGACAATGCAAGTGTAGAACAAAGACTAAATGCTTGTAAACAACATGTTCATCCTATACTGTATATGCATCTACATGCAATGTGTTTCACCAACAACAAATTTATTCCATTTGATATTCTTTGGCTGAAAACGGCTGTGCCAAGGAAACTGATGGGTAATACATTGGGTTTTTTTTTCCACACACAGTTTTTGCCTGGAACCATCACACTGGAAAAAAAAAATCACTGCTTGTACCATTTTTAGTATATTCTTTGGCTGAAAAATGTTATGTTGATGATGTTGGTCCATAAATTGAAATTTCGGTATCAAAACAAAAAACAAACCAAATTAGCGTAAATCGAGGGATTGCTGTGTTGTTTTTCCAGTTCTTGCATAATATTTCTCCAGCATTATCAGGTAAAATAGGTCGACATTCTTGGATAAGGAGCATCAGCGGAGAGGGTAGGTCAGGTTGGTCTAAGCAACTTTTCAATAAGAAAGGCTACAGATTCTCACTCTATTGCAAACACCACAATACTCATCATTTATAGTTATGCGAATGTTAATGATAGTTTGCTTACTCTCACAGTGACCAAAAAGGGAAGATGCTGAGTACAACGTAGCAAAATATGCATTTTCTTCCTTTTCACAATGAACCATCCTCATGAGCGACCCTTCCAATGCTTACTTCATTAAAAAAAAAAAACACCCGGGGTAACATAAGCACCAACATCACAGTGGACGCAGAAGTCTTCATCTTCATGCCAAGCAGGTCATAAATAAGTGTGCTAACTGCTCTCACATACTGTGAGCAGTCGGCCCCCTCTATGAAAAGAAGGAAACTGGTAAATGAAGTCACAGTATAATTACCCAAGGCCATCTGCTAACATTTATCATGACATGATTTTACAGCATTTTACACAGGCTGTATTTAGTGTCCCTTGCTATGCTGAATAGAATTTGTCACGTCTTGTTCTTAAACTTTGGATCTGAAAAGAAGAAACTGCAGATACCGAAATGACCAGGACAAAATGTGCTAAAACATCTGCATCGGAACAAAGAAAACCAGCAAAAAAAAAAAAAAAAAAAAAAATGCACAGAAATGCAGCTGAACAAATAACAGCAAGACTTCAATTGTAACAAATGAAAGTGGGAATTTGTAGAAGAACAGTTTTAAAGATCAGTGATTTTTGGCAAGTCCTATAAACCAGCAAACAAAACTCACTTAATCCCTTTTCACTCAGCAAATCCCATTAGTATTTGCATAACTCAGCAATTTATTTAGCTTTTGATAACACTTGCATACATATAAATCCAACACCATGCTACTAAGATCTCTTTTCCAACTTTTGCCACAACAAAGAGAAAATGCTGACAACAGAATGTAAACCAATGAGCCTCACATCTTCCAATATACTGACCCGGGCACCTTACAGGAAATCACGCAAACTCAAGCATGAAAAACAGCAGTAGGAACCTGTCATCTTAGTAAACTTTAAGGCTATCTACACCATCTTAATGTTTTATTTTGGTTGAACCACAACTTCTGACTGCCAACAAAGGAACAAACACAAATGTAGGAAGGAATAAACATGTTTTCTAAAAGGATGTTTAGGTAGGAGTGAAAAAACACCCTCACATTGGTGAAAAATCTCACATTGTCTCTTAATGTCTCCCAACACAAAAGGAGCTCTACACAGACATACCGACAACTAATATGGGTGTCATGGCAACGTTTCAAATGGTCACATTACTGACAAAGCAGCCAAACAGCTGAGTGATTTCCCTATCCTTCTGAGCCAGCTACTAAACAATTACAATTTTGAAAGCATTCATTCATTTTCCATCTTCCGCTTTATCCTATTGGGTCGCGGGGGGTCCGGAGCCTATCGCAGAAACAACCCGGGACCCAGAGGTGTGAGGCAACAGTGCTAACCACTGCACCACCATGTCACCCCCAATTTTGAAAGCATTACTTTGAAAAACAATTAAACTGGTGAACAGAGTCCAAAAAGAATAAACCTGAAGTATTTAACAGTTTGGCTTTAACATCAACCCGCATTTTGCCTGACGTATTCTGGTTTGTGATGAATGTACAGCTAAAAGGCATTAAAATAATCCAGGAGCTTTGCAAGTCATGCAAAGAGGCACTGCTGTGCCTTTAGGCTAAAGATTCGAATTAAGCACATTCACAGATTAGTATAGATATAACTGCAAATACAGAATCTGTCCTTTAAACCATTTGGTGCACTTATGCCATATTTCTTTAAATAATGAACAGGCTGTTAGCCTGCCTGTCCTAAAAGAGAGTCTGATCCACAGACTGTGCAACTATCCCAGCATGAGAGGCAGCACTGAGCTTTTTTTACTATACATTTATCACAAGAGTGTAACTCAAAAAGTGATCCTTGGTTTCTCTGTAAAAACTTCCAAGGTAGAAGGAAACTGCAGACGCATTCAGATTAACCTCTTTTTGCAGAGCTAGCTCTGTCCTACAGTATGTGGTGCGTCTTCCCAAAAGTGCGAGGATGAAGCATGGGTGTGAGGACAAAGACCTAACCGATATGAACAAACGGCAGAAACCACAGCCGCTTTAATTCATCCTCATTCACAGTCAAGCTCCTTCCCAAAACACACCCACTCAGACAGATGTACCATTATCCCTTTACCAGGAACAGCTAGAACGTTGGTTATTTGCAGTTACACAGCAAGGTTTCGTTTATGAAGCTGTTGGTAACAGCAATAGATTTAAAACATCAAGCACAGGAACATTTAGCAGGATTTAACCAGTTTAGTGTCAATATCACAAAACTTAATAATGCAACAATCTGTAGAAAATGACCAGTATTCTGCAAGACAAAGCCTGTTGAAACAAACTCACACTGCTGCTACCAGGGGACCGGCCCAACTAATGCCATACACCAAAACAATGTGCACCAGTATACACCCAGTATACACCCAGCATACACCCAGTATAGTAATGAAGGTGACGTTACCAAAAGGTTACTGACAGCACAACCTGGGCAGAATTGGAGAGTCAAACAGCTGGTTTGAGGCCACATGGTACGAAAAATACCTGCAAAGCAGTTTATTAATGCAGAACGAATGTCCCTGTACATCGAGTAGCAGCAAAATTAGGGAACTAGTAAACAAACAAATGACTGGTTGAAACCCCACTTGGGAAAATGTGCAGTTAAATACCCAGTTGTAAAAATCTGTAAGACTGCGAAATAAATTATAATATAAAACATGTACATATATTAACTTAAAAAATAACCCTCTCTGTAAGATGCATTAACATAGACTACGTTTCATAATTCTGGATAATGTATGGTGATAAACAAAGTGCTTAAGCTTAACCTAAACAACTTAGTTCAAGTCCCATAAGGGTCCTGCATATGAAACGAAGACACTTCAGCTGAACTGCATCAGTGATACGTTATGTTATATAAACAGGCAAATATGTCTTAAGGAAATAACACAACAGCTTATTTAATCTGCCATCTGACCGAACTGCAAGCAGAAATCTGAATGATGAGCGATATGTAAAGCGACTTCCAGAATAACACATACAAAAGGGAGATATCAGGGTTTGCATAATTCAGTCTATTCAGGTTATCTACCGGTGGAAACAGTGCAAACAGAACACAAATTTTCCCCGTGTTGATTTTAAACATGATACTTTGTCATTTACCTGTCCTTCATGCTAACTAATGAACTAACAGTATTCAGTTTGAGGTGCACAGTCTCAATGGCCTGCATCTAGACAACTACAATTGTTTTCTACTGGGCTGTAGTGCAGAATAAGCAAAAGACAATAAATTATATGACAATATAATTTCATAACTCCATAGTTATACATCTTTAATAGAGGTAAAAAAAATCTTCCATGCCACAGCTCGCAGCTATGTACTGCTTACTCCCCCAAACCACCTAGATAAATAACATTGGTAAATAACTCACCTCCGTTTTCAGGAAGTGTTACAGGACACCTTCCCAAATCTCAAAACTCCAAGGATTCATTGTTAAAAAAAACTAGGGAAGTTTCAAATTAACACACTAAGTTGATAATATATTCAAGTTTTGTTACCTCCAAGCAATATGTACTACGTTTGCCTTTGTAACATCATTACTAGTGACATTTCAAATACACGGGTCTAATAGGAAACTCAGAAGTACTGCAGTGAGGCTTTTATCACCTTTATCGTTGCAAAGAACAAAATGGGAATCACGAATACCCACACCATGAGTGTCTACGTAGGTGTTGGACTGCTAACTTATCACCCCTGTACCAAAGAGTTGGAAAAATAACTTCAACCAATCAGCTGGCGATGCACCTCCACAAGGGATGTAGTCAAATATTTGTCACAAAGCTTGGTGGTGGCGGCAGCAGCCGCCACTCAACCTGCCATGGGCCCAGCTGTCCACAAGTGGGCGCTGTTAACACATTCCAAAGAAACACCACTCGTTAGAACGAAAATCCAGTATGGGACGTTGGAGGTCGGTAGGGCTTCGTGGAGAAGACTTGGACGAAATCATTTGAGTGCTGGCCATGGCCTGTTGTGGCAGTTGTCCTTCACACTTCACAGAGGATAACTGGGAAATCCACGTGAATCCGGGGGTGATCAAGCTTCACAATTCCCTGATAATCAGACGGCACACAAATATATATAAAAAAAAACAAATAAAAAAAAATAATACAAAGCCAATGACACATGAAAGCTTTGCTTATATGTCTACATAAAGTTTTTCAGGGAAAATCATAATATCCAAAAACACATTTTCAAAATAACTGCAAAAAAGATGTTCCATCTCACCTGAGGTATCAGATTCTTCTGAATCCTCTTCAGCTTGGCCCTTTTCCGACCATTCTTAGTCACTACTGTCTCCTCATAGAATTCATGGGCCAGGTCACCATCTTCATCATAGTACAACGAGCTATAGACACAACAAGGTTAGCAGGTACACAAGCCCACAATACTACAACATGATAAATGCTTGCTATTATGTCATTAAATAAATTTCCTTTACTACAAAATCACCGGGAATTTCAGAGGATACCACATAATCTTTTCATTTTCCAGTTGGCTCTCTGTCAAATTAGTTAGTATTCTTTTATGCTGTTGGCCATTACTCAACTACGACTCATCAAATTATACCATTAATAGCAAGATTACAACAATATTGTAATAAAACTGGTGGAAAATGTATAACATTGTCGTGAAATTAATGTACAAAGATTTTTTTGTCTAACTACAGCAATGTAAAGCATTAACATTTTAAAAGCATATAATTCTAAAAACTATATTTACCTCCTCCGCGTAAATACGAACGGCGTGGCACTCCGCGACCCACGCAGCCTTGCCAGAGATTGATCATTGCCTTCGCTGGCTGGATCAGAACCTGGACCCGAACCGGCAAAAGGCCACAGGCCCTTTGACTTGGAACTGTTACCTCCCATCCTCAGCACCGGAACATAGCTTATTTTCCGGAAGGCTCCAAAACAATTACTCCCGAGTTATTCCAGACAAAAAGTACCTAAATAAAAGCTCGAACCTGGAGAAAGAAAGAAACAAAATATTATGAAAACCTGCAAATGTCTTCACGTGACAGGCCACATCCATAAATAACATATGCAAGTACAATGACAGGCGTGCATGCCGACCATGTGCTGCATGGCTTAGATTATGCAGCATCTTTAAATGCGATGTTGTGCTTACATCGGGTAG
>JAABNX020000119.1:14282689-14293624 GCA_015163995.2 Mormyrus lacerda | reverse complement strand
GTAAATTATTAATTCATCAATCTGCGTTCTGCGGAGGGATCTCCGCAATTGAAATTACGCCGAAAAATTTAAACGATTATTTCAAAGATTTCATTAGAAATGAGCACATAATTTATCATCTCACCACTTGCCACCATACAGCTCGGTGTTAAAATATTAATTTCGGGGCAATAGCTTTTGACATCTCTTCTTTTGACATCTTTTAGCCATGACAATTCCGGCCACCAAACCTGCATCCAGGCACACCTACCGTCTGCTATTCGGATAACACGTTACGTCTGCAGATGTACATTACATTTCTGTGTATGCAAATAGGCAAGCTTTGACAACCCGTCTACCTATACAAGCCAGCTGTTCGATTGCACCTGTCATAGCGATCATTCTTGGACATTGCTCAAGAGCATTATTTTTTCCATAATACTGAAACAACAGTAACTCTGAGAATTTTTGATCTTGGGGCTGGCCGAGTCAGGCCCATGCCCAAACTATGCCAAACAACGTAACGCTGCTCAGCATTACAAACTACAACCCTGTGGTTAACTGCAAATAATGCAACTGCTGCCATGACACATACCCATGTCACTTTCTGGTATTCATTAAATACGCCACTCCTTCGATTTTAAAACAAGTCTCAAGTAATTATTGATTAACAGTAAATATCCTCCAAACGAAACGCAGAAACCTTCCATCCAGGTAGTTTGTGCTACCAAACGGCTAGCTTTCCGTAGGAAAACGTCACTTCCTGCGGTCGTTGTCATCGTCTCAATCACATGACCATAATACCATATATATATATGTATACTCCAAAATATATCTCGTGAAAATATTTGCGTTTTGGTTATTTTTTTAATCTATGTAACCTGTCTGTTTCCCTCATAGTAATCTGTATAAATTAACCTGCGTTTGTAGGCAAGCTGCGGTATTACATTTATCTGTGTTCGTTTCCTTACTTAAGATAAAACTTTATTGTTTCAGGAGGGACATTTTTGTTGTCCAGAGGCTATAAAAATAAGTAACTTCCAGCATAATAATCACCAAACAAATAATAAATGAGTGCACATAATCAGATGCCAGTTAACCTAATTACATATATATGCACTGTGGATAGAACTGCACAACACAAAGAAAACGTGGAAATTCCCTGCACATTGAGTGGAGGTGAGAGTCACATCTCCAACTGGAGGTGTGAGGCAACCATGATTCCCATTTGGAGTGATTTCCACAACTTTTACAGGTATAAGGAGACTCTTTGAAGCAGATTCAGGGTAGCATCTTCCATACCTATGCGTACCTAGATTGCAGACAGTAGCGGGTCTAGGAAGTCATTCTTGAGAGGTCTGATTTGCTGGAGGAGCAGCATCTCAATTGTCTTCATTAAATGAGACGTCAGTGCCACTGACCTGTAGTCATTATGGCCTCTGGAGCATTTCCTTCTTGAGCAAAGGAACATCATTCATGTAATTATACAACAGGCAACCTCTTGAGCAATGTTGCCAACTAGTGTTGCTGTCACCTTCCCATAGATATTGGAGAACAGTTTTGATTGGCAGTGGGTAACTTTTCACAATTATCCATTTTGAGTTGCCCTTTGTCTCATCAGATTGGAAAATGCCCCTCAACATCACTAAAAAACTTGCTGTGTCATCATCTTAATTTATTACATTTTCAGCTCAAGGACAACTGTTACAAATTAACTTTAACAAAGCTTCCATTACATATTCTAGGGAAATTTTTAGAATAAATGACAGCAGGTTTTGTTCTCAATCATGCAATTTCATAATTGGCAATATTTTTGTTTACATAAATTAGTTGGAGATGGAGAAAAGAACAGATGTACTATTCAGAATTATTTTGTTCCAGTAGCAAATTAAAATCTTACTTGCAGAGATTGTCTATACAAGTTGAGCTGTTAGGAATGACATCCTGATACATCCTATTTATACAGACTAGCACTAAGCATCTTTAACAAGAGTGTCACCTTTAGATTGCAAATGAAAGTACCAAAGTCTTTTGTGAGGGAATCATTTATTTTGCATCTTCAAATTTGAAATTTTCAGAAGAACCTTCAAGGAATAACAGCTGAAAATACATAGCTGAATACAAGATGGTAAACAGAAAAGGAACCGTCAAATTGATTGGGGAAGACAGAAACAAACACAAACGCTCTTAGTTGACTAAAGACAACAGAAAATACACATTTAATACTTTGATGTACTTCATATTATATCTACCATGCTTAACTGTTCCACCCTTTCATTTTAAAAAGGGCAAAACAGCCTTCTTCCCCCACATGGCAATAAAGAGCACTAGTTATCAGTCTGGTAATGTCCAGGGTGTATATAAAAGCCTAATTCCCGATTACCTGATTACCCCTGTTGTTCCAGGCCACCCAGCCAGAATGTGATCAGCCTTCAACGTTGATATGTTTAATGCTAATGCTCTTACAAAGGAACACTGAAATTTTAACAAGGCCTGTACGTTGAATCAATCATCTTCAATAACATACAAAAACATTCTGCCTTTTAAATTATGATCAATTATTATATTAGCATTTTATTATCACTATATCAATGCTGAGGCAATTTTCAAAACAATTTAACAGTGATTGAACCTTGATCCATGATGATGCAAAATTTTTGAATAATCGTTGAAATGCCGGCTGGGCGCACACTGGTTTAAAAGTTCACAATCATTCTGTCAATCACCATCAGCAGGACTCAGGCTTTCCTCACCATTCAAAACAAGTTTATTTTCCACTCAATGACTCATAGGGGTAGTGGAAGAATAGGGGATGACAAAAACAGCTGACATATCAACAGCAGCAACAACCTTCATTAAACTTACAACACTTCTGTCCCCCCTATGCAGATACAGGTGCCTTCAGCACTGTGTGCACTGTTGGAAGTGTGAATACATTTGTGAATAAGTCTAGCAAGGCTTGCACAACTGGACATGGCTGTCCTGTGACTTCTTACGCGCTCTCTCGCTCCTTTCTCCACACAAGCATAACTCAATCTCTCCAGGTCGAAGGCACTTCAAGGTTTGCGCTGCACTCTCACTCTCGCTCGCTCGCTCGCTCTCAGGAGGACCAACAGCACGATAGCTTTGCATCTTGTCCTCAAACACTTTCAGGCAGATCTTTGGATTCGGTGGGCGACAAGCAGCCCTATAAGGCTACCGGTCGGAGCTACATGCCACAGAAGCCCGATCTCAGCCCGGAGTGCTGCTGGCCAGCGCCTCTAGCATCTTGTCTCGTGCATGGGCATAGCGCTGCACGATCTGCTTCACATGCTCCTCCTCCTCGCGCTGTAAGATACGCAAGAAATTGTGCAACTCCGGCATGGAGAAGGCATCCCACTGCAAACAAATAAAGCAAGAGAATGGTAATTAATTTGATATATTCTTAAAATGTTTACATTTTCAAAATTATAAATCAGAAATACATTAATGTTTGGACTCATAACTTGCAAACAGTTCCTGTCAATTTTTAATTAAAACAAAAAGAAACTTTGGCAATTATTATTCTGCACAGTCTTTCAAAACATTAAAATCAAGTTTCTGGTCTCTACCTGGAAGGAGATTTCATAAATAAAAAGCTGAATACTCACGTTGACCTCCCCTGTCTCATTTTCCTTCAGCACCAAGCCCAGGACCTTTTCACTGGGTCCCGCACACAGCCGCAGCTGAAGGGGGCGCTCATCATCTGCCAGCTTCCGCAAGTACACTGTGAGGGGGCGGGTTGCACAGATGTCAGCAACCTCAACATTCCGTACCAACACAACTTGGATAGGTAGTTTAAAATGTTATACTTTGCACAACAATTATAAATGTTATCTTTAGACGCTATCCTTTCTCTTAGAATTGATCAGTGGGATCTTCCAGTTGAATCAAGGGAATAAACACACACACACGTGTTCTTGCGTGTGCGCGATGGACTAGCTGCAGAAGGGCACAGCGGTGACTGGGTCTCACCCTGGTCATGACGCTCACTGCGTTCGAATAAGGCAAACTTGCGGGGGTTGTCCACCACGGTGAACTTGTTCAGCAGTGCTTCGATCACCTCTCGGGCACGGGTACGTGAGCTAATGTGCAAGTGCTTGGCCGTGTCCTTGGGAAGGTAGAAGGAGGTTCTCCGCTTCACACCCGAGCCCCGACGACCCCCGTCCTGTGATGCAGCCATCTTTCGGGGCGGGGGAACGGACACGGGCCGTACCAGTTTGAAGTGGACCTTGATGAAGCCAGTGTAGGAGCCATCTTTGTTCTGTAAAGAAGATGGTCTTATTGCACACAAAGTATAAACATTGGAAACCTGTTCTGTGGAGCGTTACAGGACATCAACAACCGTGTACAAGTCCTCACCAGTGCCATGAAGAGGTTACTGTTGATCTGAGCGTTATACTCCTTCACCTTCTGCTCAATCTCGCTGACAGACAGGTCCTGCTTTCCCCACTCGACCTGTTCATCCTGCAGACAAGAAAACCCTTTTAAAATTCATAAAATCAAGGTAAAAAGTGGACAAAAACACACAAGATAAATGTGCCATTTTTTGCCACCACTAGATGTCAGCAAAGACTTCTTTCAAAAACCAGATTACATTAGAACTCCGCTTCACCACAATGTTAGCAGCTAGTTTTACTTGCATTAGTATTTGTGTGAAACTAGTCAAAAGACAGTAAGCGAATGTAGGTAGGCTTAGTACTTGATAACAGACAGAGAATCCGATTTTTGTAAATGGGAAGTTCTGACAAACAACGTATAGCTTACAATTACTAATGCAAACTCTTAAATATACACTTGTTAAATTATGGCCTCTATGGCAGAGCAGAACCAAATAAGTACACATGGCCCTGATCTGAGATGGTGGAAAACAAAAAAAAACCCTAATGCTGTAATGAGGGCTCACAATGCAGTCACGGAGGGGGGGTGTTCTATTTTAATCCAGTCAGACGTTTACATGACAAATGTTGGGGTCATTGCCTCATGGGATTACAACCCCTGCTGAAATGTCCAATGTGACTGGGAGGACGACCCCCCCGGGGACAAAAGTGCCTCCCCACTAACTTTATTCAGGGACACAGGCCAAAAGGCCGGTTGGTGAGCAGATACAACACTTATCACACGAGAACCTGCTAATAGAAAGATTAATACTGTCCCTCATCAAACAAAGCCTTTCTTCATAGCCATTAAGGTCATGTGTCAGATGCATTTAGCACGAGTCCCTAGGACTTCCTCAGGCTGAGGGAAGGAGTCTGGCTGGGCCTCCATTTCACAACCCCCCCATCGTCACTTGCAAAGAACGAGTTTACACCCCCTATGGTCTCCATTAGGAGAGGTTAAAGGTGGGAAGAGGAAACATTATACCCAAAAGACATTTCTAAAATTAGAGACCCAAGACATTCATCTCTAAGAAAACAATATCACCCCCCCGATTCCTCAGGATCCAAGATCCTGTATATTACACACAAAAGAGCACGTCCTTGCACAGAAATGTTACATTTTTGGACTGTATTAGGTCAGGCTCTTTGCTGAAGGCCACAGCCGCTTTTTCATGTATAATTCTCACACATCCAGCCCTCTAACAGAGCACCGGCTGTCCATCACAGAGCAATGTGCAACAGTGCCAGAGATACACAAAACCCCAAGTATCAGAGGGAAAAGTAAGTATATAAAGCTTATACAGTTATGGAAGTATAACTATTAGAAGTTGTACAATCTCAAAACGGCTCCATTCGTGAGGCAGCAGTTTGTTGGGGGAGGAGCTTGAGTAGTTCAACTGGCTGCAGACTTATGGGTCAACAACGTTAATCTAAAATGATTTTTCACCTGAAGTCAATCTAGCTGGAGCACTAGTAAAAGTGTTGAAGAATCCATCAGAATGGGTTGTCCCTGTCTTTGAGTATGCCATAGGCAATGAAAAATATGACTGTCTACACATTTAATTACCTGTAACACAGCATTTTTAGATAGATATTATAATATGTTACATTTACAGTTGAAGAGACACTGGGAGGAAATCTTATACCCATGCAATACGAGCACAGTACAGAGCACTGAAGGGACACACAACGCTCCTAGTGTTCTGGTCATTCTGTGTCACATGCTGCTTTTTCCAATCCACTTATCCAGTACAAGCTACAGTCGCCAGGGCAATTATCAAGCGCTTGCCTTGTCTGCAGCAATGAACTTGAGCACAGGTTACAAACTGCTGCTCTCCCAATAAAGCTGAACACCCTCGGTTGAGAAACCAAGCCATTACCATTAGAGTGAGTAGGGCTCATCCATTAAACAGTTAAACAGCTTTCTCATGTCAATGCAGAATAATAAATTTACCTGCACTTAAAGGCAATGCAAAATATCTCAGCCCGTCTGATTTACTCTGCCTGACATCATCATGAATGTGCTGCTTTGCCTTTCATGTCAATGGAATTTTCCTATTGGGGGAATGAGGGTTACTGCAAAAGCAAAGCCATCAGCATAAAATGTCATTAAGCTGTTTGATCACAGTAATGTACCAACGGGTGTCAAGCTCTGTGCAGCAGGGCTTCAGTGAAGGGAATAAAGCTAACAGCGCTACTGTAGGCAACAGCCCAGGCGGCATACATGACCACACAGAACTGCAACTAGACGTTGTCAGTTACTGAGAAGTGGTCACAGCCTGTACACCTTGGAGAAGTTGATGGGTTCACAGGACAAATCTCCCAACAACTAGTAGCAACTCATCTAGAGAGCCATAAAAGTTCAATTCTCTGGTTAATTTAAACTGGTGTATTGTTGGGCAGCCATTTTGAGACAAATTATGTTTACCATGGGAACTTGTTTCACTACTGCCTGTGGCCTTTGTACAGGGATTTCCACAAACTGTTTAATGCACGGTCATAAGATCTAGTGCTGCTTGCTTACAGTTCAAGCCTCACCCTCCTTTGGCTTGTCACAAATTGCATCAGACTTTACACCGGTCAAGGATTGCCCAACAGGAAGTCATGATGACATCACTGGCACCCAATGGAGTTCCTCGTTCCGTCTCCCCACCACGAGGAGGTGGCACCGAGTGGAAAGCCTTGCTCTCTGGGCTGGGTTTGAGGTTTCCTTGGTCTGCATTCCAAAGCTCTGCGTTCATGTAAAAATAGCTACTCATATGCTGTCTCACCAGAAACAGCCACAATGCTTTCCAGTGTTTTACCGGCACTGTGCGCGTGGGAGCCACTGTCATCAGTGACACACAACAAGCTGTCTTAAAGAAACACACTCTGGCTACAGTTTGAGTGCCCACTGTGATCAATCATAACATATTACTAGTGACATTTTACTAGCGGTGATATTTTATGTTGCCGAATATTACTTTCCATGACTTTTAATCATGTTCATTAAATATTAAGTGTTCATTAAATATTACCTCACATTACAGTACATCTACAATGAAGTAGTGATGAACTCTGCTTTGCCAGGGGCAACAAAATGAACTATGGATATAAAAACAATTTGGGCATATTACAATACAAATGCATTGCTTTTCCCCCTTCATGTTACAAAAGCTCTGAAAGGTGGTTCAGCACAATGGTGTGAGGCCTCACCGAGCACAGCCCCCCTGCACCAGCCTATGGACACCTAGGTGAGCAGAGGTCAGGAACATACGTGCATTCTCTCCACACCCTTGCAAGGGAGCTCTGTCCAACAGGGTGGAACAGCATTTCCTTCCCACTAGCCAGTTCCCGACCTTCTGAACTCCAGCCCTGCATGGCAGGAACCAGAGGAAGGACTGCTCTTCCTGGGAATGTTGGAGAACAGATTCAAATGCCTCCTCTCAAAGAGAAACAATCAGGTGATTTCATCTCGTCAGAGAGATGACCGAAACTCTCCCAGATGCAAAACCTAAATGAACTGACTACCAAAAGGACACGAATCAAAGATGGCATTGTCAAATTCCATATCTAAAATTGTTGGAAAATGTAAGCCCAGAAACATGAAACATTGCAAACCTAGAACTACAACAACACAATGGAAAGAATGCAAAATAAAACAAAATAACCAACAAAACCATCAGTCACCACTGAAAATTACCAGAGAGATCGGATGAATGTAGGTGGGAAGAAAGATTCCGGGCAAGAGAGCTCTAGAACTTTTTCAAATGCTGGAATGTGTTGGCAGGCAGGCCAGCCTGGGCATCTTTGATAAGCGGGTCATTTGCAACGCATGAGGGACTTTAAGGCCACTGGCTGCTGTAGGTGGGAAAACGTGGGCAAGTAGACAAAAGCTATTCAGCATGAGCATAAAAATCAGCCGCAAATTCGGTATGCATAACACACACCAACACTATCTAACTTCAGACTTGAATACGGCAGGCATTGTTTTCAAATGCTCCTTCGAAAATACACCTTTTATCATTTTAAAATAGTCCCAGAAAGATGTTCTGCGTTAAACATTTCACATGAAACAACATTGATATGTGTCTCTTCTACTCGGGACACAAAGCATATTAACATGCCAAGAAAAGGAACGGTCAGCTTCCTGAAGGAGAGACACAGCAGGAAACACAAGTGTCCATTAACCAGCAAAGCTGTGCCTGAGAACAGACCTATGGTTTTAAGGGCAGCAGTGTCTTTTTCCCCCCCTTAGTCTTTTAGATATTTCAGGGGTCTCACTATAATTTCACCCAGTGAAGCATAGGTTTTGAACGTACACTTTGTAAACTGAAAGGCTTCCACCACATGACATAGGACGCCTAGGATTTTCCCTTAAAACTCAAACACTGCTAAGCCTGGTCTGTTTTGGACATCCAGGAGGACCTGACTGTTTAATAGGGGCACTACTTCCACTTTCATATTTATTCTTTCATCCAAAGGCACATTCCTGTTCCCAAAAAGCAATAAGAGATAAGTATTCTCGAGAGCGGGACATGACAATCGGCCTCTCACCATTAGGAAGCCCTCGGCCCATGGGGTTTACCCAGACAATGGCGTCACAGTGGGGCTCATTTGTCACAGGGAAATACATTGAGGCAGCCACACACCCCCTCAGATGTTTAATCAGGCCAAAGAAACTGATTAAACAATCAAAGCCCAGGACACTTACAACACAAAAAGCAGAGAGCAGGGGTTACTCCTACATTCTGTGTGACTGGCAAATAAGGCTTCATCCTGTATGCCCCCGCCCCCCCCCCATCCCATCCCATCCCATCCCATCCCATCTCATCTCAAACAGATAGAAACTCAGTTTCCTCACCAAGCATTAACCCATTACCAGGGATTTGATCAGTCAAGGTTATTAAAGTACGCTGCAACTAAATGCGTCTGTGTATCGGGTCAAGTCAGGCTCACCACGTCTAGAGTGATTAAATAGTAATCAGTGTATCACATATGAAGACCATGATGTCTGACTGAACAGAAACTTCTTAAATATGAATCACCTTCAAGTCAATGCAAAACTAAATACCATGGATATTCATGAGTGTGTCTGCACAAATTAGTTGACAGTTAAAACTGAAAGTTTAAATTTACCTCTACTGGGGATATTATGGACTGGTTTTAGGGAATTTCGAAAACACTACTTAATTCTTTAGTTTACTCAGAATCAAATGCCTGAGACCCAAACCTCAAGTCAAGGTCATTATTTCCAAACACTTTGTGGAAAAGAAAACATATAAACTGGAAAACATTACAAGAAAGCAGTGCAATTACAGTTCTCAGTGGTTCCGGGCAGACGATAAAAAACAGGCTATTAAATATAATCAAAACGAAACATAAAACATGTTATTTGCTTGGCAAGGGCTATGTGAAATAAGGGAGTGAATGTACTATAAAAAGGAGGTTTTCATTTCCAGAGTAATTCATCCCCATTGCAAAGCCATCGCCCTGTAAATTGTTTTAAAACGTCGGTACCTGAACTGCGTTTGAATACTATTGGCGATCTAAGTAAGGCTTTCGCTTCAATATCTTAAGTCCTTCATGTTAAACAAATTATGCTGAATCGGCAATAGTGTAAAAAAAAAACAATAAAAAAACAATAATAAGCGGCGCGGAGTCGTGAAGAAAAATCATACCCCGATGTGATACTGACATTTACATACGGGCACGAATACAGTATATTTTCCATGAATTGCTCTTTTAATAACAGCTGTGTTTAGTTTTATTTAACGTATCTGGTTAAACAGCCGACACACGCGCCCTGAAGCGCTGACTGACAGGCGCCCGGTATAGAGCGGCCCTCGGCCCAAGTTAGAGTCGTCGGGCGGGCCGGCCTCACCCTCTCCTTCTTGGGTTTGCGGATGAAGGAGGTCCGCGCCGTGAAGTACTGCTCGAACTCGCAGTCCGAGTCCTCCTGGCTGCAGTAGCCGCTGCTGGTCGTGCTGCCCCACGTCATCTCGAAGGAAGGCGTTTGTTCCTCGCCGCCGCCGTCTCTCATCGTCACGATTACGCTCACTAAACCAAACTTTAATACCTCGCCGTAAAATAATTTAAAAAGAACTTTTGAAACTTATTTCACGTCTAACGATATGGAAATATTGGACGAAGAAGTCTGTGGTGAACCTGCAAACTCACAATCTACACTAAAACAGCTGTCTGTACAAAAATAGCCGACGTGTCCTCTCAAGCCCCGCTCTCTCTTTTCCCACGTTGCAGCAAACTAAAGGAAGCGGGCGCAGCCTATCCAGCCTTCGCCCTCCCCGGCGCCCCGCCCCTCCCCGGCCGTTAAGATTAAAAAATACACAGGCCGGTAACGCCACTCCCCGATTGGCTGCGGGAGGAAATTCCAACTCCCCGCTGACATCATACCCCTCCCTTTTCCTGCTCGGCCTGTATGGGAAAAAACGGCTTTTAACTCCATAGTTGCCGGTCCCTCATGATAAATAAAAATTCTGTAGGTCCACATACCCATTTAGATTATATTCCAGATTGCCAGTCCAGTCCAGAGTACAATAATAATAATAATAATAATAAT
>JAABNX020000119.1:14244727-14267193 GCA_015163995.2 Mormyrus lacerda | reverse complement strand
CAGCTGGGTGGATGAACAGAAATGTAGGAGGACATGTGTCTAGGCTTGGAGCTACTTACTGGCACAGCGCAAACTCTGTTTGTATAAGCCCCAGATGAAATCTCCGCAAAGGTCACACCATGTAGGCTGGGTGTGGGTGCAGGGCTGGAAGTCATGGCCCTCTCCGCTCGCGTCGGTGAGGTGCAGGTCCGTGCTGTCTCCCAGCAACCGGATGATGCGGACCCGGTTGAACAGCTCTGGAACCTTCCCGGGACTGAGACGCACGGCATTGACTCGCTCCAGGCGGGATGTACGGGATTCATGTGGGTCGGTCAGCTCAATCCGGTCGTTCAGAGTCAGTTCTTTGAGCTCAATTAACTCGTCCCGAGACATCCTACCAGAGGTACTCAGATGAGCGAGGGGAGTGTTGTACTGGTATGGACCTCACTGTGAAGGGTCAAAAATGGAGGGGGCATGATTTGGCAATTCAACTATACTATAACTGTCAACACTTATTTTAAAAACAGAACCCTTCATCTTGAATTTCTGACCACAGTCATTAAAAGACCAGTCAATACATCACTGGTTCACCTCAAGAAAAAACTCTGGAGAAGCTCCAATCACAGCAGGGATTCCAAAAAAAATAAAGTGTCTTATGTTATCAGTAGTCTGAAAACACATCTGGAAACTTTGACAAAAAGAAAACTTCTATGTTTTTGCCTTCCCTCTAAGTCAGTTCCATTAAATACATTATGCTGGAACTTTTAAAAAAAATCTTCAGGTATCATGGATGAAGGCTTCCAGTGACACGTGGAAAGAAGCCGCCAGCTCTCCACCCGGCAGCTGACAGGCCATTAGGACAAGCGAATGCGACCATTGCTGCTACGCAATGAACATAAGATTGACAGCTTCAGTATTTCAGCAGTCTAGGGGACCGCTTGGCACACCAGGTCACCAACCTCCTCTTTAAAGACGTCTGTATACAACTGCGAAAACAACGACAAGTATAATGAAGAAGGATGGAGACGTGTCGTGTGCAGTCGGTTGCTTAGGAAATGATGTGGGACAAATACAACAGTTTAATGCTCCAAGAAAAAATTACCGGTATGATTACACCCTTTATTATAATGCCTTTTTATAGAATATTGGGAGATTCAATTATTTTGTTTAATTTTAAAATCATATGTCTCAAAGAAAGTCAGCACGTTTTTATAAAATAGTAATACTTTATAATTTAACAAATGATACATACTTTGCTTATAACACACAGAACTGCACGAAATCAATATTTAACAATATGTATCATAATTAACATAACCTAACCTAAGAAACATATATGCGGGGAAAGTACGCACCTTGGAAAAAGTAAATGTAGGTCACCGAACATGAAGTCGTGGCCTCCCAAAAAGCTGTCATCTGTGCGGCTGCCAGCCGGCTCCACGCAACCGCAACGCCCCGTGAAAGGCTGAAACGGCAAACCGAGCGCGAACGCGGTGCCGAGCCGCTGCTCCGGAGAGTCTAACGGACACGCCGATCGCTGGGGAGCAGCCGCAGCCCTTTTGCTCGCCCCACCAAATGCCGATGTTACGGTGGCAGATACATCAGCCGGATCCGCTTTACACGGCGAAGCACAGTGCAGCTTCTGAAATCTTGGTCTGGCGCTACGTCGCTTGCTTCTCAAATGTAGCTTAAATCGCACTTCAGCATTTTCTTAAACAGTCACGTTGAAAGTTTAGGTCACGCTGAAGACTCGGGAAAATGTTTTTTTTTTTTACTGATTAGTGGTGCGGACTGACTTCCAGGAAAACTGGCATTTTGCTGGATGCAAACAAGATTTTCACTGTCGTCATGTAAACCGAATATTTACGAAAAACAACTATTCAATTAGGGTAACAGTGTTTCAGCAGCATATTTCTTCCTTGCCCGCAGTGATCTTGTTGCGCCTTAAAGTCCGGCAGAGCTCGAAAGCATCAGCGCTGTCCCCTGATGCGTTTGCTGAAGTTTCCACAGGACTGGTTAAGGAGGTGTGCACCCAGATAAACATCCATTGACAGAACGGAAAAAGGCTGGTTTAATTGCGCAGATGAGCGAATCGACACGCTGTGTTTCGGTAGTTCAAATACAAAAGCGGAGCTTAGTATGATACTCGTCTTGAAAGATGATGATTATTATATAATCATTTTGCAGTGAGGATCCTCCTTAAACAACGAGGCAAGTTTCTTTAGAAATGTTTGGGGGTGGGCAAGATTGGGACGAAAGAAAAATCGGTTAACTGTTATACGACTGAGCCTGTAAGACTTGGTCCGATTTCAAAGGTCGACGTCATTGGATTTAGTTTCCTGTCATGTTAGCTATGATTAAAAGAATATATAAATAAACAAACACCAGATGTAAATGTCTTTGTTTTTACAAAGGACAATGCATAGTCTTTTGACATGTGCTGGCGAAAACGTCAAACTGAAAGATTTGCTTGCATTTTTTTTTTTTTTTTAACTTTTTTTTTTTGTTTGTTTTTAATTGAAAGAATGGAAAAAGCTTTCCTACTGATGACTGAACCTCAGATTCTCAGTAATGATTTTACTAATACCTGTACAAGTTCAGAAACAAGGAGATCTGGGTTCTGGTATGTGAGCCAACTGTCCTTAAAAGTAACAGAATGACCAGATTAACAAGTAATCAGCAGGAAACACTGGAATGTATAGACATGGTCATATTTAAGATTTCCTTATTTTATTTCTTTTGTAAACTTTAACTTGGTGTAACATCTCCAAGACCCTGTAACCTTCTTGATAAATGGCTCGAAGATGAATGGATGGATGGTTGATCACATCAACCATCAGTATAACCAACAGAACACAAAAGTAGAGTTTTGTAATGAATAACATTTGGAGTAAAACACTGAAGCAGTCTCCACTGTCTTAATGTGTAAAGCATCTCAATAAGTTATCCCAAGAAACATTTTAACTAATTATTAAATGAACACCAACATCTTTATTACCTGGAAATGGAAGTTAACTGAAAAAAGTTAAATCATGCTCTGAAATATATTCATACTACAGTGGAGTCACTGGCCTGAGTTAGGGCCCGTGTAGAGATGCTTCTAACCCTTGTGATATTAATAAATCATTCACAACCCAAAATGCTATTAATGGCTTAATTTTCTGGTCAAAGACCTCATAAACAGTACATCGTTTCATTATATCTAGATAGAAAGGGCTTTGAAATTTCTGATGATTCTTGACTGTACCTTTTTTCAACAGTCTAAATCTTCACAATTCACGTCTTTATATTTAAGGTCTTCTGTAGTTTCTCAGTAGCTTCAGCCATCAGCTGACAAGACAGCCTGTGCTTTGGCCAATGTTTCACCTGGCATTCCCTGCAGCAACGGCAAAGACATGGGCTCAGACTCTTTTCCGTACCGCGCACAATGCTGGTCAAACCTCAAGCATCTTACTAGTACGTGTGGTTCAGCATCTTTTTCTCTTCGCTCATCTTATGTGTATTAGTGCCATCTGCTGCTCATAGCCAACGTACGACTCTGCTCAGTACGTGTGAGGACCTCACAAGCTGTACCAACCAGCTGAGTATAAAGAGTCACCGTCATGAAGTATTCACCTGGTTGGTTGAAACAAAATCTTGGTCTGGAATTTTACTTTCTGGGCCGGGACTACCCACCTCTCTTCATAGTAAAATATACGTAGAGTATATATCAGAACAATTATAAATAATATACATATACAGTTGTGGCCAAACGTTTTGAGAATGACACAGATATTAATTTTCACAAAGTCTGCTGCCTGAGTTTTTATGATGGCAATTTGCATATACTCCAGAATGTTATGAGGAGTGATCTTTGCCATGAAAATGAACTTCATCTCAAAAAATCGATCTGCACCGCATTTCATCCCTGCAACAAAAGGACCCGCTGACATAATTTCAGTGATTCTCTCGATAACACAGGTGAGTGTGTTGATGAGGACAAGGCTGGAGATGCCACTCTGTCATGCTGATTGAGTTATAATAGCAGACTGGATGCTTTAATAGGGGGGTGGTGCTTGAAATCATTGTTCTTCCTCTGTTGACCATGGTTACCTGCAAGGAAACACATGCAGTCATCATTGCTTTGCACTAAAAGGGCTTCACAGGCAAGGATACTGCTGCTAGTAAGTTTGCGCCTAAATCAACCATTTATCGGATCTTCAAGAACTTCAAGGAGAGACATCCAATTGAAAGGTTTCAGGGCGCCAAAGAAAGTCCAGCAAGCACCAGGACCGTCTCCTAAAGTTGATTCAGCTGTGAGATTGGGGCTCCACCAGTGCAGAGCTTGCTCAGGAATGACAGCAGACAGGCATGAGTGCATCTGCACGAAAAGACTTTTGGAGGATGGCCTGGTGTCAAGAAGGGCAGCAAAGAAGCCACTTCTCTCCAAGAAAACCTCAAGAGATATACTCATATCCTGCAAAAGGTACAGGGATCAGTCCCATTTTATGACAACAGTAAATCATCCTGTGTCTGGTTGCTTCTCAGCCAAGGGAGTGGGCTCACTCACAATTTTTCCTAAGAATACAGCCATGAATAAAAAATGGTACCAAATCATTTTCTGAGAGCAATTTCTCCCGACCATCCAAGGAGGGTTTGGTGATGAACAATGCCTTTTCCAGCACAATGGAGCAACGTGCCATAAAGCAAAGTGGCTTAGTGGCTCAGGGAGAAAACATCAACATTTTGGGTCCATGGCCAGGAAACTCCCCAGACATTAATCCCATTGAGAACTTGTGGTTAATCCACAAGAGGTGGGTGGACAAACAAAAACCCACAAATTCTGACAAACTCCAAGCATTAATTATAGAAGAATGGGCTGCCATCAGTCAGGATTTGGCCCAGAAGTTCATTGACAGCATGTCAGGTCTTGAAAAAGAAGGACCAACACTGCAAATATTGACTCTTTGCTTACACTTAATGTAATTGTCAATAAAAGCCTTTGACATTTATGAAATGCTTGTAATTATATTTCAGTTATCACAGAAACATCTACAAACACCGAAGCACTTTGTGAAAACCAATACTTGTGTCATTCTCAAAACTTTTGGCCATGATTGTAGATGTAATTTTATGAGATGCCATTGTACATATTCCATAATGTTTGAGTCCATAGTTTTTGTGGTCTGCCTCCTACCCTTCGCCGCCAGCTACAGGAGCAGCTGTTGGACCCACAGCAGACGTAGGGCTGCCCCCCCGTAATCACCTGCGGCAGTACCATGCACTCTGACAACGCGAGCAGCGCTTCACTGCCTCTACACCGCAGGACCCACACTTGGGTTTCTCAGGAATGAGACTCTCCATCACATCCAGATCGTATGTCTGGGCAAGCCTGATGGGTAAAATATGAAGAGAAATTGAGTGCATTATTTTTCCATAAGCGGAATTTTAAAATATTTGGTACTAAAAATCAAGAATTAACACTAATATTGACCATAGTGTTCAAAAAATCTGCGTACTTGGTAAAATCCTTTTACAGAATAGTATGGATCATCTGTACATCTACAGTCCTCACATGTGTCAGTGTGAAGTGTCTCTGCATTGTACTGCTACCATTTAGCTGAATCACTTCAGCTGATTTCGCTGCGCGTTTGTCATATTAGTATTTACCCTCTTGGAAAAAAAGCCCCCTTTTCTGGCCAGAAGTGTATGTCATGGCTGTCTGTACACAGAGGTTCCTCTTTTGTCACTCCTGTGTGCCTCATTGACAGAATTGGTATTTTTTTTCTTTACTGCAGTTGCAGTGTCAGTCTCACCTGTGCGCCTGCCGCCTGAGATCATCCTCAGAGGGGTCGAAAGCTTGTTTCACCTGAATCTTTGCAATGACCTTCCACTTGCCTGCATTCTTATTCATGATGTTGCTCCACATTTCTGGAATCTGAAAGTCAGAACATTAAAGAAGATTTCAACACTGAAAGACACATCAAAATCGACGAATTACATTCATGAGGGCTCAGTGACAATATTGCGATTTTTGCCTGCTTACCTGCTCCAGAATAAGGCCCTTTTTGGGGGGAGCAGGGTCCACCACTGCAAGGTGACTGAGGAATCGCTGGAGTTCACTCAGACAGGGCGACTGGTCGATTAAGACCTCTGTCAGGAAACCTCTCAGCTGCAACAGGCAGATCAATCTTTAAAAAATCTGGGATCTCAAAATGATGCATAAGATATAGAGGGATACACTCAAACGGATGGTTTAAAGAACCAAAGATCTATGGCTTAACTGATCAGATCAGTAATTAATTTACTAAAACATGCATGTATCATATCACATTTTCTGCAACACAGCAGAATGCATTATTGTAAAAAGAAAAAAAACATACAAAAGAACTGCTATTAATCACAAGAACATCTGGATCCCATATTATAATTCAACTTTGTTCTGGCAAGATTTCCTTATCCTTCCTAACCAACAATCACTTGGAATATATATAAATTCTAATAAAGCCACCTTATTCACATAGATTATATTTAAACCTGCATTCAGGTTTTAATTCCTACTGAGCTGTACATTATAATCTACCTTAAATTGCAAATCTACCTTTCTTGCAAAACCCCTTTGCCAGAATAGAGTCGCAGTGAGCCTGAGACAGATCCCAGACATTAAAGATTCCACGGTTTGAGTCTCTGCTATGGCTCGATCTGTATGGAGTGTGCAGGTTCTCCCCGTGTCATTGTGGGGTTTGATCCAGGTACTCTAGTCCCCCCCCCCCCACAGTCCACAGTCGAAAAACATGCTGAGGTTAACTGGAGTTACCAAATTGCCCATAGGTGTGCATGTGTGAGTGAATGGTGTGTGAGTGAACGGTGTATGAATGTGCCCTGAGGTGGGTTTGCAATCCCACCCTGGATTGTTTGTTGTATTTCACCCATACCCTCCAGAATAGGATCTGGGCCCCTGGAACCCTGAATAGGACAAGCGGCTACAGAGTATGGATAGATGGACATTCACACACTATTCAGGGGCACCAATTTACCAAATTACAAGTTTTCTTTGGACTGTATGAGAAATGCAGAGTATCCAGAATAAACCCATGTGAATTTCATATGAACTGAGCATCTGTACCCGTAACAGCTGGCTCTTGTTGAAGCTGTTGAAGTCATATTTCCTCTGGCATTCCAGCCTCAGCAGCAGGTTATACAACGCAATCCACACCTGACCATCCAGCTTGGTCATCTTTAGCTGGTCCTCTCTGGGAATCAGGCACCATCTCCCATCGATATACTTTTCCATTTGGCCTGCTAAGTTTAAAATTATTGCAACTTGAGAGAAATTACTTTTTCAACGTAGATTTTTGTGCAACAGTTTCCATAAATATCGAGGAAGCATGAATGTAAACTGACATTAGAATATGACAGTGAGTGTTGTTCCCACTGAGTCAAAATGGTAGTAAATACAGTAACTGTGTAAAAATACGCTGTCAGAGTGATTTGAAGTGTGACCACAGAGCAAGCGAACCTTTATTGATACGGCTCCAGGGGCAGCACTCTACAAGCCGGACCAGAAGACAGGGCAGGTTGTGCGTGCTCAGAAGCCTATGCAGAACACTAAGGTTCACACTGCAGAAGACAGGGAGCAGGAGAGACATCTCAGATCATGTTTCCAAAAGCAAAAAAGCCAGATCAATTCTATACCATATAATCATCAATATGGTAAAAGCCTGAAGCCCGGAACAGGAAGCAATAGGAACCTATACTGGGTTTGAGGTGTTTGGTTGGATAAATTGCAATATAAAGTAAGGCTGTTAAAAACAACATCTTTGATAAGAAGCACCTGTCAACATGATCAGTAATGTATCGAAGAACAGACAGTGCCTTCAGGGAAATCTCAAACTCTATTGCCACATTCTGATTCTGCAGATCCTAGAAAAACAAATATGCAGCAGATTAGATCATATCAATACAAATAAACTGGCTAAGAAAAATACAAGCAACCGTACTTATTATTATAACGGTAGATGGTATTAGCCTCCTTCCTGCCAGGTGTCCTTAAAGACACTTCTAAAACAGGCGACATTCCCGTCCTTCTTGGGTTCACACCTGCACAGATGAGTGGCATGCATCCCCTGTATAAGCGACTCTATCCGGGACTGTGCATCCGTCACTGGCGTTCTTTCCAGCCAGGAGAATCAGTTTACGGTGGCAGTAATCAACCAGATCCAGTATTGCGTCCTCTGCTGCTTCACAAGGTTCCTGAGATGCATGAGGAAGGTAACTCAGTCACTGCAGGGTTTGTGCACATTCCCTCACTGTATTCAAGGAATTCATTACCAAGTGTACTAAATGTTATAGCAGAATATACCGGAAAGCGATACACTCTTTTTCTAAATGAAACTGAAAGCTGTGAGCACAAACCTGGTGAAACATGATTGTTTCCAGCAAGTTGATGATAGAAGCTTCATGGTGAATCTGGTAGCATAATAAACTGTGGGTTAATGTCTTATATGAAATGGTATATTCTTATCTACACATATACACTGTGATGAAACACAAAATATTAATAGTCTAATGTAAAGGAACAATCTAAAACTGACTCACCACCATGTACAAAGGAAAAGTGCTTTTTGGGTTGAAGTCTTGCAGCTGACATAATATAGGAAACACTTTTTGCTTCCAAATCTCTATCGAGATCATTCCGTGGATCAATGTGGGAATCTACGGGAAAATACACTACTGTAAAACTGCGACAAAAATGACCGGTGTTCATGTGTACGTAGCCATAAATTTCTCAAGTGGTTAATTCATTAGCCCATGATTGCAGATTGAGCAAAGTATTCTATGTGAGTAGGCATGACGTAAGTGGCGCGTTTCACCTTTCCAAATGATACGAGCTGGTCTTTCACAAACTCGTCCTGCATGGCCGTGGCGTTCAGGATCGCCTGCATGTTCAGTTTCTCGATGTATTCATGCTGCATAAACCACCTGGTGTTGCATATATCAGATGTTTCTCAATACTTCAAAACCTACCCGAAGTTTATAATAACGCAAATATCTTCTTATATTATTATTATAGCGCACCATCTACTTTCAATATGCCTTAAAAATGTCCAATTCTTATTTAGCGTATATAATTATTTATACAATAAACATGTATGAGTATTGGTCATACTAGCTAGCAGGTACACTTACCGTGAACTACCTATTTCTTTGAGCGAATACGTTTCCAAACTTTGTATATAGCCTTCGGCCTCTCCAGGGAAAAGTACAGAAGCTGAAGAATCCATCATTACGAGCAAGATTTCAGCAGCTGCAAGTTATGCGTACACTTAGAAAACGATCGCCATGGTTACGGACAACAAACGCATGCGCAAACGCATCGACTCCTACCAGGGACGTCAACTAGATTCCAGCTCTAGCGTTGAGTGTGAAGCTTACATGTTTATCTTGTGTTTGTGTGGGTTTCCTCCTATTTAGGTTATGCCCTGCCTCAGGCTGTGTTTCTGCAATATGCTTTTGCCTCACTGTGACTTCGCACTGGATAAGCGGTTATGCAAAGTGGACAGCAAATTGTTTTATTTATAGTTTTAATTTCATACATTACAAAACATACAATTACAGGCAAATAAATTTTTTTCCACTATATTCACAGCAAGATATTAACAATTAATAATCCCTCAATTCCAGTTAGGCATTACTGGAGTCATTTCCAGCAGACAGTGATATTGGGGTCATTCTCCAGTCGTTCATCCAGTTCTCTGTAGCTCATTCCTGTGGAGGAACCAACACAGCAGTTCATTTCCTTAGACTCCCACTACAAAAAAAAGCACACGTCAAACTTACATGCCAAAACTTTTCCGAGAGCTTTGTGTCAGTTACATATTAAGCATTTCTTAAAGCCAAACACACATGATCACATGAGAGGCACCTGTTTTGCAGCAGATCTCATCATAGCTGTGGCAGCCAGTATAGAGGCGGGGAGGTCGACTTCGCTCATCGCGAACCACTTTGACTGGATACTTCTGCAGCCTACGAATCAGACCCTTCATCAGTCCGAACTGGATCAGCTTCCTAGGGAAAAAATTCCATTTTAAGCAATTCACACCAATTGATAGAAATTACATTATATTACATTTGATGCGAACACACTGGACACTTGTTGGGCAGATGTCCATGTTTTGCATCATTTTGTGTCCTCTTTGGTTAAACTGTGGCTTGGTCACTTGATTAATGATACAACATCTAAGGGTTCATAATACTTCTAGAATACACAAAGATAAAGGGGGACATATTTAAGGCTGCTATGTAAAGGCAGCACAAACAGACCTCTCATCGACTCTCTGGAGCTGCTGTGAATACCGGGAGCAGAGATCACGTACTGTGGTGCCTGGGCTTAAACCACAATACAACTGGAATACATCCCTCAGACTGGCCCGCTTCTGCCCTGAAAAGCACACCCAGTAACAAAAGCATGTGTTTTACCCTGAAAGACAATCAAAGACATGTCACACAACCTCGGTTCGCTCCCAAAGTTACCAGGTTTGGTGACGTAGGCAAGACACTTCTCCTGAATGGATTTGTCATCTATGAGATTCTGTACTTTGGGAGTGGTGCAGTACACATTGGAATACTGCGAAGAAAACATCATGAAACAAAAAGCCACATGACAAATCCAGAGCATGCAAAACCCTCGAACCCTTCGTACCTGGAATATTGAAACCAATGTTACAACCCCATAATACCTGTTAAAAGAAACATTTTTCATGAATTCCAAAAGGTAATCCGAACTTAACGATCAAACAACGTATTTTTTCAAACTTGTAATTAATTAATAAATACATCAAAAATCGTACAGCAAATTTTGCACAGCAATCCGGACAAGGTTCAATTCCACATCAGCTTCTGCAGAAATCTTTTGGATGTGTCTGAAACCATCAATATAGGGTAATATCTGTAATTCAGAAAGGAAAAATGGTTAAAAAACACTACAAAGATCCTGCTAGTTGGTAAAAACTGCACCTCCTTCACAGTGGCAGAGCCAGAAAAAATTCAGTGGGGCGGCCAGGGTGAGACCAGACGTGTTAAGGGTATATCTTAACAATTGTAATTTGGCACAAAAATCTGAATATGTACATAAGGCATCTAGAAGATAAGGGAATATTTAAGGTACTTAAACGCTATAATTCTACACTGTTTATAATTCAGGCAGTGGTTATTATCAAATTAGCAAATACACATTTAATATATCAATGTCTTGCAGTTAAGGTAACAAGCTTACGCTAAGTAGAAAATTCCCAAACTTCTGCATGACTCCTACTCTGAGAGCACCTGTTTAGCTCAGCAGCACAATCAGTTCATTCTTTATCAGTAAATCATCAGGGACACGGAGAAACATTGACTCAATAAAAGGGTTTTTTTTTAGTCAAAGTCTGATTTAACCAAAATGCACATGTGATGGGGGTGGCCAGGTTTCAGGCTAGGTTGGCCACAGCCATCTCTTGCCACCCCCCAGACCTGCGTACGCTTCGTCATGAACAATATTTTGCTGAGTGGTACACTGTTGCACCAGCAAATGAAATACCTGTTGTGTGGTCAGATCCCACTGTGACTTAATAAACTGCTCCTTGCACTCAGTGAAGACTGGCACATCATACTCTTGCACTATCATAGGATCTTTTCGGAGCTCTATGAGCTTCAGGTGAATGGTGTTGGACTCGTCTACAACAGGATCACAAATTAAAAATCAGAAAAAAATGAATGAACAGTTAAACATAGAGGAATTTTTGTTCTCTGTTCGCATCACATAAAGAGAATAATGTTATCAATATGAATTAACTAATACTAACTACTACTACTACTAATATTACCTATTGGTAAGGTACAAGCTCCTTTGGCATTGAGTTCCTCCAGCAGCGTCGACATAATGGGCACAAGTTTCTGTTTGCTCTCCTCATTGGAGATGAAACCACTTTCCAGCTGCGTAAAAATAGGATTCAAGGTGTCACTGGAGGAAATGGAGCTTCCCAACCAAAAGCTTGGAATTGTTTTTCTTAGCGGCCGATTAAATATGTTCAACCATAGAACAAAAAATGTGGGTTTTTGGACATACTGATGATATGCTTAGCGAATAACTTTTCACAATCGATCAGAATGCCAAAACATTACACTGAACATCTCTCTGCCTTACAGCAAACATACATGACAAGACATGAACAAGAAATCAGGTAAGTATGACCCAAATATCCATTATATTGGCTCTACTACATTGATTATTCATTCTATTTTCCACTTGACCAACTGAAGGTCCTTTAAACTGTGCTGTTTAAGCCATATAAAATATAACTGAAGCCTGGTATACCTCCAGTGTAGTGAGATATCCAGACAGCTTTTTCACAATTGGTTCCAAGGCACAGGTTTTTGCCTGCGCGTCACACACAAAGCCCAAATTGAAGAGCAGAGCATTGCGTCTGTACTTCTTATGCTCGATGCACACAGGGCAGCCAATCAGCTTCTTTTCCATTGCCGTGCTATGTTAGATAAGGATGAAAATCAAGTTTACTGTTGTGAAAAGTTTACCTGCATGTTACGTGACTGTATAAGCAATACATAATGCAAATGAATGAAATGTCATAAAATATGCATAAATGTACTGTACTCACACTGTAATGAGCTTGTTTTGTAGGTCAGGCTTTGTAATGATGTAAACTTGCACAGTGTCAAATAGTTCTCTTGAAATATATTCTTCAGGAACCTACACAAAATATGCCATTAATAAACAAAGTACTTAATAGCCATTCCTATTTCAAAATTAAGTGAGTTCAACCCAGTTTACGGAAAGATACTAACAAAATTAGTTATGCAGACAGCTGTCTAGCTTCCTGTATATATCGCATAAGGTTTACCTGGTAGGTAATCTTTGGCCCCAAAGTAGGGTGAAACTCACTGAAAAATATGCACTCTATTCTACAATTATTCTCCATAATTTTCCATTCAAAAATAATCATCCGTTTAAACACCAAATCCGACATTAAAGTATAAAAAGTCGGCTATTTATTTGCTGTGGCTGTTTGCATAGCGCATGACAGCTGTAATCATATTTATCCGTTATATTCAGTTTCAAGATTAACCCCGCTAATGCGTTAAAGATTAAAAACCATCGTGTACTATCATTTCAACATAAGCACTTCAAAGCATAAAATAATACGAAATAGTTCCAGATAACAAGACTGAACCAAACACCATATTGAAAAGCTCTATTTAGATTATTAAAAGGCGGGACTTCAGAATATCTGGATCCGTTGCTAAAGAACGTGACAGCAAGCGAGACATTAAGACATGATTGGTTGTACAGTTCCAGGTAGACTGTTTCAGAAGTAAGCTTACGATGAACAATAATATATAAAATCACAAACGTCTGCAGATAAACACACGACAGACTGCCCAATATGTTATTACGAATTCAATTTGATCCGGAAGTGTTTTTAACTTTTCTTGGTGTTTGATTGGTGATGACCTTGATCACGTGAGATATTAAACCGCTACGTAGTACTTCCCCTCTCTCTGGTGGGAGGGGTGTATTTTGAATTTTCAGATCGGTGTGGTGGCTATCTACAAATAAAAGGAAATGGAGGCATGATTATGCACTTTTATCTTCGTATACCGTAAGCCAAATGATTTTATGTTTCAAATACATACACCTTTGAGTTGCTATATAAATAAAGTTAAATAAAGAATAAGATCTACGTCGCTAAATAACGTCTTTGAGATAGGTCTCGTAACAGATTCGTCATTTACAATTTCCAGTTCTGTTCATGTCTATTTACATTCATAATTTTGTGTTGCACTTTTTACTGCATTTCAGCATCTACAGTTGATTCCCTTTAAGATTTTCCCTTAACACAGAGCACCTCCCCGTGGAGAAAGAGTATTAATTTTGTACGGACAAAGGCCGTTATACGTCGTCGCCAGCAGTTTTCGCTACTTCTGTTTGACTTTCGACAAACAATATCGCAAGTTGACCGGAAATAAGCTCCTGAAAACAGAGACTATGGTGCCCGCCAAACAATGGGAGAGCACCTTTTATGGCTACATAAGATTGGCTTGTGGCATACTGGTCCATGTCGCGTGTACAGTGTTTACAGTGTGCATTGCGGTTTTGGCCAGACCCGGTACCAGTAAGTATGTCTTTGTACTGGATATTGGATTTTAACGTACGATGCGGTTTAAAAGTATTTAACAGTAACACTCTTTTGTTGCTTAATAATGCGATGACTATGACTGTAAAGTGACAAATTTAAGCTTAACTTTGAATGTATCGGGTAAACAGTATAGAAATTGAATCAATTTTTATACAGAATTCCCCTATTGCAAAAATGAACATAAGCTGAAATGTAGGCATCATATTTAATATTTACCAAACGTTTGGTGAGGCTCTGCCCTGCCTATATCCCTGCCATTGTCAGATTTTTTTTGTGTTTTTGGAATTTTAGACTGTGCACTTGATTACGCTTAGGTTGAAGCCTAGGATCATTGCTCTTCTGCATGCAGAAGTCTTGTCCAGTGAGTTTTGAGGTGTTCACTTTGAGCAGACAAGATGCTTCTGAATTCTGAATGCGTATCTGATATACCTCCAGCCTTGTGAAATGACAGTCCACCAAGGATCCACCGTGCATCAGTATCACGTCAGCTAACCGCAATCATGGTCTCCTTATCGCTGGACACAAGGAATGCCAATAGAACATAGCTTGTGGCCATTAATTTCTCCAATCTGGGGCAGAATTGTCTTCCCTAGTAGAGCTTAAAGCCAGTGCTGTGGTGGGTAGAGAGATGAAAAAGAATAAGCAAGTGGCATATGCTCTTTCTGCCAGTAAACCTAGACGCTGTGGAGGACGGCTGCCCTGAGGGGACTGCAGCCTTCTGAACAACCCATCTGTGTAGTTAGAGCCATATTATCCTGTTTGGGGGAAGCAGCGCTTCTCCTTGAATTCATGGCCGAAGCCGTTTCCTTTATGCTTGAGGAAATGAAAAACACTGGCAATAGAAATGACCAGTGATTGATTAGGGAGACTACATATAAAAAGGGCTACAATACAAATACAAATGTAGACGCCTTAACATTGAAGCAGAAACCTTATAGTCATAGTCACTGTCCCATTTCAATAACAATCTGCAGAAGCCAACTTAACGCACAAATTTCCCCACTGTGGGATCAATAAAGTCCTATCTAATCTAATCAATACAAAAACAATGTTACTGTCGAAATAATTTTGGAATTCACTGTATATCCATACTGTTGTATTTCAAGAAATCAAACTAATCATCACCTTTTCCTAGGTGTGTTTTCTTGGCATCCATTCTTGATGTCACTGGCTGTAAGTATAATAAACGTGTAAAGTGTTTTATTCAGAGCACTCAGTGTAGTCCTTTTGTGTTTGAAACGTATTTTTTTCCCCGTCAGTTCTCATTCTTCATGACGGAGGCCGTGCTTCTCTTCTCCCCTGACTGCTCACTGGTTGGGAAGCTACCACACAAAACGAAAGGCCGCTACCACTGGATCCTGCAAACGCTCGCAGCCATCTGTGCAGTTCTGGGCTTATCTGCCATTTTCTATAACAAGCACCTGAATAGCAAGTCACATTTTTCCACCTGGCACGGCCTGCTTGGCTTGGCTGTAGTGTGTTATGCAGTGATTCAGTCACTGGGTGGTATCTCTTTGATGTACCATAAGCTAATAAAAGGACTGCCTTTAGCTAAGCTGAAGCGCTACCATGTCGCGTCAGGGCTGGTGCTTTACCTGCTAGGGAGCAGCAGCCTTCTGCTGGGCATGTGCTCCCTTTGGTTCACTGCATCAGTGCGCAGCTTGGTTTGGTACTTTTTGGCCTTTTGTCCCATCCTTAGCAGTCTGGTCATCATGAGCCAGGTGACTAACTCCTACATAGGCAAGAAACAACTGCAGCCTTAAAGTATCCAGCAATTTCATATTTTAAGTATTACTGTAATTTATATCGATAATGATTCTAATAACCCTTTCAGAGTGATGATGTTTTTTATTTTAAACAATTGGCTTAATCAGTTCGAAGTGACATAAAAGAAGTACCATTCATGGCAAATAATGTTCTCCTACAGAATGACACAAAATACTTGTTTTTATATTTCTATCACAAGCTGTATGTATAACACAGAGTGATGTCTGTATAATGTCTGTGTTATGGATTTACTTATTTAACAAATCTTGAAGAATTTATTTTTGCATTTCTAAATTTGATTTAGTTGTAAGAGTGAAAAGCAAGAATGTTTGATAAAGTCTATCCTCACATTCTGGAATAATCAAATTATTAAATATCTGAAATATGAAGAATGACTAATAGAAGGGGACCCCATATTGCCTTACAGTTCATGAATTGTATTTTAATTTTCATGGATTGACTTGTTTTGAATATTTTTTTGTATGTAATATGAACAGGATTGTATGAATAAATCATTTGTGTATAATTTCCTAAAATGTTATATGTAATTTATAATACTTCTTTTTATGTCTAAGAATACCTCATGATGTTACTTTGGTATTTCTACACTTGAAAATAAACATGTTTTTTTCATTCCATATGGCCTACATTATATATGAAAATGAAGATGGGAGTATGTTTCAGAAACTAAGATCTAAAGAACAGCACAGTGACTAGTGCATGGTGGAGACATGCAAAGAGTTTCAGGAGTACAGAAGCTACTTCCTGTCACAGCACGCTGCAGGTTCTGTGGTTGAACGCGTCAGCTTCCTGCCAATTCTGACACATACAGCTGAATGACTGCTATGCAAGTTTCTCAGATTAAAGCTGAAATGTTAAGGACGTCTTTCAATTGCATCGTTTACTCTGTGGTATTATTCTGGCCAAGCTACAGTCCACTGACATATAACAAAATTAAAATTGTATTGCTGTGTCTTTTAGGATTATTGTATAAACCTTTTGTTTAACGAGGAGTATTTCACCATGCAATTTATGAAACCTTTATAGATGAAATCCAAATTTTGATGAATACATGGAATTGGTATGTAAACAGTTAAATCCAGGTCAATAAAAAAGCATTTTATTCTTTGCTCTTAATAGACGATGCTCTCTAAAAGCTGCCTAAAATTATGACAGGCAGACGTTACAAGTTTTGTGTTACACTGACATCTGGTGGTTCTTCAGTGGTATTGCTCTGAATGTGCAAACCCAAGCAAAAACACAATTACTGTACCCATTACGAGTTAACAGACCAAAGTTGTCATGCTGATAGGCAGACACCCTATAGCTAGTGGTATTTGAATACTAATAAACAACATATGGTGTGGTCATTCTGAGCTTCAGATTTACATCACATATTACATTAAATATGTTTTTAGAATCACTTTTTGCAGTCCTGTACTCTTAGCAAAATATCAGGAATCATATATGAATCATACTTTAATTTTGTGAAAGAAGAAATCTGTCAGCATTTTGTATTGTGACCAAAGACTGGACAAGACAGGCCAATACAATTACAAGGTTCTTTATTCCATTTAAAGAAAGAAAAAGAAACCTATTCCAAATGTAGTGTCTGGCTTTGGGTACTGCAGCCGTTCCACAATCAGTGAGAGTACAATTAACGAAGGGACACAGCTCCCTTCTCTGTTCAGCTGCGGAATATTTACAAACAAAAAGCAAGATTTCCTCAATCTACGTGTTTAGATGGGACACGGTACATTACCATTCTACGACCTGTAAGGAACACGCGAGAGAGGAGAAGACCTCTTAGCAGTAGGGGATCCAAAAGAGGCATGGAAAGCACGCTATGGAGAACCTGAAAGCTGACATTCCAGAAACAGACACTGCGTGAAACTCCTGTGCTTTAGTTACTGAAACTACTGAGGGCGGGTCGGCACAGGCATCCTAACCACTAAAACACACCTGGAACAGAATGGACACAAGTCCAGCTACGATTTTCATATCAAACCCCTTTTAGAATCTATTCTGCAAAAGAAATAAAAATCAAAGTGAGGCAGTAGTGGGTACACTCCATTCCTAGGACTACAAATAAAGTAGGATCTAATTGATTAAGCACTCCAGGAAAGTCATCCACCGAAAGAGGAGGGGGGGGAAAAAATGGCAGCCAGGGTAGCGGAAAATTATCAGCAACACGATTAAATCATACATTTCACAACTTTGCAGATTTATTGAAATAGAAATTAAATTCAAAAAGTAATTGAACAAAACAAGATGTGGTACATGAGGGATATCATCATGTATTTATAAAGTCATTTCTTTGTGGAAGGGGAGGGAGAGTCTTGTAAGACACTATCATGCCCACTCAGCACAAAAAAAAAAAAAGGATGTACACACCAAACACTGTGGGGTTTCCAGACAGTTTACCTAAGCAGAGACAAAATGCAGAATATGGACTTCGGCAAAAGAATTCTTGAGTGAGTCTAGCCATTGGACTATGAGCAACTTGAGTGTGAGACACCAACTCAACAGCGTCTGAAGAGGGACTGAGAAGCTGTGGCCACTAACCACTCAACTACTCATTTGCTTAAAACAACAAAAGTCCAAAAATCCAAATCCTCCTGGAATCCCTACAGTCGCAAAAGAAGAAGAAAGGGGTGGGGATCAATGTTTTCTACATGTTGTCCTTAAGTCAATTAATTGTCATAACAAAAATCTGTGCTGGGGACCATCTTCCCTTATAGCAGCCATGGTCAACATGAGTGTGTGTCAATGAGCGAGCCTGTGAGTGCATGTGTACGTGGGGAGCTCTTTCTGCCGTCCAGCCTTGGTGCGCTGGGTCCCATAAGTTTATGTTTCTGTTGCTTTTGGGATGTAATGTTGGCCGCGACACCATGTATCCATGGTGATCCTTAGGATTTCCCAGGGGCATCTTCAAAGCTGATGATGCTCGATTCCTGTCCCTTTGGACTCTGGGAGGAACTGGCACCCCCAGACTGTGACGTTTCCCTCTCTGTCTGAAGAGCAGCATCTGCTCGCACCACAATCTCCTCCTCTTCCTCTTCATCTTCCATGTTGGGCCAGGCTGACTGGTCCTCGACCCTTTTCAGACGCTCATTCAAGGCCTTCAGGGCCAACTGCCTGTGAATCAGTAGAGAGATGGCATTTAAAAAAAAACTACAAAACTACCGATTTTCTCAGTATGGTTAAACTTAATCCCTGGTGAGACAGAAGTTAACTGTTAACTTAAGAACATGCTTTCCCTGATCTTCGAGTCCATACAGTGTTATTTTGATCTGTTCAAGTATCATGTGAGAGATCATCATTATCACCCTATTGCTTACAAATGTATAAATATCATCAATGCATATAATATGTGACTTGGGTACAGAACACTTTTTCACATTACTAATTTTACCCAATAAAGGGAACAAAGCAAATATCATGCTACATCACAGTACATAATTCTATTTTGAGGTCATTTGTACATGCTAATGAATAATTAAAATCCGCATATGCTGTCAATATACAATATAAAACACCTTAAGGCAGATCCCACATTAATCTACAATGGACAAGGATAAATATGGACTGCACAATTCAGCACAAGGATAATGTCTTATCTGAGACTTTCATTTTTACAAGGCATGTTTAACCTCATCTGTGCATCATCATGCTATCTATGTATTTATTTATTTTGGGGAAACTACTGTGTATCATGCTGTTGCACAAAAAAAATCTCACCAAAGGGAATCAATAAAGTTTCATCTCATCTTATGTGTTGTATAAATATTTTGTATAAATATAAATCATGTTTAGGGAGCATAAATGCAAAGCCAGTGAAACACACTGTCATTGTGTAAGACCACTGCAATACCTTCTCCTTTCTGCATCCTGGGGGTCAGTCCCTGGCAGACTGATGGTGATAGAGGAGGGAGCTCCAACATCATAGCGCTTAACCATCTTGCGGCAAACCTTGATCTTGACCAAAATGCTGTGCACCAGGCCAGCCAGCAGACCCACCACCGGCTGCAAAATCTCCGGGAAGAAGGACGCAAAGGCAAAGTGGTCGGACATGTCTCCCCGTCCTCTGCTGTGTTTCTGGTAGAAGCGCAGGTAGACCCAGCCTGAAAGCAGGCCATAGCCATAGGCTGCAAGTGGGGCTGTGGTATCTAGCAACGTCGTGAGGCGCAACACGACAAGCAACAGCAGAACCAGCACGGGGGCCACCTTGAGCCTTACTTGGGGGACACGGAGCACCGTCAAGTCCCCCATGGTCTGTTTGAGAGCTACCAGAACTCCACCAAGGAAGCCCAGCATTCCATGGACCCGGACTGCAAACAGGTAGTCCAGATTAAAGCTCGCGACGTAGGTGAGCAGGTAGGAGAAACCTGACAGGAGCCCAACGGCAACATTCACCACAGCGAAAAAGATCAGCAGCTCCAAAGCTCCCCACAAGGGCTCAAGAAGCCGGCCTGCAGCAATCACGGTGCCAATGCTGACCACAACATCCCATAGGTGCTGCTCCACAACCGCATGGGTCACTAGAGTCCAGATCCAGAAATTAGGGGGGAAAAGGTATCCGGGAGTCACCCCCAAAACGTATACAGTGTCCACCGCCCAGGATAGCAGGTATAGTAATATGACCGTGGCACAGATAGACTTCACCACCACGCTGGTGCTGGCAAATGCGGCAAAAAAATGTTGTCTGGCCACTGGCAGGTATCGGTTCATGTTTGATATTGATATTTCCCGAGTACAATATATAACTGTCCCCCGACCGTTCCTGTCGTGTTAAGAGCCTCAGATTATACAGCCGAGAAATGCAAAAGTGAGAACTGAAAATAAAGGATCCGATAATAAACGAAAAGCAAAGTCCAAGGTTAAAGGAATCCAAAGTAACAGACGTTACTAGTGAAATACCAGTTACTTGCTTACCAGACGACGTGGAATCAAAGATCAAGTTCTACCTGGAAAAAAAAACTGAAGAAAACTAAAATTAAAAGTTAAGTGGGATCATTTAATGTAGGCGAGAGTGACGATGCTTAATGGAAGCCACCTGTACTGTCTCTCTACACATCGTCTCTGCTCTTATCGAATGGTTACCGAACTGTGATCAATGAAAACTAGTATGATACCGAACAATCTTACATGATCACTCGGTGCTCATTCTTTTACATGCGACATATTAACGTATGTTGACAGGTAGCTAAGTTAGGTAGCTAGACATAGCTATCGACTGTTGGACTAAACGACTCTTGTCCCGATTTGTCGACTCGACACTTATGTCGAACTTGTATTTGGAAAAGGTTAATGGACGGTCCAAATTTCCCAGATCGTCTAAGAACCTGGCTACACACCGGTCAGTCATCAAGGCGGAGTTCGCAGACTCGCTACATATACATGTCAAAAAGGTAAACTTTAGTCTTTTACCAAGGGCATATATGTCGCAAAAACACTTAAATCTACTTATCTAGGTAACCAGGTCAATCTTTTAAACGGCCGAGAACAAAACCAGTTGTTCTAGCTATCTCCGGGTATGCAAATGATTTAAGTGTGTTCTAAGATAGCCGTTGTTTCTAAAACGACGCGACTAACCTTGCCGTCTATCAGCTGTTTAGCTAAGCGGCCACTCGCAATCACAGCCTTAAGGACTATCCACTTCTTCTCGGCCCAGTCATCGTCCACTGCTGCCTGGGTCGGGGATTTTCACTTCGCAACAGGCCGAAAAATGTAAATACTCCTCTGACAGGCCGTTCTTTCTTGAACAAATAAATGACAACGAGATTATTTAGGTTTCCGACCGTTGTTTGGTAACTTTATTCCTACTTTCACCGTCGGATTATTCGTATTTCATGCATTTCTCGATGCAATATAAACTCCGAGGCACTCCCAACATTACGCTGGCGTACGTTGGCGCTGTCGACGTCACTTCTTGTGCCCGAGAAGTCATCATCGCGGATTCATGGGAAGTGGAGTCTACTTAACATAAGACTGTGTCGCGTTATTTTTTTCGGGGCAAAATATTTAATAATAACTCAGTTATTACTGAAATAAAAGTCAGAAACAAATCCTGAACAAATATATTTGCTACTTGAGATAAAAAGATGCATCACAATTCATTAATGCTGAACAAACATGAGATCAGTATTTCACTTGTGTTATTCATTATGTGTTGTTTCTTCAGTAGTTCTCTCAATACTTCACAAAGGTTTACAGAATTAATAGATATTGTAACAAATATAGTAACTGCTTGGGATGACAGATGCATGGTGATTCATTATTAATGAACAAATATGAGATCAGTAGGCCTATTTAATTTCTGTTATTCACAACTTGTTCCTTGAGCAGTCCCTTCAGTAGTTCACAATGGTTTACAGAACTAACAATATAGCAACAAGTATAGTAACTGTTTCGATAAAACATGTGTCATGATTCATTAATGATGGATTAACATGAGATCCATAACTAAGACTTAGTTTGTGGTTAACTAATACAGAAGTAATAGCATAATACTATGACACTATTAAGTGAATGTGAATAAATGCT
>JAABNX020000119.1:14201364-14214541 GCA_015163995.2 Mormyrus lacerda | reverse complement strand
CACACACACACACACACACATATATAATCATTGGACAAAGCCATAAAAAAGTGAGTTTCAAATGTAGTTAAAATGTAAACTGAAAAGGACCACCCTTAAAATCATTGGCAGGCATTGAAAGACCCTCCCACCGCATCGTCACACAGATTGGCACCCCCGGCCCTATCTCCGTCCCAGCTGTGACCCCAAAGCCCTCATTATAGTGCTGACAATCCCCCCCCCCCAGTTTTATGCTCCTCACCCCAAGGGAAGTCACAAAGCCCAGCCTGCACAATGGATTCAATGCAACCAAGGGGCCGTTTACATAAGAACCGGCGTGGGGTTATGTAACGTTAGCTCAAAACGTACGGCGCAGTTAGCGAGCACGCTGGCCCACGTGCTCATGCAGACAGCGTTTACATTCAAGAGACCAGCCATTTCTGGTGCCCACCTAAAGTTGGCCCTTCTGTGGGGCTCGTGGGAAAAAAAGCTTCCTAAAGTAACCAATGCTTGATGCTAAAACCATCACAAGAGGATCATTACACACAATGAGGAAAAAAACCCCAAAGCACGATCTCAAAAAAAGTTTCAAGATTCAGTGTCAAGTTGTAAAAATACCTGACAGCCCGTTAATATGCTTTAAAGCACCATCGAAGGGAAAGCAGGTCCACAGAGGGCTTCCGCTGGCGCGGGGAGAATTCAGTAGGCCAGTGTGTCACCCAGAGATAAGTGGCACGCCGGGTAAGGGGCACTGCAGGACAAGCCTCGCCGACTCCCAAGGAAACGCCGGCGAGCCGGCTGAACCTCATCTGAGGTCAAAACATAAACGGGGTCGCCGTCAGCCGTGCAGATACCAAAACACCCCTCCCAGCTAAACTTCACACGCTGCCATGGCAACCCTATCTGTCAGGCGGAGCGGGAGGAGCACGCTACCTGGATCTGAGGTCACGCAAAAGGTGCGTGGCTCAGACAGCACCCGGTAAAACTTTTGACAGCTCAATACTGCAGAAGACCTCAAACCCAAAATTCAGAGACACACACAGACTTACAAATGCCCGAACGATGCTTAGGATGCACAGAAAAGGCAGGCCGTCACCATGCCCATGCAAACTTTACTAGCATTACCCAACACTATAAGGAACTGCAATTAAGGATTACAGTCAATTTCACTGTACATTCATTTGGAAAGCAGCAGCAGCAGTAGCAGTCCTCACAGAGTAACCATTCCCATTAAACACACTGATTGTTGCCACCATGTGAGCGCGCCTTCCACCGGGCCCCACGCCCCTTCACATGACCCCTACCTGCGAAGGACTCGGAGTCATCCAGGAGCAGCATGGCTCACATTAGCAGGAGGTACTCCCCAGGGCCGCAGCCTGTCCCCCGTCAGCTAGGGGCAGAGACCCCAGCACCTGAGTAACCGGGGCGCGTGTCAGGCTGCGTGTGTGAAAGACTCCTCCGCGCCGCGTTCCGGCTCTGCTCGCTGGTTAACAGGGTGAGCGTGTCGCTTGTTGCGCAGGCTGCTCACTGCATTCCCATTCAATGAATCCCTTCCAAGTGCTGATTAAATCAAGCTAGTGGGCAGCACCCAGGAACTAGGCAAAAACTCCTTGCATAACCAGCCACGCTCAAATGGGGCCCTACCGGGGGGGTTTCCGGAGGCTGTACCTTTGTTCCATGTCCCTTTTACACAACTATGTTAGGGGGCACCGAAGACATTGCATTTCAAAAAAGATGGGGGGGGGGAGGGTTTAATTGCCACCATTAAATTTCATCTGCCATTTCACTGAAGTTACACTGATTTCGGTCACCTGACATACAGATTAGAAGTACTTTTGCTATAATATTCACCATTAATATTCTTTTATTGTTATAATAGATATCTTTGCAAATTCACATACAGTAGGTGGACACTAACCGTTCCTTAAATAACGACTTTCGAATTAAACTGCTAAGTACACTCCCACATGCCTGCTGTTATAGCAGCCTGCCCCAAAGCTAAAGTCTATTCTATAACCTCTCAGAAGCCGTCATGTAGGCAAAGGGCAAAGCTGGGACACGGCTGTCAAACTGCAGTCCTGGGGGGCCGGAGCCCTGCACATTTTTGGGCTTCCCCTCATTTAACACACATCAACTTCTTGTGCTAATTACCACATAGAGCCGAATCATTTATGGTAGAACCGGGAATGAACTAAGCTACACAGGGCTCCGGCCCCCCAGGACTGCAGTTCGACACCCCTAATCTAGGAGATATAAGCACTATAAATCCGAGTCAGTAAGTTTTTGTCTACCCCTCCGCATCCGCTCCAAGCCATCACCTTAATACCTGGAGCAGTTCCTTTACAGCTTCGGGGACAATTATACAACAAAAACAACAACAAAAGATCCCGGAAAAGCCGCTGGCCAGGACAGTCGTCTGTCGCAGGTCCCCCGCCGCACCCTATTTCACCAAAGCTCCCCCCATCGCGTCCAGCATTACACACAGTGCCCCCTCCCCCCACCATGTGTGCCATCGGCCAGGCCACTCCCCTTTCAGCAGGGCTGCCTTAGGTAACGGGGTAAAGGAGTTCATGGACTGACTGAACTGGGCAGTGTCAGTGTGGGGAGTCTCTGTGAAAACAGGAATCGCAGGGATGGAGGCGCGGAGGGCGGGAAAACCAGCAGGGAAGGACGGCTTCTACGTCACAGAGCCACCCTGGAAGGAAGCCGGGGGGAGGGGCATGCCCCCCCACCCAGGCCAGAGCGGTCCGCCTATGTCACGATGATTAATGACTATGCTGACTGCTATTCAAATCAAAGTCCAGTTCCAATTACAGGGAGCGGATAACTAAAACAAGGCTTTCATCAGTTACCCTCAAAATGCAAAACAACAACAAATAACATTATGCTTTATTATCATCATTATCATCATCAAAAATAAAAACAATAATAATAATAATAACAAGAACAATAATAATAATAAGTCACTTTGATCCCCCTGTAGAGAAACTCTCTTTGCAAACCCCATCTTGCTCTCCGTGACACACAGGCACCTATATAAGTGGCAGCAAGCAGCAACCTGCAGGGGGGGGGGTTCAGGGCTTCGTTCAAGGGCCAACGGACATGAGGCCGTTCTGCCGGGGCTGGGCTGGAACCAGTGACCTTCCGATCACAGGATCCGAAGCTTAACCCAGTGAGCCGCACGCTGCCTTAATTAAAAGACTGCAGGGCCTCTGCGTCTCCTATAGGGATCACAACAGAGACCGTGACAAAGACGAGGATCGGCTGGCAGAGGGAGGAGGTGGGGTGGGGGCACTAACAGTACTCCTCTTCTGCTCGAGGGAGTGGGAGGCACACTGACTGATAAGGGCATCTGCCAGAAGGTGCTAAAGCACAGAGAACACTCAGACGTGAATATATGGTGCGTTCCATTTGCCTTCGGATCCGAGTTTCGGTTGCCAAGATTACGTCACATCCGCCAAAAACTCGGGGAAAACCGAGTTGGACCCTTCCATTTGCCACAGAAGTAGCGATACCATGGACCAGTATCAAAAAGCAAGATTTTTTGCTTAGCCGGACAATTTGTCGGATTTAAGGTACCTCGGTTTAAATGGCCTTTATCTCTGTTCACATACAATTAGCCCAAACTACCTTAAATCCGACAAATAATCCTACTGATCATGAAATCCAATTCTAGCTTGGTTAATTGTTAGCCATTGTTGCCAATATCAGTTGATAACACATTACACGTGGTGCTTCATGTATAAAACTCCACAGCAACACATGTACAAATAAGGTGGACGGTATAGTGCGTGCGGCCGATTTAATGAGCCACAAATGAGAAGTAGTGCCTAAACAGTATAAAACTATCAACAGAAGAGAAAGATGTAAAGGGCGGAGCCATCTTGGATTCTGAACTCGGGATCCTCTGTGCTGCTCCGAGATATTTCTTGGATCTCTGAGAAACGCATGTCGTCACTTCCGGCTTCAAAACTAGGAATCCGACTCGGAAACAGAGTTCCGAGGGCAAATCAAAGGCGCCAATAGCCAGACACGGCAAACGCGGCCCAGAAACTCAGATAGCTGCCTGATGACAGGACCGGCATCAGCGCCTCCTATCCCCAAGCGGAGAACTGCACTGGTAATGACAGCTCATCATCAGATGTTCTTACACATCACCCTACATGTAAAATTATGCTCCACCCAAACTTCCTAAAATCCAGTTGTCAGCCTCACGTCCTCCCCAGCTGTTTGCTTTCGCTGGGCACTTTATCACAAATCCACATTTCGAAGAACACAGCCACCACACTTCTCACTTCCGTCGCAGACCCTAGAATTCCTACTGTTCTATGGCAGGCATCATGATGAGACTCATTATCCAGAGACGCTCCTGGTGCCCGTGTAATGGCAGCTGTGCGAGTGGCTCTCACTCCGGGGAGGGAAGTCATTCTCTGCGGCTTTACCATTGTGCAGATGTCAGACTGTGGCGTTCAGTTCATCTCCCACGGCACCTTCCATACAGGGCAACGTAACTCCTGTCCTGCCAGCGAATGCATACCAATACAGCATCAGTACTCCACGTATGCCAGACAAAGGTGTACTATTATTAGTATCAGTTGCTTTGATTTTATATCACAGAATATCTAGTGGGAAATTTAGTGTAAACTTTAATGCGAGAAAAATCACTGAACTACCACAATGAAACTTGTATAGCTAATATGTTCATGCAAATTACACTAAACCACAAAATTGCCATAATATTCTTCCATGATTTAAACTGGAGCAATAACCATTTTAAAACTCGCATTAAGCTACACATTATACATTATGTTAGCCTGCTTCCTTCTGGACATGCATACCTTGCATAATGGACACATCAACTGATTCCGACATCAATGGCTAACCGGCTCACAGTGGCTCCGACTGTTTCTGTGCTGTACAGTACTTCATGTAAACGGGAGAAGCTCTGCCCAATTCCCTCCGATTCCTCATAAGGCAGCAGTCTTTCAGGTCTGTTCGGGTCACCATATCACCTTTGCACATCCCTATAGGAATTCAGCATCGGCCACACAGTCAATCTTTCGTCCCCCAATCCAGCGGGGCAGAAAGCTGCGGCAAGGCAGACACATCTGCCGCTGGACTCAGCCGTGCCTTTTCTGTGCGATACAAGACACGCAGCCGCCACCGACCGTGCAAATGCATAGTCATTGCTGACGGATTGAGCAGACGGTCCGGCGGCGTAAACACGCTGCTCTAAGGAGCAAAAACAAGGCAAGAGTTTGACTCCATTCTAATCTGATGACTGATTCATCACGGATGTTCTAAGGTGCTCACAAGGTGAAGCCCAGAAGCCTGTCTGCCTGCCTCCCTCTTCCTGTTCCACAAGTAGACACAGAAACATGGATCCTTTTTTTATCATTGTAATCGTCACGTCTGATTTCTTAACTGATGGCGCGAAGGCTGCCCATCCTTGACAGTGACATACCCGCAGCTTGTTCTTAGTCATGGGGCTTCCATTTCAAACATCACTTGATGTCCGTATTTTGTTACAAGTTAACTGGTTACTTGGGTATGAGGACAGAAAAACAACTGTGCAGGTAAGAGCAACCAACCACACCAGCCCAAATTTACGCTACAGCAAAAATACGCACAGGCATTCAGTAGGTTTAGGCCCTTGCACAGGTACTCACTTCACGTCCAGAGTGGGCAAGATTTTTTGTGTTTTTATTTTGGCATGTTCAATGTCACGATTTGGAAGGTAACAGCACATTGAGCTTTCAAAGGGACAAAGCAAATTAGTATTTTTCTGAGTGTAACCAAGAAGGAGATAAATATTTTCTAGACCTAAAAAAAAAAAAAAACATTCTAATGTTGGCAAGTGTTGGCGATATAGAGTATTTCTAACTTATTGGAACTGGACTACTTGGAACTCCATGAAGCAACTGGTACATGATCCAAATCATCGGGTGGGGTGGGTCAACAAAGTCACCGGCCTCCTGAAGACTCCAACACCAGCTGTTATGGTGACAAGACTGACAAAGAGACACAGTGGGGAAAGCAGGTGGCACAGTGCCATGCATCGGGCCTCTTATGCAAGATCAAGATCCATGGGCACCCCGCCAAGAAGCACCAAAAGCAACGAGGACCTCCGGCCATCATCAGCCCATCTTCATGCATTCATAACAAGACTGACTTGATTTCTGTGGACTTGTAATCAGGCCATAAATGCTGTTATGAACGCTCAGTGGGAATCAAGAGCCTGTGTTACTTCCTCCATGGTACCAGGTCTCGAATCACACATGCCAAGAAACCAACACGATGTAATGGAGGCTGGGACAGGACAGTGGCTGAGGTTGGTGGAAGCGAAGTTGAAATTCGGCCTCCTTCAGAATTAGAAGAACAAACAAGCACGCAAACAAGCAACCATAAAAAGAAATGAGCAGGAGGGCAAGAAAAACCACCCAGCTATCAGAGATGCATCAATACCATTTTTCCCAGTTTGAATGCCTGGGGCTGGTAGATAAAACAATGCCGATAATTATCATGATACGATTTCCTTTGGTATCAATATGCTGCACGCTCAATATGATTTCCATATGATTTAACACCAAACCTGCCGCTGACAATATGCTTTGCATCAGAAAATGATGTCACTTTCTCTGTGACTGCTTATCAGGACTGGTAGTGAAGCACGAGCTCAAATACAGCTGTGAAAACGGGGGATTCATTGAACAAATAAGTGGATGCAATTGGGTAGGCGGGCAGATAACAGACAAAACCGTCAAAACAGGGCAACTCACCGGGAGAGCATGCAAGTCCAAAGCAACCCGTTAAATAAGGGGAATCCAGTTAAATCCAAAAATAAAGTCCACAGTAAAATTCAGTCCATGGGGGTAATAATCCACAAAGAACTAAGGAATCATAGGAAAAATACCAGCAGCAGCAATTTTTGAACAATGACTAAATGTCTATCTTGTGAAATGCAAAATGCTGTTTGGTAGTGATGGTCAAAACGATACTTCATGAACCACTCAATATTTTTCGAGCTCGCAGGGAGCTTTTGGCTTCCTTTTCAGCGCACTTTGACCCCTTTTTGAACAGAGAGCTCCTTTTAGTAGGGTCAGAAAATAAAGCGAATCGTTCTTCATTTTGGCCGGCACTACTGTTCGGCAAGTGTTTGTTATGTTCTGAGGATAAAGAATACTTTGCAACTATGATTAACCATCTGGTTCCTTCAATTTTAATGCAGGGGTAAAAATCAACTTTTAAAACCGGGGAAAAAAAAACAATGATTCGACTTATCATGATAATTATGGATATCGATCAACATGACAAATTTTAGCGTAATAAGATTTTTGGTCACAATACTCAGCTCTACGAGTACCAATGCTTGCTTTCTGCTACTCACTAATGGGGGGGGGGGGCAACCAATATGCGATGTTTTGAAACAATATCAAACAGTAATATTGAAATTACCCCCCATAGAAACACAAGTGCACACGCAGCACCGAGCAGAGAGGGTGGTGATCATTTAACTGATGGATTAGCGGGCCGGATTCACATACGACTTAAAATTCATGTCCAGTGCACATCCCTAACCCTAAATTCTAAGTCTAAAACTGTCTAAAGCAGCGGTTCACAAACTTTTCATGCTGCATACTGCCTCAAAGCCTCAAAGTATTACGCTCTGTATGACAACATGCTTCATCACCAATATACTAATGTTTTCTCTATGTCAGGTTTATTATTTGACATTTTCTCTCTGCGCTACCGTTTGCTGCATGGTGGGTCGATGCAAAGAGCTGTTGGGGGCAGTTCCGACTCCGATACTCTCTTGTGTTTAATTCTTATACGTTTAATTAAATGACTCGTGTTGTATGAATTTAATAGCTTGCAGTCTGCTCAGCTTTGGCTATTGTTGTTAATTTCCCACGCCGCAGACATTTTGTCCCATTTATTTTGCTCGTCGTAGGACCTGATACTGATACTAGCATCCATACTGATGCATCCCTAACAGCTTTGGCTAAAATTCATAAATAAAAAACGACAAAAATTACTCACACAGTCTCTCAGCGACACCCCAATTAGACTCCTGCACTTCTCTCTCAAAGCGAAGGAGAAATCTCTCAGTGTCCCTAACATTTCTCACACTGATACACCTGAACTCTGCATCTCTCTCAGCACCTGCGCCGAGGTCGTAACAGAGGAATCTCTGCTGGGGAGAGCTGGTCAGGGGACAAACCTGCTGGCCAGCACCAGGGTGGGTCCAGTCTGACCTTCTACATTTAGATCAGGGTGGATAAATAAGAGGGGACAGTCTCCAAAACCCAGGTGGATTTTGGACCTACAGTCCTTTGTAAAGCAAGGAGTATGAAAAACTGCAGTGCCTCGTGGTCAGGTTAACAGGCCATGAGCATGACTGCACACATACACATGATGCAACGGCTTGAAAATAATCACATTAATCTGTAGTATCATCCTGCAACATCCAAATAAATGTCAGGAACACCTTCCACCCAGGTGTAACTATGAAATACGCAAATGTCAAATGTTTATAGAAAAAGTACGAGGGTGGGGGGTTCATATGGAATCACGACAGGTCCAGAGGCTCTCACCAACATCTTTACAACTTGGAGACCAGCATAAAAAAAAAAAAAATTGGAAACCTGAACATATTAACACTTTATTTTTGCTTTCCCCCCCCAAGAAAGTGACGGCACAAGCCAGGGGCAAGGGAGGACATGAGAGGACAACGGAGGACAAGGGAGAACAAGAGAGGAGTCTGGTGAATAGACAAAGGTCCCTGCGGGCAGCCTGCCACCTGGCGGAGCCAACCTGACACACGCCGACCTAAATTCAGGCCAGTTTCTGGATCACGCGGGAGAGCCGGGAGGCCGGATCGAGCAGGATCCCGGAGGGAGACCGGCCTACGTGATGGACGGGGCACTGGGCTTTTATGGCGCGAGCACTGCAGGCCACAGAGTGGGAGCGAGCAGGTTTGTGAAACTGACACGCCCACACCGACTGTGATAACAGACTCCCCACTGACGAGCCTCAGCATGGCCTCACGGCGCTGAGGAGATCCTGAACATCACACTGACCCCTGCTGAGTCTCCCAAGCCTGCATGACAGACCAGTGCCTTTGGGCGGTACCATTAACAGCAGTACGCTTTATGTTTCGATTTAATACTTAAATTAATATCCATTTTGCTGGTTCAGATATTTAACAAAGAGCGAATTGTGACTGGGCACCGTAGAATACCTGCATGTCATGCAGCAGCTAACACAGCTCAAAACAAAGGGTGATAACAGTATTACCAATTAGACAAAGGATGACCAAGAGGAGAAGGTACAGTGAACAAGGCAGCCTGAGGAGAGGGGGGGGTTAGACAGGCAGGGGGAGGAGGCTCCGAGATGTGCGGGGCCTGGCCTCCCAGGCACTACTGGAGCTGCAGCAAAACAGCTGGGAGCCATTCAGGGGGTGCAGCGGAGCCTTTCATAACCGTGTTAGGTAATGCGTGTCACGGTGACACCCGCGCAATGCTGCCGTAAATGTCAGCGCGGCCTGGAACGACTGTGGCATCGTGACCCGCTCTGAGCATGAAGCGGCAGGCCTAATACACACCCCCCCCCCCCCCACATTTAGCTCAACAAATTACAGAGGAAGATTAATTATAGCTCCTGGAAGTGCTGGGACATGGATGCGCTCGGAAAAGGCCGTCACGAAAGCAGAGGGGATGGGAGGAGCTGGGTGGGTGGGGGTGAAACTGTTCAGGAGCCGGGGGGGCCTCTCGGGGGGCGGGGGGGCTCTCCTCCACACCTCACATACTGTCTACGAGAGGAAACCCAACAGTCTTAATATTCCACTAGCCTGCACTGTACGGCTGAGCCAGAACCATTTATCTCTACCAGCCATGCTGTCCTCCCTTAGCCCTTTTGCTGGTGATGGACAGAACAAAAAAAAAAAAAAAAAAACTTACAGATTATGCCTTTGCAAAGCCAGGCCTCCTGAATCACGGTACTTACTCCACCACGGTGTGCAGGAAGCGAGCCTCAGCATGCAGCCCTGCCGACGGGGTTCATAACGTAACCAACCAGCTGCTCGCCCGGCAGCGCGGTCTAGCGCGCCGTGAACAAACAAGCCGGCTGATCAGCTTATCACACACAGAGCTTTCGCCTTCGGTGCGATGTTACAGTGAGCAGCCGTCTGCGGCGCCAGATTTGGAGCTGGGTGTCTTTGAAGCAGGTAGACCAACGCCGCGTGCCTTACCAGCAATGCTCGCTTTTCTCAGAGCTTCCCGCCTGAACGGAGAGCTCCTTCCCGTCCTCCGGGATGGCTCCCGCTCTCCGTCATTAACCCCGTAATGGGCTCGGTCGGGACCGGAACAGATGCTGGGGATTCAGAGCATCGAGGCCCTAAAGGCAGAGCAACCCAACGCACGTGGGAGAATTCACCAAGCCGCCCCCGTCCCCCCCACACCCACAGCTAGCCATGGGCTGGAAGAGCTTCAAAACAAGATACTCCCAGACAAGGCAGTGTGCCAGGGGCCCCGGGGCCTTTACTTTGTGAGGAGAGCCTTGGCCTCCTCTAAGGTTTACGACGCTCGCCGAGGTTTGTAGGAATGTAAGGCGAGAGACTCCCAACAGAACAGTCTGAAAAAGGCTGCATTACGAGGCTGAACCTCCAAAGAGGCATGTTTCCATCCATTTGAGGAGCAGATAGAACAAGAGATCCATGTGACAACATACACAACACTCAGGCGGACGGCATGAAACCGCAGCGCAAACTCAAAACAGTCCGGAAGGATGCACGCTCAATTCATTAGCCAAAAGCCGGCTTCACTTTCACTGGGTAGGACGTGAAATGAACTGGCGTATAGCTGAAGACCTTCCCCCGAAAACAGATGCACAGCTAAATAAGTGCCAACTGCATCAATATGGCAGATCTCTCTGCGAACCGTCGGTCTGCCTGCTTTGCAGAGCGGCCACCCGCTTTCTGTTGTTCGAACGGGAAACCCGAAAACCAAAGGGTTCAGGGGCTGATGGTATGGGGCCAACACTGGTGCCCCCGCCCCCCTCCAAGGACTCCCATGTGTGATTGGTCCTCAGTGTCGCTGGTCCCTCACGCGCACAAGGCATCAGCGCACTGACCACACTAACACGCTGCCCTCACGCCCCCACCATCACCATTAGGACGTCGTTAGCATGCATGCTGATTAGCTTGTGAATCCTAAACACACATCTTACAAAACTGAGCTTCAACCAGCTTACCTATTACTCGCTACATCCAATGATACTACTAAGTTGGGTCACTGGGACAAATCTCCACGGTGTACCCCATAGCAGTGTTTCTCCACCCTGTCCTTGAAGACCTACAGACGGTCCACATTCTAGCTTCCTCCCAGCTCCTGTTAACCTAAAACGCGGACTGTCTGTCAGTCCCCGAGGACCAGATTGGGACACACTGCACGTTGCGAAATAGGTCCCATACAATAAGCAGTACACTCACCGACGCCATCCTCTTCGTCATCCCCATCGTTTTCGTCGTCGTCCTCCTCCTCCATCTCCTCCTCTTCCAAATCCTCCTCCTCGCTGTTGAGGTCGGGCTCCAGATCGCTCCCTGAGATCGCCTCTTCAGACATGGTGCCCCAAAGCTCTCTGGGAGCATTACCTACACATCCTCTCAGCTCCCGGTCCCCTGCATCCACAGGACAGGGACAGTCACAGTCCATCCTTCAGGGGGTGTCGGGCTCATCAGCCACGCATCACTCTGCTGCACACACACAAGCTCCAAGACCTTTGACTGTTGGCCTTTTCTGTCATTGTGAACCAGCCTTAACATTTAAAAGCTGTACATGATTTTAGGGGTGAATAAAAAACATTTACAGCAGTTGGGGGGGGGGGGACACAATACTATGTGTCGTGTCTTGTGATGATTGGTACCTATTGTACCCCTCCAGCCCCCCAAAACCCCTAAAAATTTATTTTCCTCAGCAACTGGATAACATTTGAAGATACAAAAGAATGACGTGTATCAATATCCTCCTTAAAACAAGTGTAACTGAATATGGTTCCTTGGGCTGATAGCCTTATAATAACCCTAGTTAGATGGATAAATAAACACAGTGCATTCACAGCGATAAACCAATACATACAAGGATTATAACACCCTATATAACTGGTAAGCATTTAGCATTTGTATTTGCAATAAAAACACAGACACAGCAACACACACACACCATTACAGCACAGGCACTCTCAGTTCTCCGGTTTCCTGTTCTTCCTCAGATTTCCTTCATGAAATTACATGGCAAAGCTATGTGGCACTTTCAGCTCGGTGATTTCCTGGGGGCTCGATCCAGGGGGCCAGCCTGGCGGTACCTGGTGAGCTCAGGCAAGCAGGGACATCCGAGACTGAGCCTGAGTCGGGCACTGTAAGGGAGAGGATGCCTTCATCCTCCCACCACGCTGCGGAAACAATCGCACCTTTTTAACTAGTCTGATGGCCTCATTTACATATGCAGTTATAAGATGCTTGCTTTAGGGGGACCGCGCCTGGCGGAGGCAGTAGGGAGACAGTCATGCGGAAATATGAGAAAAGCGATACGAGCGTTCGTAGCGTGGTTTTCGCTGAACTGGCTTTGTAGACATGCCCTTCACAGAAAGGAGGGTGCTGGGACAGCCGTTCCTGAGTCTCTCACTTACATAACCCAACAGCACAGGCAAACAAGCAGAACCATTTCAACTGAACCGCCTGCCATTCTCAGCATTTTTCACCTTTCACCCCCTGCCCTGCCCGAGTCCCAGACGCAGAACACTTACATAACAGCAGTTGTTGCAGAGAACTCCCCCCCCCACAGCCCATTCCAGGCCCACAAACAGGAATGGCTGGCAACCAGCAGCATGGCCACCGTGCGACGACAGCAGCACAGGCACGGCAACAGAAACGGGAGCGGGCTGCACCACATGCGCAGATTGACATCGCAGCCGTAAGCAATGGGGAGCTTATATAATGCCGGCCATTTCCATACATGCGGCGCCTTTCCCTGACACCGCGAAACATGAACACACCATATGCAGGCTTCGCTTTATACTGCCCTAATTTTCGGCTGCCAGGACATTTCCCCACCATTGCCCACCCTATCCCCTTTGGCTTCATGCACACCAACCTTAACACACACACAGACACACACACAGACACACACACAGACACACACAC
>JAABNX020000119.1:14182304-14195040 GCA_015163995.2 Mormyrus lacerda | reverse complement strand
ATGCTTTCAGCACCTTGTTGAATCAATGCCATGTAGAATTAAGGCAGTTCTGAAGGCGAAAGGGGGTCAAACACCGTTAAGGATTATGGTGTTCCTAATAATCCTTTAGGTGAGTGTATAATTGACAGCATATACAAACAAAAATATACTTTTCTTCGATGCAAAATTCTATTTTCAAAATAAAAAAATAATTGTTAGACTTTACAATTTCCCCTAAACTGCACCGGATCTTCTCTCACATAAACAAGTCTCAAAGTAAAGTGCCCAGTGACTGGAAAGAGGTACAAATAGCAATTAACTGAAAATGAGCTGCCATACACCCAACTTTATCTGACATTTTACTTTTCCAAACAAGAGCAGGGGCAACAGATTTAAATAAAAAAATAAATGTCAGTTACGTATGTCATTTTCCAGTATGTTTAAATTCACCAGATAACACACACTGTTTTTTTTTTTTTTTTTTTTTTTTAAACTTGTCTCAAAATGAAAAAAGTCCATAGGTTACCTCCAAAAAAAACTGAAGTATACTATACTCTTCTAAAAACAGGCGCAGTGTAATATTACTAATAACATTGCATGTTACGCACATACAGTTTTTACATCGCTAGTAAGGTAGATTAAGATCAGGCTTTTCTTACCATCATTATAGTGCCGGGGGTTAAAGCTTTGCTAAAACATTGTCATAGGAAAAAACCTTAGCTAGCTTTTCAATTGTAATGATTACTCCTTTTCAAGATTGGATGGATGGGGGGATGTATTGAAGGCACTGTTAATAAAATCATTGTATAAATGTCATTTAAAACTCCAGATGTTACCGACTGTCATAATAACTGCCTGCACAAAAGGCTGCTACAGGTGATCTAAAGCAAAAAGCAGAGTTAAGGACATTACATTTGCACAGTGCATGTGGCTTTTGGTTCAGCCACTTAAGTTTCTGATTTCTCAGTTCTTCTTGAGACCGGAAAACTGCTGGCAATATCCCCCATTTGTTTACAGATACCCTCCAGTGCAAGAGTAAAATAAACAAAAGAATCTATAAATAGACCAAAGACCAGCTTAGAAGGAAACAAAACCACAGTGCCTGACTGGATTAACATATTTTACTGCTTTTCTTAAACAGCATGAGGAAAAATGTGTGTCAACAACAAACTGAACCATAATCCAGTCACTTAATTTACTACCCTTTCCCCACATACAAGCAAACCTGATTCCTTTAAGCTTAACAAAAGCGTGTGCCTTTGGTGTTTTACTGCAGAAATACAAAGCACTGCAAATTGGAGATGGAAATCTCAGGAAGAAATGTCAGTCACATGACACATCCCCGCCACATCAAGCCTGCCTCTGGGGCGCCTTCGCTCCCGGAGACCCCCCCGAGTCGAAGCCCCTCTGAAGGCAGGCAGCTCCGGATGCTAGGCAGCGCACCCTGCTGCAGTCGCCGTCTGTTAATCGCCTTTATGAATATTTCATGGGATTAAGCGTTCTGACGTCACCATTATGGGCAGACAGACCGCGAGTCGCTCTCACACCATGCCGAACAGCCACACTTGAAGTCTCATGAGGAAAAGATCAACAGCTGCAGGCGCCGCTTTGGTTTAGGGAAACCAAACACGAAATGGTACCTTCCAGAAATGCACCCCTGACATATTAGGCTTGCATTGTTCTGGAAAAGGACTCATTCCTAGACAGACTTCACCAAAATCCACTGGAATGTGCATTATGACAGTGTCAGTGTCTCAATGGTCTGAGACAAAATCCTCAACCAGACCCAAACAAGTACATGCAACATACTCAGCATAGGGCAAAAAAAGCCTTTTTACCAGATTTATCAGTGCTGGCCTGTTTATCTGATCCCTCTTCATTCAAAACTGAGCCCCGAAAAGAAGCACATGAATATTTTTAGAGATAAACCCTGGTAAACCCATGTAGTTGTTGAATGTTGCCTCTCCGCAGGCTCATCCTTTCCCATCTCACAGTCATGTCACCTAAGCCCACATCTCTTCCGTACGGCAGAGAGGAAGGACACCAGTTTCTCCTCCAGTTTATTTACCCTCCTAAACTAGCCCTTTCATATTTAGCCCCTGAATGAACACCAGTTCCAAAGATGCAGATGCTTTTTGGGTTGTGACCACAGGCAAAGCTGAAGGGGAATGACAAGGAGGGCTATTCTCTGGAAATCTACTTTGCCTCCTCATAAGGATATCAGTGACTCATCAGCACGACAACACTCAAACGCTTTTTCCCGACAGTGTGCATCACCACTACTCGAAATTTCACAGTGATGGGGAATGTTACTCAGCTGAAAGGTCTCGCCAGAGCCCCCGTCCTCAAACATGTGTGCCAGCAGCCCGTTTAGCAAGCAGCTTCAGAAATGTCTGCCTGTTGTAGTAAAAAGACTTACCGAAGGTTCACACAGCGGCCTGTGCTGCCTGACACTTTGGGAACTACTGCGGTGACCCCTGTCCTGCGAAACCACACCAGGAAAGAACAGAAAGGACAATAATAATTAAATAAAGGAAGTCTAACTGCAGTGGGACAATCCACTAAGTATCAATGAATGCCAATCCTTAAAGCTACAACTCAAGACTCTAGAGGGATAAATCAATAAAGCTCACTGCCAGTAGAAGCAGCAGCAGAGTTGATTTTATATCCATTACTGTGTTCTACTTTATATCTGTATTTTTCTGATGTGTACTGGATGTTCTTGATACCTCTACGATTGTTCAAGTTCCAGACTCCATATGGAAATGAGGTAAACTGTGTTCTTGTTTGGTGTGTTATGCTGCAGATGCACTGCTTTCAGATGTCAGCGAGCACTCTTTACGGGTTACCTGACCGTCTCTGCTTGGTCCCCTGCGACCAGGTGCCTTCTGCTTGCGGGGGGGCGGGACCTTACACAGTCATGCTCATTCATCTCGAGACAGATATGCTCAAGCCACTGTGGCAGCACAAGCGGCAACATTACCTTGTTTAGTTCACTTTTTAGAACAAAATAATTTTTCCCCCAACAGCAGTTTGTCATTTTGAGCTCAGAACATTTTATCCAGCCAGAGATCCAAATATATATTTTGTAGTTTTAGATGCGAATCCATTATTACTCTATTCTTTGTTTTCAAGTTGGCTTGTTCAATAAATAACTTCCACCTTTGCATAAATAACTGAACCTTTGCGAAAGGAATACTTATGCTACATAAGTTAATTTTCTAAAAAGAATTGCAAAAAAAATAAATTTTTCCCCTGAAACTGTTACAAATTGCATTATCAGATAGTATTCCTGTCACACATCTATAATAATAATAATAATAATAATAATAATAATAATAAAAAATCAGCAAAGTTGTTTTGAAAAACACCCCCCCCACACACATACACAGCACAAGCTTAAATAAAACATACAGATTCTTATTTTCTGCTCTGTCAGTTTTGAAATCAAATGACCGGAGGGGGAGGAAGTAGAATAATGCTCTCTTACTCAGAAACTCACAAGCTGTTTTCTACCTTTTCATCCCACATCTCTGCCGTCACACCTCCTCACTCCCTACATACTGAACTGTACACAGGAGGCACATTTACTGACTGCCAGCGGGCTTTCAAATCCCCTCCCTTCTGCCCACATCACCCATGTGACTCCAGAGCAGCATCTACCTCACCTTCACTCACCATTCACTCTGTTATTCCAAAAGGACCATCTCCCAAGACCACTCCCTAGTCACCGTCCAGGCCGTAAGCTCTTCGTCTCAGGGTTCCAAAGACTTTTTTGAATGCAAACTGTTGTTAATCATGAGGCTGGGAAACACCTGCCACCAGAACCCATCTACGTCGGGGGAAATTAATCCAGCATCTCAATCCGTGACAAAAATCACGTAGTGCTATAGGCGAATCGAAAACCAAAGCACTTTTATTGCAGCTTGATTTTGCTTATACTGGGAATATGCCTGTGTGTGCAGTCTATTTGACGCAGCTTAGCCTTCTTTGACTGGCCTCAACATACATACTGGAGCAGAACCGCCATGGCTGACATAGTATTGAGAGTTTGATCACCCCAGAATGCCTTACTAATGTTCATAGTCCATTTTAAGAAATGCTGACTTCACAAAGAAAGATCTGATCTCAACTCTCATGCAGATTGTTACTTAGCAACAACTTTAATATAGGCTGGAAAATTGGGCCTATTAGAAACCAGAATCATACATTTTAACAGCTACTTATTGTTTCCTTGAACTCATCTGATTGTGATTTTTTTTGCCAAGGGAAATACCTGGGGAAATGGCATGCTGTAAAACCATCATAATGAATAACTCCCACTCCTTATAAGAAGACTGAAAAGGAGCCAGACTTATTTAAAAAAAAATCATCATCAGCAACTGTCATTTTGCAGACTTTACATATTGCATTATTCCTGAACCACTAGGCTATGTAGGCCTATTAACCATAAGCTATTCTGTATTGCTGAAGTGCACCTGCACCTTCACATACATTTGAACTTGTGCGTCCTAGTGCATGCTACATTTGCAATATGCTCACAGCAAATTAAATGTAGAAATAATTTTTTTTAGAAAGCAATGATCAAATTATACATGAATTCCAAAGATAATAATCCGTGTTAACTTGGCAGTAGCGTATTTAGTGAGAATTATCCAGCGTACATGTGAAACGGCACTGAATGACCAAATAAATTGCTCAAAGCATCGGCCCGGGAGCAGAGCATCCCCTGCTTCACGCAGTAACAGGAACAGACTGCACCGGGCTTACGCTGCGCATCAGCCTCAGGATGTCCCCGTCAACTAATGCTTTTCTGCCGCACTCCTGACAGATTATGACACACAGTGCATTAACCCAACCGGTTTCTTCACGTTACTTAGTCACATAGCACTTTTATCTGAAGATCTGGAACCCACTAGCCCACGGGCACCTGCCATGTCCCCAGGCAACGCGGAAGCAGCGGCAAAGGAGCAAGCTCTCCTGGTGTAATGGTGCCAATTACATTTCAGGATGAATTAAGTCTTAGTCACGGTTGGTTGACGAAAGAACCCAGCATCGAACCACAATCTAGCGAACAGATCCCAGCCGGTGCTTGGGGTGAGTGAGCAGTGGAATTTCATCTCAAAACACACAAATCCTAGAACGATGCCATCAAAAAGGTAGGCGGATCACTTGAATGCAAAGCTGCACTGGAAAGCATGGGGATTCCACATGGAGGAATGGGCTTGGCGGCAGTCTGGGCCGTCATGACCGCTTTGATTATGTAACAAACTGGCAAAGACACAAGCTGCTGCGACTGCATGAAGGAGCCAGAATCAGAGTTACAGCCAGTTTGTTTATCTTTCCATTATCAAGATGGTCTGCTAGTCAGTGACAATTGGGAGAAACCCCAGCAGCTTTATGGACCTTTGGTGGTCGGCTCTAGTTATCGAAACCTGAAATGGTAGCTTTTTAAAAGTATGTCTCACTGTTCCAATTCACAGTGGCTTATGCATTTTATACACCACTCTGTCTTTTATGTCAGTTTGCCATCAAAATGGAGAAAGTGACAGAAAGCTGGTTTGCAAGTGGTGCCTGATTATTTGCATTACATTACATCGCAAAAATAGAAAATGTATGAGCTAAAATCTTCACAGGAGTCACACGCGTTTGCAGCATATCGTTTCGAGCGGAACTTTCAAGACTGAAACAATGCGAGTTAGCTCGGTGAACTTGAAAAACTTCTCGTGGAAAAGTCCAGTAGCCCAAAGCAAATTCCGTAAAATTACCGTAAATCTTCGTTTGTTTTGATATGTCGGGCATCTCAGTCATGCATAGTAATTAAAATATCCTACAGCTCCATAGCGGGTAACTAACACCGGCACAGCCAGCTTAATCACCCATCTTCCGCGCTTCAAGGAGCACCCAGACGAACCCCCGTCTTACAAACGAATACATTTTCCAGAAAAGCTCCTGCCAGCATTTTCACACGGACAATTTCGGCCTTTGTGTTTAAGACAGTTGAGGGTAACTAGCTAGTTGCCTTTAACTAGCACCGTAACACAGACCAACGAAGATTTCTAGCTAGCTAAAATCTCCATATCGAGAAACGATAGTTTCCAGCAAGATATACCTTCAGAGACGTACGAAAAGAAGACCCGTCCCTTCAGCTCGTTAGCATGCATTATTACATATGCACTCCAAGTCCTGCCATACAACCTCAAGTCCCAGTCTCAGTAGCCATCATGCTAACACAGTCCTGTCGGCTACTCCCCACAGTTGCTAAAAGCTCTACCTATAGTCTTCCATTAAACTGCGCGTTTCGATGTTTAAGTGTTTCATAACCTGTCATGGGCACCGTACAAAGCCACAGCAATGCAGATACCGTGCAGCACCCAGGCTGCCGTGCGCCGCTGCTAGCGAAGCTAACGTTAGCATCTATTGTCCAGAGTTGACACAGTGCTAGCTGGAGCAGAAAAAATATCTCATCACTGCCAGCGCCGCGCTCGCTTTAAAATACCACAAGCAAAAAAGTGAACCGCCTCTTACCTCTTATACTCGCGGTGTAAATGCCCTTTCCTAACGTAGATATTTTAACGAAGTCTTAATTACAAGCAAGCTCTTTTATTTCTTTCATCAGTTTTCGAGCAGAGCAACAGCAAGAATGGGTCCCTCCAGGAATAGACAGCGAGCAGCTCGACAGTTCCGCTAAATCGGTGAAATGCTTGAAATCGCCGGCGCGGGGAATAGTTACGGTGGGACACATGAATGAAAAGTTCTGCTTCTCTGAACCTGCGCGTCTACTCGGCTTGTTTTGTAGCCCGGTTATACCTAGCAATATTGACAACATGTCATTGTTTTTAAAGATACATTTTTTAATATAATTATGATTTATTCAAATTATCAGCAGTTTAGAAAAACATGCGGGGAATTAAATTTATCATACATTGATCTGATTTCAATAGCCTGCTTGTACGGTTCTTTCAGTTGTAGATCATTTTCGTGAACTACTTCTCGTTATTTTTAACCTTTTCATAATACGTATTAGATTCAGATAATTTCAGTGATTTAAAGGTATGCAATTGAATTGGTTCTGACAGATCATTTTTTTTTTCGAGTATTGATTGAATTCTGACATATTTCTGAATTGTACTTTATTTTTCAGTTAACAGGCGTATTTCCTTGTGTATGTAAGTTATTTCTTAAAGGGTTTTGTGAACATGAATAATACAGCCATCCAAACTACTTGCCCAGCTTATGGTAGGCTAAGTGTGAGAATAATATTCATTAATACATATAAAACTTTATTAAACAATAATTGGAGTTTTTCTTAAACCTTGACATTTTAAATTGTTGAATTAAACATAAAAAGCTGAATCCAGAAAATAAGTTGTTTTGTCAGTTTTTCAACGAACTCATAAAATAATAAATAAATAGCACACGCAAAGATCCACGGGACTCGCACTGGGAACTGTTTTTTAAAGTTGTTGAACCATCATCTTTGCAAGCACACTGTTTTTTAGTGAGTTAGGTATTGTGCTGTTCAGTCAGGTAAGGAACCATCCTGACAGCTAAGTATTATTTTTAAAAAAAAAAAACATCGTGAGTGTTCTATGTTTTACAAGAATCATACATCTGCAGCATTAAATATTACAGCTCATTTGCAGTTTTTAAAATTCAGCGGTATTATTATACCTTTGAATTGTCAGTCGTGCTCTAAAGCGAAGCCTTTCTCTAATGATTGATTAAGGCCAGTAGTTCTTTACACCCAAATGCAGCAAAATATTCAAAATAAAAACCAATAAATGTTGGCTTCCTACCAAGATATAGGTAATGATAGAGATTCAATGACGTGTCTTTGGAGCATCAGTTGTGAAAAACACCAAGCTCAGGTGGCATCGCAAGGAATTAACAACTCCCTATATAGTATTAGAAAGATTATTCGTATTTTTCCAAAAACATAAATACTGTCTCAGCCCCTAATGTTTTTAATGCCTTAGTTGCCTTAGCTGTTCTGGAATAAAGCCTCTATAGAGAGATTACTTGCGACATACCATGGCAGAAATCCCGATGCTTCCAACTAATTCAATGCAGTTGATATAGCGTTACTGAGAAACTCTGCCGACAAGCTTGTAATATGCTTTTAGTTTATAAATAACACTGTTGAGTCTTGTGAAGGGGTATAAGATTGACATGACAAACAACTTGCTGTTAGTGTCACACCATGGCTGCAATGAGGATTGGTAGGTGGTCTGTTACGGAAGACATAGAACATTAGGGTGCATGCAACGTGGTTTGTACTGTTTGAAGTTTTCTGTGTTCAATTACAAACTGTCATTAGTTACCAAGGAGGGAACGCTTTCAAAGTGAAGCAGGCATTTGTTGTTCTGATTAGATTTTGTATGATTCTGTTGAAGGCTCCTGCTTCGATGCATATTCACAATACTGTCGAAGAAGTGACACTTATGAAATGATGCTTCATGATCCATATTGCACAAGCTCTTCGGAATGCTTTCTTTTTTGCATATCCCATCTTTCTTTTTAGAGAGAGAGAGACACACACACACACACCGTTGAGAGCAAAGCTTGGGATCTGAATGCAGGGTCAGCCATTTATCCGGTGTCCTTAGAGCATTTCCAGGCATTAAGGGCCTTGCTCAAGGGTCCAGTGGAGGTGTGACTATTTTGCAGAGGCCAGGCTCAAGCCGGCAACTTCCACAGACTCTGAGGCTTGAGCCGCTGAGCCACCATGCCACCCCATGGACTTTGTCATCTGCACAATAGAATGAAGAGTGAAATTCTCTATGGATAATTTTCCAATCATGCTAGACTGTTTTTTTAACCGACTAAATTAAAAATGTATTGGATACTTTGAATTCTAATTATTAAACCCATTTGAAGAACAAATAAAACATTTTGTTTCTGAATTATTTTTATTTTTTATTATTATTTTTGTTCTCCATATCAGAATGACACCAGTCGGGAAAAAATGGTATATTACCTATATGAGATGAACCTTGGAATTCTTGGTGAATGTTGTTTCATATTGAGATCTATATCCATAGGTCCATGCAGTCATCCTCCTGTGTAACTGACTATCCTATACAGGACTGTGGACTTGGTTCACATGTACACACAGTCACACTCACACACACACACACACACACACACACACACACACACATAAGTGGTTGCCAGATGGATGGCTTACAATTAAAGAAGAGGTTTAATATTACAGAAAATATGCCATTTTTTTTTAATAAATTATAATCAAAGGAATATCTGGCAAGCAAGTCTACACTTCAGGTGATTTCTATCCCAGGCTGGTCAAAGTCGGGACACCCCAGGAAAGCTCCTCCCCCCACCCTCCTTCTTCTTGAATTGGTGTTAAACTTGACACTAGCACAGCTCGTTTGGCTAATCAATGCCTTGTTACCAGTTTAGCTGGTCATACCAGTATAACCAGCTTGATATCGTGGCCACACCAGCATGACCAACTGGTGACCCACCTAGCTAAACCATCAAAGAGCAGCAAGAGTTGGGACATGACAAAGACCATCTTAGACTAGCCCATCGCAGGGCACACTCACACACACATGCATACATATGGGCAATTTAGTAACTCTAATTAGCCTCAGCATGTCTTTGGGCTGTGGGGGGAAACCAGAGTGTACCTGGAGGAAACCCCATGATGACACGGGGAGAACATGCAAACTCCACACACATGTAACCCAGGCAGAGACTCGAACCCAGGTCCCAGAGGTGCTATCCACTGCCCACATGTTATATCTATACGTGTTAAATCAAAAAATGAATCAGAATTTTGAAAATGCTGATATTAAACTTGTTAGCCCATCCTGAGTGCGCCCTGTAATTGATCAAGGTTATTGGAGTTCCACAAAAAATCCTGAGGACTTGACCTTGGTGTCCTCAGTGGTACATACGCGCATGACTGTGATTATTTGAGGCAGTCAAACGGGCCACAGATGCAGAAATGCAAAATATGAACTCTTTATAAGTGACAAACTAATGAATCAGCTGTTTAGTAACAGCTCTTGAAAACAGTAAGCGTGCTCAGACTTAAAACCAAGAACACACTAGAGGTTGACACCTTGAATAAGACTTCACACCCCACGCAAATTATGGTGAGGTTAGCATTTAAAGATACATGTCAGCGTCTTACCTGGAGAAGTGCCTTTGTGTTCGCAGAGGCATATTATTCTGCCTGGCTCCCACGGCTGCTTTCCTGTGTAGAATGGTGTGGGATTTCGGATAAAATTGCTCTGAGGGAAATAATCTAGCTTGTGCACTTCTATTAATGCTCAGTGAGCTCAGGGAGGCGAAGGGGGGTACTGGCATTCTGAGTGGCGTCCTGCAGACAGAGAAAGAGCAGCAAGGAAGCAAAAGTGAGTTTAAATGTAACACTGCCCTGAGACCAGGCGCAGAAGACCTAAGCTGATGCACATCCAGTTTTTGTGTGACTCCTTTTTCCATTTTTCATGTTCAGGAACTGGAGGGGGGCATAGACAAAGGTGATTGCCAATCGATCCTCTAGGCCAGTGTTTCCCAACCCAGCCCTCAGGGACCCCCAGACTGTCAACGTTTTTGCCTTTTCCAAGCTCTCTACTGGGAGCAAAAATGTGGACTGTTTGACAGGGAGCTGGGAGGGAGCGAAAACATGGACCGTATGGGGGTCTCTGAAAACCAGGTTGGGAAGCATTGCTCAATTCTGTAAGCAACACTATGTTTTATCCTATTTGTGCATAAATCTGATCATGTACGTCTGCAGTTGCACTCAACTGACTTGCTCGTGTTAATGTGCGCACCTTTGGGGGGAGTGGGGTTCTGTTATGCCCCGTTCATCCCTTCCTTCCATGTGCCACGCCCCTTCATCTACCTCGTGTGGAATCCCCATGTTTATCAGCTGTTTCTTGTTGCTTTCATTAGTCCAGAGTATTTAAGTCTGCGTTAGGTATGTTTTCCCCAGTCCGGTAATTGAAGTCTGATGTCTGTTTGATGTTCTTATTTTGTCTCCCATCAAATAAATCTTCATTCACCCGATTCCTTGGCTCTGGCTGCTGCCTCCTCACTCCTTGCCCGAGCGCAGTCAGGACAGAATGACTGGACACGAAGAGAAGACGTCTCAGTTGACCGAGGCTGAATTCCTTGGTCTGGTTAATGAGGTAATTCATTGGCTGCAGCAGCCCGAGGTCCAGGAAGACCCTGCAGCTCATGACCTGGCTGCTCATTCTGGAAAAGATGTCCCCATCAAAGGACTCACACCTTGTGAAAGAGGTGTGAGTGAACTTATAATGGCTCAGGAGTGGGGTGGCTAAGGCGGTGATGTGGCAGGTAGCCACAGACTGTGACTTGCCTTATGGTCCTCTGCCAGAATTACCAGCGGTACCCTGGGCTCCGCTGGAAAAGGGAGGCAAAAAAAAGCGGAAGAGCTAAAGATGGGAGAAGACGCTGGAGGTCTTCCTAGGGGCTGTCTCTGACTCTCCTCCCTGCCCTGCTGCATGTCGGGAGGAACCCTTCCTGATTCTGAACCCAGTGGTGTTCGTGCCTGATGCCTCCACTGCTGCTTTGCACGGGTGTACGCCTGAAGCCGCTGCCGCCTTCCGGGGTACGTGCTTGGCACAAAAGGGTGCCAGAGCTATTGGGGACACCATCCCGTGGGTTCCCAAATTCCCCAAAAAGGTGGCGCCCACGGGCAAGGTGCAATCCTGTGCCGGTGGTTCCTGCTCCGGCCCCTGAGGTTCCTGCTCTGGTCCCTGCCCCAGCTCTCCCGGACCCTGCTCCCATGCCTCTGGCCCCTGTCCCAGAGAAGGTCCCAGATCTCTCAGACCCTACTCCCATGCCCCCAGCTTCCATGGCCCTGTCCCTGTCCTCGAGGAGGTCCCAGATCCCCCAGACCCTGCTCCCATGGCCCCAGTCCCTGTCCCCATGGAGGTCCCTGGTTGCCAGACCACCACTCTTCGCTTAGTGGAGATGGAGGAGGAGCTTGTATCGGACCCCTCAGGATTACCCTGACCAGTGACACCCTCTAGAGTGATGTCGCCTTAGCCACCACCCGAGCGTGGCAGATCCCGGCCAGGACCTCACCTCTTGGTTTCTCAGAAAGGGAGAGGACACCTGCTCTGGGGTCGGGTCCCACCCACCTTTCCCCCTGACTCACCTTTGGTCCCTCTGGCAGTCACCTGCGGGTCTTCCGGCTGCTGCTCGGCTTCCGTCTTTCCTGCCAAGATTCCCTTTGGCTCCTTGGTGCCCTCCACCCATTGTTTCCTTGCCCCCTGCCTTTGCGCTCCCCTGTGTTTGGTCTGCGTCCCTCTGTGCTTTTATTCACTCCTGGTCCCTTAGTTCTTCCAGTTGGTGTTCCCTCTGTGTCATTTCCCTTGATGTACCCGGGTCTTGTGTTTTCGTCTTTGGTGTACCTGTGTCTCTCTGCGTTCCCTGTCATATGTTGGTTATTTGAGTGGTCCTCCTTGTGCCTGTTCTTTGTGTCCGTGCCATTACTCTTGGTGCGTTAATGTACTTGCTTTTGTTTCCCCAGCTGCTGTCCCATTGTCCTGTGTCCCTTGTGTTGCCCCTTCGTTCCCCTTAGGCGTGTCCGGAGTGCACGCCTTTAGGGGGGGGGGTTCTGTCATGCCTTGCTGGTCCACTCCTTCTGTGTGCCACGCCCCCTCATCTACCTCATGTGAAATCCCCATGTTTATCAGCTGTTTCTTGTTGCTGTCATTAGTCCAATGTATTTAAGTCAACATTTTCCCCAGTCCGG